>JAKSZT010053887.1:90348948-90726707 GCA_026826555.1 Tolypeutes matacus
AAGGTTTTTCATTACCTTACAGTAATGGACACTGGACATGGTAAATATCATCAAAATTATTAAACTGTATCATCTAAATTGTAAACTATACTGTAAATCACTGACAATGTTTAGTAGCTATATTTTGCTATCTGCATAACAGTTATAACAATGCTAACAACCAAAAAAAAATAGGGGGGGGAGTTAATATGGGGTGGGGAAGGGGAGGGTGGTTTGGTATCTGGGAGTCTCCGGCACTCCGTGTGTGACTTTGCTGTGACCTAAAACTTCTTTGAAAATTAAATGAAAAATTGGGAGACAATGGGGATTGAGAGGAGGAAGGTGTCATGGCACGCCAGACATCCGATAACACAGTGATAAAGGGAAAGAAAAAGGGGAAAAAAGAAGAGAGAAAGGAAAAAACATGAATATATATATATATATTTTAAAGGCATTTCCATTGCTTTTTTGCCCATTTTTTGAATGTACCAATCCACTAATTATATTTTATTTTGCTTTGTTCTTTGTTTGATTATTTTTTTTTTTTTCCTTCTCTCTTTTTTTTTTTTTTTTCCCCAGAGTTTCCTTATGTTTGTCTCTTGCATGTAAGCTTATCACACTTGTTTCTTTTTCCTAGTAAGTGTATTTGATTATTTTATGGACTAAAGGTTCATGGAGGATTTGGATCACAGAAGGGTTACAATGGGTACTGCGGGGGAGTATTATTGGGGGGGATGTCTGGGGGCGGTTTCGTGGGAATTGGTTCATCCGAATATACATGAAAGATATACAAAATCATTCAAAGGATAGGGGGATGGGGCATGGTCACGATGGGTGGATAATCACACAGTAAATTAGGGAATCTGAATTCCTAGCCTGGAGAGCTCTGCCACAGTCTCCAAGGGAGCAGCAATAGTCCTCTGAGTATAGGGACAGTGCCTGTCAAAATAGGATGACCCACTGATGTTTTTTTTTTTTTTTTTTATTGATGACTACCCTTGTGAGTCTTTGCTCTTGTAAATGAGACTTAGCCTGCAGTTGTGGGGTGCCTAAGGGTTGCCACCTGAGAGCCTCCTTTTTGCTCAAATGTGGCCTCTCTCTAAGCCAAACTCAGCATATGATTGCATTACCTTCCCCCCAACGTGGGACATGACTGCCGGGGATGAGCCTCCCTGGCAACGAGGGATTAATACCAAGTGCCAACTGGCAGCTTTGTGCAGTGGCAGTATCGTAGCCAATGAGGTTTATCCAAGGCACGATTTTTGCTAATTGAAAACTTTTCCCAAGTGCCAACTGGCAACACACCTGGAAAAAGACCTTGAATAAAAGGGGGAAATGGTAAAGACAAATGAGTTCAAGTGGCTAAGAGACTTCAAAGAGAGTCGGGAGGTCATCCCAGAGGTAACTCTTATGCACACCTCAGTAGGAGCTCATAGAACATCTAAGTGCCTATCGCCCCACTCAGTGGGGTTCCTGAGGGCTCCGGAGACACCCTGGTCCTATATAAGGGGGGATAGCCCCAGAGACTGATGCCTTATCAGTGGGTTCTATTTTGGAATCTGTGCACCTAAGAGTGACAGAATTAGACTCAAATAAGTCCTCCCTGCACATGGTTCACCAGTCCCTTCTATTCAAACCTATATGTGATGCTGGAGTTTTTAGGTATACTTCCAGAGACTGGAGCCTCCTGCCTAACTATTTGCCAGGTGGCGTGAAATCTTGGTAGAGCTGCAACTCCTACCCTACAGCTCAATGGACTCATCCAAGTCACCTGGTGAGGAGACAACGATGGGCAATGGCCATCCCAGGGAATGGAGAGGGCCTGCATCTGCAGGCAGGATCATCCCACCCACCATATCCATGGGATATAAGCCCTCTCTCACTTGGAGTTGGAGTGGACATCACCATCCCAGTCCCCTCAGGATTGGGGGAAGAACTATGGACTAGAGTGGACTTGATGGTATTCTCTTGTTCACATATGGTGATTCTAGCAATGCAAGAAGTTGTAACAATGAGGTGGAGCCAGTGGCCACTTGACACTTTTGGGGTAGGGAGGGGATGAGCGGTTGAAATACAGGGGCTTCTTTGGGAGAAAAATAAAATAAAATAAAATAAAAGCAGAAATAAATGAAATGGAAAACAATACTACAGTAGAGAGGATCAATAAAATCAAGTTGTTTCTTTGAAATTAACCATGTTGGAGTAATTCACCACAGTTGGCTGCTTCATTATGAACTTTGGCTCAATGCTCTGACATGGACTGCAATTTGTCTCAAATTAAACTCATCATATCCCCCTGGGGGAAGGAGAATCCTTCAATACCATTTATCTTTCTCAATCAGCAAGCTTAATAAGACAAATAGAGAGAGAGCAACAAAAAGCAATGTTAGAAAAGAAAAACAAGGCATCACTACAGGTGCTATGGAAATTAAAAATATTACAGCATATCATGTACAGTTTATGCAAATAAATCTGAAAATGAAGGTGAAATGGAAAATTTCCTAGAAATTATTAAAACTAGCTGAAAGGGGGAAAAGTCCTATATAGACCTATAATCATGAAAGAAATCGAATCAGCTAAAAATCCACTCACCCAAAAACACAAGGCTCAGATTGTTTTATAGAAGAGTTCTACCTAACTTTCAAGGAATAGATAATTCAATTTTACACAAACCTATCAAAAGAAAAGATAAAGAAAGAATGCTCCCAAAATTATTTCATGAGGCTGGTATACTCTTAACACCAAAACCAGCCAAGGCTAGAAACAAAAATGAAAAGTTTGTGCTAATCTCACTTATGAACATAGATGAAAAGGTTATGACCACAATATTAGCAAGCTAAGTCCATCAATGTTAAAAAGGACATTATGATAAAACTGGGTTTATCCCAGGAATTCAAGGACACTTTACTATCAGAAAATGGTAAGTAGAATGAAAAGAAAAATATCACAGTAGATAGTGATAAAACATTTAATAATATTGAATATGTTGATAATAAAAATTCTTGGCACAATATTGAAGGGAACTTCCTTTATCTGATTATATAAGTACCTATTAAATCCACATAGGAAACATCATACATGGTTGTGAACTTTGGAAGTGTAATCCCTTTAAAATCATTAATTTTAAATATCCTCCTATTTAATTATGTTTTGGTTTTCTATCTTTTTATTTCAAGCAGTGAAGCCCAGGATTTAAATCTATGTACACTTATCACATAATTCCTTAGGAAAAATTTCAAGAAGTGGAATTGTTCAGTTCAAGATTATACATCCTATACACTTTATTACATATTCCTAAATTTCCATGCCAGAAGGTTGTGCAGACCTAAAATGCCACCAAATTTTTTGCTGGAGTTCCCTTTCTAATCATTTTATTTACTCAATAAATATTTAGGGAGCATTATGATATGCTAGGCTCTCTGCTAGGAGTAGGGGTACAGTGACAAGCACAGCAAATGTGGCCTGTGGTCTGTGACTTGTGAAGTTTAGAAACCACTAGTTTTGGTTCATTTGCATATCTTCTTTAGGAAATTGTCTGTTTGTGACTGTACCCATTTTTCTGAGTATCCACCTTGACTTACCAGAAGGTTAGCTCCTAGGCTATTCAGCGTCTGAGTAGAAGGGGAACAGGGAAGGAGGTCTCTTTGGGTAGAGTAACTACGTTTTCCAAACTAAAAATGGGACATATGGTAGAAAAGTACAATTGTCCTTAGAATGGAGCAAAAGACCAAAATAGCTGAAAATGGGACACAGCCAAAAAAATTGGAAATGTATGAGTTTTTTTTACGTGTGGAAAGTGGGGGGAGATGCCATATCCCAGAGAAACTAGGGACATGGGCCATGATGACATCATAGCCCCAGTTTTACCTGGAGCTGGCCCTGCTGGAGTATTACACCACAAGTGGTCTGCTTCATGGATGAAGCTTGAATTCCATACTCCTGGCATGGGCTTTAATCTGTCTCATTTAAACATTACATATCTCCCTGGGAGAAGGAGAAATCACCCCCACCCACCCCCCCCCAATACTATTTCTCATTCTCAATCAGCAACTCAACTTCAAAAAGGAATACAAAAATCAGTTCTCTAGTTCCTACAAGATTGCCAGCTAGCTTCAGCTGCTGGTTCCTTCTCAAATCAATCCTAGAGAAACTAAATTGAGAGGAGAACATGGAGCTGAGGGAAAAACAAAAACTATAAGAAACACCTGAAGAGTCCAGGGGTTGTGCTGACATGATTTGGAGGATGGCCAC
Organism: Tolypeutes matacus; assembly: GCA_026826555.1. Classification (NCBI taxonomy): domain Eukaryota; kingdom Metazoa; phylum Chordata; class Mammalia; order Cingulata; family Chlamyphoridae; genus Tolypeutes; species Tolypeutes matacus. The sequence goes on from JAKSZT010053887.1 coordinate 90,353,179, forward strand.
AACCTGGACAGCAACCAGGAGCAGAAGAGAGGTTGAGGAAGAGGTTTTACCTTCAGCATCTGCCTCTTCCCCTGGCTATTCTGGAATGACCATCACCTGCCCCATTGCCACAGCCCAGGGCATCCACTGTGGTGCCAGTCGGGTAACATCTGACAGGAAAGGAGTTGATGAAGCAGGTGCAGGAGGACCAGTTGCCTGCCCTTGGGCATCTACTTCTCCATATTTTATGCCTCTAAATCCCAAGGCTGATGGAAGACACCTAAGGAGATTGTCTCTACCCAGCACTGTATCATGCTATGGATTTAATGGCAAATCCTTGACAGAGGAGTTGCCCAGGAGAGTGAATAGACATGGGTGGTCAAAAGCTTGCTGATGTTAGGGATTTCTCCACCCTGGAGCTTATTCCTGCCTCCCTCCTGAAAATCAGCAGAAGGGATCCAAACAGGTCTCCCTGGGGCCTTTTCACATACACATTGCCAAACAGGATAGACCTCAGGAAAACATGAGCTCGTATACTCAATGAGTACAAACATCCTGAAAGGGATACAGAAAGCTAAACAACAGAGACTTCATGAAGTAGAATTATTGGAACAGATAGACCATGAATTTAAAATAGATAAAATTAATATCCTTAAAGAGAAAAATGAAGGATATTAGTAATATGAAACAGGTACAAAAAGTCATAAAAAGAACCAAATGGAAATATTAAAGAAATAAAATAGTTGAAATACAGAAGGAATACACACTCAGAGTATAAGCACTCTTACCTAACACATGGTCAGAAGTGGTCAATTAACAGAAAACTTGATTAAAAAAAAGAAATCATTTAAAAATGACACAAATACCTCAGACACTTAATTTTCACTTTCAATATATAAAGGCATTTTCTTTGCCAATCTTTTGCTGAAAAGTCAAGGATTTTCCTTGAATAATAAGAGTTCCAGGTCGTATTTCTTACACAAAGCACACCCAAAATATATTGACCAGAATTTCCAGTTTCTATTTCTGTTTTTTTAGTTTGGAGCCAAGAATTAAAAGACAGTGACAAAGCAATATAAGTTAAGAAACCCTCTATATTTAAATATTTTTGCAATATTTTTCAGTTTTCCTGCTTACAGTATTTTCTAGGCATTTGAGTCTTCTCTACATGTTTAACTTAGTTTTTGAGATATATCAACTTTCTTTCCCATTCATATTTAATTAATTTAAATAGTTAAATTGCACACTTGCAAATACTAGTTTAAAGCAAACAGGAACATATTTGTGGAAAAGCTTAATTGACTGTCTTTAAGCATAAAATTCACGTAGTGGGAGCTGAAATTTCTTGGGCACGCTGGAGAGTAACCCATTAGCCATTAACCGTAAGTGTACAAAAGTAATTAGTATGTTTTACAGAAGGTATTGCAGGTTAATTTAGAGAGTGAAGGTTGACCAAGAGCTTCTGGTAAATAGCTATCATAGATCTTTCCCTCTATATATGCATATGATTTGTTTAGAATATAAGCTAGTTTTTGAAAATCATCGTAAATACACATAGAGCCCAAGAGATTCTGAGGGATCTTTATGGGGTAACTCTGAAGTACCTAAACAATTTGGAACAAAAATTAAATTAGCCCCAAACCACCAAAAGTAAGTCAAAGCTAAGCTTCCATTCAGATTTGATTTATACATGCATGATTTTTATGTGAAAATAGAACTGCCTTCTTTGGAAACAAAGAGAAATATATTCTTGTGCTATAATAATTCATAATATTTGACATTTTGCCTATATTGTTGAAGGTATGCAGTAGCTTCAGTACACAGAGGCTTTATGGAACAGGGCTTTATAAATCTCATTGAAAAAGAAAAGTCTACAAAATTAATCGGTGTAAATAAGAGTTTTCTGAAATTCAGTATAATCACTGACAATCTACATTCACTATATTTTAACTGGCTGTTTTAAAGGAACAAGTCAAGCAAAGTTAATTTTCATCAATTATTGAGTTATTGATATCCGTGCCCTCATAAAAATCATTTGATAGTTGTTATCCAATTGAATAGCATTATTCAAATGTCATATATTTTGTCTTTGATTTTCATTGATTTCTTGGATTTATAAAGACACTTTCACTTTGTCCTATTTCTCATCGTACCCAGCAGAATCAATGTTCTACTCTAGGCTTTAAACTTTCCAGAGTCTACTCTACCATAATTCAAAAATTTAATTTGAAACCTTCTGCATAATGAAAATGATTTTAAACCCTTTGTTGTAATTTTTTCTTTCTTTTGTCAATCAGATCAACCTGGAGAACAAAAAAATTAAGCATTTGAATATTATTGTTTACATATAGTATAAAGTTGAGTGTTTTGTGACCGTATTAGACTTAAATTTATATTGGAGTATACAAGAAAAATCATCTGTGCACCTTTACCTTCTGAATTGTGAAATATCTACCTCCATATATTGCCTAAAAGGTGTCCCTGAAGAAAAGCAAAAGTTGAGCAGAGAATTTGGTCAGGTTAAACAGCAAATTGGTTTAATTAGTTCTCTAATTATTTTCCCTCAATAATTAAGAGATAGGCGAAGGGTGATAAAAAGAAAAGTGTCTGAAAAGTTCTTACTACTGTTGTATCATTACAGTAGAGTATAAAATACAAAATTATAAGGCACCAAATTAGCTAATTTAGAAAGTTTGCCAAAGGCATTTGAATATGACAAATGCATTACCGCAGAGGACAGTATTTATTAGTAGTAACCTAACATGAAGCAAAGAAACTCCTGAAATCTTTAAACGGGTGCTACAATTATGTGTCTTTTCAGACTCACTTCAGCTTCTGACTCTAAAACATTGGAGGCAAAAAGCCCTTTTGTATCAATGTTGGTTTAATTCTAGTGTCTCACATTTGTTCTGACGATCTAAGGCTTTTCTTTGTGAAATAGCCATGAAACAACACTCATTAATGTTCGCAAACCTAGGTATATTAATTTGCAACACTTTGAGCAAGGAAATGAGAGGGGATGGAGAGGCCAAACACAGCTCATTGTATTTGCGGTTGAATATTCTGTTTGTTAGCAGCGGTAAATCATAGTGTAGAAAGAGCACGGGTTTCCTGTCCTGGATGGATGGTATATCCTCAGCCATGTCTTGTGTGGTTGCTATTCAATGACTGGCAAGGGCTGAGATTTTGGTATTCAATTAAGAAATGGGGGAAAATGTCATCTTTAGAAATCTTCCTTTTTTATTTGTGTATGGTCTTCTTACTCCCACTCAGGAAAGAGTTTAGCATAGGCTAATTGAAAATGTACAAAGGCACACAAGATGAATAAGAAAGGAGATTAAAAATAGCTAAATAAAAAAAGTTAAAGGAAAGGAAGATTAACCTTTAAAATTTTTGATAATGTGTGAATTTCTCATCTGAGTGCCTAATATGAATAACATAGTTTCTCTTGGTTTATTTATTAAAGGATTTCTCAGCATTATTTTAATTTCCTCCAATAAAAGATATTGTTTCAACTAGGTAATTTTCTTTACTAGTATTTATTGGCCAAACCACGAAGAAACTAATGATGTTATTCCACGGCTCCTATTTTTTCTAAGAGCCAGTACAATTAGATTTATTAAGAAGATCCTTCTGGGAAACTCTTATTTGAATATAATTCAGGTTACCATACCTCCCTAGACTTTTCAGATACTCTAGATTCAAGTCCCCACATGCGAACCATAAACCCCCAGCAGAAAGCTTACTTTCAAGACTAACAAAGCTGTTGAATGAAAAGAGGCAGTTGCTGTTTACACTGTAGAACTGCCTAATCCTGCAGTTATTCTAATAGGAATCCCCTCCCTGCTGTTAGAACAAAGTAACCTGAAATAAAATGATATCTTGCTGGATTTATTTTCTATGGGCCAAAGAAGTAGAAGTGAGAAAAGCAGGTTAAAGTGATAAAGAGCCAAATTTCAGCTCAACATAAGGAAGGATTTTCTAACAGTTATAGCTGTCCAAAAATGTCATTAGCTTCCTTGGGAAGTAGCAAGGTTTCTGCCTTTGGCGATATTCAATCACAAGACAGTCGGCTCCTTGACTAGAGAGTTGGAGCAATCCGTCGTTGTCTAGATGTCTACATACAGGGTAACCATTACCTTAAAATCTGTGATCCTAAACTATGGTGTTCATTGAAATAGGTATAAGGCCAATCTTATTTGGGGACCAATATTTCTGATCAATATCATGATAATAAGCATTCTGGGAAATTGCAGACATGAGACTAGTATATTAACAACAGTATATTAACTTAAATGCAACCTTACAAAACCCCATATTGACTTTTACTTTTTATTAGCCAAAGGAAAAAAAAAAAAAAAAAAGCAGGAAAAATCAAAAGTGGAAAACCTCCAGAAATAAGAACACTATTATCAGTGTTTACTGGCTAAAGTAATTTAGCAAATTCAGAGAAAATAACCTTCAAGTTATAAGCTGGAGGATTTCAAGAAAATCTGGCTACAGTATTTATTCAATATTTATTCAGCTTAATGAGGCTCAGTTCCTTGTAGCCGTAACTATATTTATTTCCTATATTAACTTTACTTAATGATGCCTATTCATCTTCCTAAAATCTGTTTTGCTATGTTCTCTTGATAGGCTGTGCTTTGGAAATTCTCATGTTTCTTAAAATTAAAGTTACATTTAAAAGAAGACAGCAAAATGCAAGGGTTGGGAGGGGACGGAGTCACAGGCGGAAAGGCTAGGGAACCCAGTGTATGACAAAGGAGCAGTTCTCTGAACACTTGGGCGGTGCCCCATCTCTAACCCTGAACTGTAAAATCCTGAACAATTTTAGATTTGGAGCCCACCCCACCCCACCAGCAGGTGGAGCAGAGACAGAACAATGCAAACTGGATGAAGTTTATCTTATTTTAGCCCCTCCAAGAAGCTATAGATAATCATTATCATGGTACTTTAGGGCACATAGGAAAGTCCAGAATTTCTCCAAGGAGAAATCTGGTTGGAAAGGGGATGGAGAAGGACACTTGTCTTAGACTATAATGTCATAGCAAGACCTTTGTTTTTACTTTCTGGCTTTGTTTCGTTGGTTTTTTTTTTTTTTTTTTTTTTTTTTTTTTGGAGAGGGGGAGGTTTGACATGGTTAGGTGTTATGGTTAGGGAATAATGGGCATTTGGGAGAGGATAACTATCTACACCAAGCCACCCCTTGTTGCTTCTACTAGTTGGGTACAAATGAATTTACCTGTCAGGTTTCTTTACTTGAAGAGAATGTGGTCAGTCGCAGATCTCTACTCTGCTAAGCCCAGAGTTACTCTGATGACCAAACAAGATGTATGTATGAAAATACACCTGCAAACTCTAAAATATCATATCTGCTCACCAATGGTATTAGTAAACATCTCGCTGTGATAGATAGAACCCGAATCCTATGTAATAAGAAGGCCACCTTGTCTGCTAGAAAAGTGGTGTAGCCTTCAGATGAAACCCCAGCACTCAGTTCTTCTTCCCTTTACTGTGTTTTGCTTGGACAGAGCAGTTTTCCCACCTGTAAAGTGGGAATAGAATTACCAATTGATTGGTTTTGTTGCATTTTAATGAACTTTTTATTTCTTTTGAAAGTAAGAGAAAGCCTTTTAAACATTCTCCAGCACAATTTAGGTCCTAAAAAAATAGGAGTCCATTAATATTATTACCGATTCAGAAGTTATAATGTTGATATTATGACAATATGCTCTAAATCTGGAAGGATCTCCGGGGATTGCCCTAGTACCCATATGTAAATATCAGTCTTCAGGTTTGTGGGGGAGGTTGCAACCTGGAAACTAGGACCTTGACTGTCAACAAGGCCTTCAAACCATTTATGTCCTGGTAGTAAAGATCCCACGCCTTCAGTACAATTCATCCTCTCCGGTACCTCTGCAGTCCATAGGAATTATTGACTATTTGTAATTCACCTCGAACATATTTTCTGAGATGAATTTTAGTCCCAGGAGCAAAGATTTATAATTTCAATAGAATTCATTGTAATGTTTGTGAATTCCCAAATACTAGAAGAAAAATTATTCCTCCAAATGCCAGGTGGTTCAAAATAACTATAGATAACCTCAAAGTGTGTAAATACGAAATCTGAGATATTCTGTGATGGAAGCTCTCAGAAATAACAGCAAATTTATAAACAAAATAAAACAAAACCCAGAGCAAAATTAATCCTGGGATAAAATTATAGAGAAAATAAGTGAACATTTTTATTTAGTTAGTTCTTCCTTTCATTTAATTTTTATCATTTTGTTAGATACTTTAACATGCCAGTTAAGAGGAATTTCAGTGCATTTCTTGGACAAATAAATGAAAGTCAGTAGACTGTGTCAAACTCTAAGGTAAATAAGAGCCATGTTGAAGAAATCATGTGTATTTTATTCAACTGTTGTAATATTTCTCCACATGAACTCTAATAATATTGTAAAATTTCATTCTTTCCTATCAATAGGAGAAAAAGTCAATCAGAATTAGTGGTAAACATATTTTATAAAATAGATGTGATTACTTTTAAAAAATTATTATCTAGTAAATACATAACTCAGCTTTTTAAAAAAAGTAGTCTTCAGAGAACATGGTTTGCTGACCTGAGTTAGCTGCTTAATTAACATATGAATGATTTCCACAAACTTTCCGTGTTCTTAAACACAGATGTCCTCTTATGCAGTTCAAATATTTCCCCAGTCTTGTTTGCACTATTAACTTCCCTTTTTTCCCTGAAGAAAGCTTTGCTAAGCAAAGATTACTTTTAACCTGGGTCCCATCCAAATAATCACAAACTGTGAATTAATGGAAACAAAATAAATGTTGTTTACTGTACTAGAAAATAAAATGTTGAGTCAAGTGATTTTTCATTGACCCAGAGTGAAGAGGAAGTAGATTCGGGGTTATCCATTTTGAATACTGAATTGGGTTGTTTGAGGTTTATTATAATAATTATTTGGTTTGGAGGTACAGTTTTTTGTTGTTTTTTTTTTTAACTCACCCTCCAAACTGAAAAGTAAACAAAAATATTCCCTCAGAGACTGACTGATCTGGGACAGACTCAGGCATCGAAATCCTGATGACCAAATCAGTTGCGTCTGTCAGTGTAGCCTTGATGTTGATTTGCCTTTTGAAACCTGTCTTCAGGAGATTTTTGCTTGTGAAACAAAATTGAATTTGTCCACAGATTTTCACAAGTGGCCCGAGAAGGAAATTATTATGAAATCTGTTCATTCAGAGGGATGCTGCTACATGATATAAATAGACAAAGGGGTGCTAATCAGTGCTGCTATTTTCCTGTGAAGGAACCTTTTTAAAAATGTAACAACCATCTATGAACTAAAATAAGTGAGTCTATCCGATTGCCAAAGGTTTTTAAAAATTGATAAAAACGAATGTTGACAGGAGGGTGAGGGAAAGGGCACCCTCCCTCTTGTACCATTAGTGGAAATGTAAATTGGTTCATTCTTTCTGAAGGGCAGACTGGTAGGATGTCTAAAAAGGAAAATTAATATATGCCCTCTGATAAAAGAAGCCCATGACTAGGAATTTTACCCATGGAGTAATCATTGAAATGCGGAGAGATATTTGTGCAAGGATGCTCTCAATATAGCAGCATTGTTTATAAGGGGGAAATCTGGGGACAATCAACAGTCTAATAATCAGGGCAGTGAATAAAATTTGGTAGGAGGAGACAATGGGATATTGTAGCTGCCATTAGAAATCACACAGTAGATTCAAATTTATTGCCATGGGAAGAGGCTTCTGAAATATTATTGAATTAATTAAGGTAAGTTTTACACATGGTACAGTCAGATTTATGCAACATTAAACATACTGTCTACACTTTTATGGATATACGAATAAAAAGAGCTCTGAAAAGGATGTTCTACAGAAAGATAAGTAGGTTTTTATTGTTGTTCTTTGTCTTTGTCTATACTTAAAATTTTAAAACAAAAAAAAATAGAAATAGGTGAAAATTCCGGATAACTTTCTGAAAATAAAAAGATTGAGTTGCAGCTGAAACAAAGTTAAAAGAAAGAAAAACATTTGGAAATACTTTAACCTATTTTAAAATTTTTGTTTATTTAATTTAGTTTTTTTAAATTATGAAAGTACCTGCTCATATTTTTTTAAAATTTAAGAAATACAGATGTCTATAAGGTGAAAAGTAAAAGGTATCTTTATGTGTATATGTAGATACACTCAGAGGGATTCTTATATACATAAACCTATACTTTATTTCTCCAACTTATTTCTTATTATTTAACAATAGATCTTGGATACCATGCTATAACAATACATATAGAAATTCCTAAAACATATGCAATTATATGAAAGTTGCCATAATTTATTTAGCCAGTTCTTATATTATGGCTATTTAAGTTGTTTCCAGGTTTTTGCTAATACAAACAATACTGATAAAGAATTTCCTGAGTGAAAGGTTATGTGCAAAATTACTGACAGTTTCTTGAATACATTCATAGGTAGGATTTTTGTTTTGGTTTGGTTTTGGTTTTATTGCATTTAAATTGTTGACTCATCTGGAATTTATTTTGGCATTTAAGGGGTAATTTAGGAAGCCATGTTTGGTTTTTTGTTCTTTTTTCCCAAATGACTACCCAACTTTTTCTGCAATTATTTTCCAAACAATCTATTTTTTCTACAATGATATAATAAAACTGTCATTTCTCTGTAAATTAATATACATATTCTGGGTGGTATAAAATAAAATACCATAAAGATTTTTTGCAGGGGAAAGAGTGGGAATTGACAAAATGATATTAAATTTCACCTGGAAAAATAAACATATAACAAGAACCAGCTATGAAGGACTGCTGATGTCAGAACCACTCTCCTTCAGAAAGCAACAATAAAAGCTGAATAAAATACAAAAAGCTGATGTTTGAAGGAATTGACAAGCATCCAAGGCATTCAGGACTTTAAGGGCCAAGATACTGAATAAAAACAACTTAAAACTACAATATGTTGAAGGTAGGAAACAACAAAGATAAGAGAAAAATTAATGAAATAGGGGAAAAAAGGACAATACAGAGAAGTCAACAGAGCTTCTGAGAAACACTCATAAAACTGATAATCCCTGTGGTAGGTTTAATTAGGTACCCCAGAGAAACATTTTCTTCAACTTAATCCATCCCTATGCGTTTGAACCCATGGTAAACAAGACCTTTTGGAGATGTTATTTTTAGTTAAGGTGTGACCACCTGAATCAGGATGGGTATTAATCCCATTACTGGAGGTCTAATAGAGAAGGACGTAGGGGAAAAGCCACTAGGAAGCAGGAAGCTGGAAGTCAACCAACCTGGAAGAGAAAGAAAAAGATATCACTATGTTCATTGCCACGTACAGAAAACCAAGGACCCAAGATTGCTGGCCGCCAGCCCCAGAACACCTCAGTCTTTGGAGAGAAAGCATCACCTTGATGATTTTGGACTTCTCCTAGCCGCAAAACCATGAGCCAGTAAATTCTCATTGTTTAAACCAACCCATTTTATGGTATTTGTGATTGCAGCCAGGAAACTAAGACAGCCTCCCCTAGCAAGATTTATCAAGAATGAAAAAAGGAAAAGCAAAAATTACTTATATTAGTAGAGAAAGATGTAACTATAGACTCTACAAATATTGAACATATTAGGAACTCTATACCAATAAATATGAAAATTTAGGTAGCTTGGACAAATTCCATGAAAAATACAATTTACTATACTGATACAAAAATAAGTAGAAAATATGACTAACTTATTAAAATAATTGTATCTATATCTCAAAATCTTTTTATAAAGAAAACTCTAAGCCCAGAATTCTTCTAAGCATTTAAGGAAGAAAACAGGAAACATTCACTGCTTGTTCTATGAGATCTGAATAGCTTGGACACCAAAATCTGGTAAGGACTTTCAAGAGGGAATTTTAGGGCAATCTTCCATAATATAAACACCAAAAAGTCTGAACAAAATAATAGCAAATTAAATCCAGTAGTGTATTAAAACAAGATAATAATCGTGACCAAGTAGAATTTATTTCAGAAACACAAATTTATTTTAATATTTGAAAATCAATTAATGTAATTTTAAAAGTATTGTATTTATTTATTTATTGTGTTTTTTTTTTTGTTTGTTTGTTTGTTTTACTTTTTATTTTGAAACACTTTGAAATTTACATGACAGTTCCCAAAATAATACAAACCCTATATGGAGAACTCCAACATATGCCTACCCCCTCCCCTGATACCCAGATACACCAATTTTAACATTTTGCCCCATCTGTCTTATCATTCTATTTATTTATCCATCTATATGTCTGTCCTTCTGTTCTTCCAATTATTAACCAATCCTTTCTCCAACAATGGAGTGCAAGTTGTGTATATCATGCTCCATGAACACTTAATACCACCATGTACAATTCCTAAGAACAAGGATATTCACTTATATAACCACCTTAAGTGCAATTATCAAGCTCAAAGGATTTAACATTGACATAAAGCTTACAGTCTATATTCCAGTTTTTTCATATATACCAATAATGTCCTTTTGAGCCTTTTGTCCTCCTTTGCTTGATCCCATCCAGGGGCATGTAATGCATTTAATTATCATTTTCTCTTTGGTTTCTCTTTCTATTTTTTAAATCATGGGAAAATATATACAGCATAAATTTATTCATCTCAACCACTCCCAAGCATACCATTCAATTGTATTAATTTATATCCACAGTGCATATTCTATAATCACCACCTTCCATTACTAAAACTTTTCCATTTTCCCAAAGAGAAACCTCATACCCATTATGCATTAACTCCCATTCTTTCTGTTAGCTGCTCCTGGTAACCTGAACTCTGTTTCTGTCTCTTTGAGCTTGCATATTCTCTGATGCAATTAATGTAATTTAGTACATTAAAAGAACAAAAGAAAAAAATAGGGTCATATGGTAAAAATGAACTATTAGTACATATGACAACACGAACAATCTCACAAACATAATGTTGAGTAAAATATGACAAATACAAAAGAGTACATATTGTCCAATTCCATTCATATAAAACAGAAAAAAAAAATTCTAATTTCTGGTAATAGAAGTGTTAATGGTAGTTACATTGAGGTGGGGGAGGTATGACTGGGAAGGGAAATGAGAGTGGTTCTGGGGCTCTGATGATATTCTGTTTTTTGGCTTGAAATGTAAACATGATTCATGCACTTTTCTATATGATTAAATATCAATAAAAACATTTTTCAAAAACATGCAGCTATAATCAGGAAAATTCTGGATAAGGTAGGGTATGGAAACAGTCTAGACCTATATTATATACATTATATAATATACAATATAATATTATATTACAATATAATATTATAATGTATTATAGATCTACATTAATTTTAAAAGGTGTAGAATTGATACAAGAATGGACAATAATAGGAACAGAGAGTACATTCAGAAATGGACCTAGACACAAAATAGAACTTTTGTACAATATTTTCATAAAGTTACTTGTAATTTTGATCAATGTTAGAGATTTCAATAAGCTGAATGACTAAATGAAGTTAAAATCCTGGGTTATCCAAAGGAAGCCTATCTCTAAAACAAATATTGGAAACCATGGGCCCCATGAAAATTTATAGTACAAATTCCCATCACATCTTAACAACCAATAGCAAAAACAAACAAACAAAAACCTGACTTTTTCCATGTACTTTTCTTCCTTTCTTCCCCCTTTAAGATGAGAAACAGAGTGGAACTGTGTGGAGAGGAGGGGAACAAACTCTTTTATTATATCAAAAAAAGCCCAAAAGTTGACCCTATGCCCCCTTTTAAAATAATCTGTATGGAGTGGAAAAGGTGTGTTTTCTTTTAACTAGAATAAGACTGTAAAGGAGTATGTATTATTTTAAGTGATAGAAGCTCACCTAAAATTGAACAGAGTGATTTCTTGGTCTTTTTTCTTAAAAATGTAAGGGTATATTTTGCTTTGGAAGGGGCTGAATGCAGAAGATTAAATAGTAAGTGTCAGGAAATGGCTCCTCTCTCAGACAGCCATTTCCCTTGTGATAACAAAATGGTTGCCAGCAGCTTCCTGGCCTACATACTCCTAATTCTCTTCCTGTGCAAAGGTGGGAGTCTTTGTCCCAGCATTCCATGCATAGGCCTTATTGAATTTCTTTGACTCTAAATGTGTCAATATCCATTTGTAAACCAAAATGCAGGCCAGAGAAATGCAAGTTCAAAGGGATTGGTCCATGATTTGAGAGGTTTAGCCCTAAATCACATGTTCCACCTCTGCGTTATGGTGGAGAAAACTGGGGAACTGAGATTGGGCAAAGAGGTGGATCCCAAGGTGGAAATTGAGGTGTGGCCACTAAGAAGAGGCTAGATGAATCCCAGATGGCAAAAATGTCCATTCTAGTGTAAAATATACCCTAGGGATATATACCCGGGGGCAGGAGAAGGGGAGGCCCTATGAATTTAGCCTTGACATTTGTTCCTTTAATATTAAAAACTAGATAGCCAAATTTCACATTTTGAAAAAGTAATGATAGAATGAGGTAGAAGAGTGTTCCCCATCCCATCTGCCTCCGGCCATGTTTTCAGGTTGTCTTTGGATATTTGGGTGCCAGTGTTTGTTTTGATGAGCTGGCCTAGAATGTAAAACGAGAGCTCAGTGTAATTGATGATAGCTGCCACCTCAGGGAGACCATCTTGTGTGGAAGGAGCTGTGCCTTTTTTAATCCTTTCCTTCTATTACTGGTTTTAAATAGTGTTTCTGACAAGATTCTGCTTTTCTTTCTGTCAACTGTCGGTGAACAGGTATTGGGCAAATACATTATGTGAAAAGAATGAGTCCTTAAAAAGTCAGGGAAATGCCACCTGAGATGTTTCCCCAGCACTATGATTTATGTAGGTCCAGAAATGAAGTTTCAGGAACTTCCAGATGAAATTTCCGGAACATAAAATAAAGTCTTTTCCAAATCTGCCTTTGTTGTAGCCCCTGGACAATTCTCCCTTTTACTTTTAATCTGGAAGTTGGAGAATGTTTTTCATGTTCAACTTAAATTGTTTAGTTAATGATCTTTAGAATAACTCTTGGGAGCATTCCTCAGCCTAGCATGTTATTACTCCCTTCTTCTGAGTGAATTTGATATATCTATTGTGTTCTTGCTGCATAAACTGATCCCTGAGATTAATCATTTTCTTGTTACCAGCTAGAAATTGTAGACATTTAATGGATATACTACATCAGTCAATTTAATGAGTCTCATTGTCTGGGGTTTGAAATATACTGATGATTTGCATGTTGAAATATAATCTACATTCATTCTTATTCCAAGTTTCCAAGTTCTGCAAGTTTGTCCTGCCTGTCTACCTGCCTGGGAAGATAATTTAGTTAAAGCTTTTTGAATTTAGCTCTCCAGGGCCTGGGGACTTAGTTCTTCCCTGGGTGATGTTAAGAAGAGGCAAAATATTCTTTGCATCCATCACTACAGTACACCTTCAACAAATCACTTAGCTTCAGCCCCTTCAATAGGTAATATTTCATCACCTTAATAAGAATTGGCCCATGGAAGGATCATGCTGGTTAATAAAACCCAGGGGTACCCCGGGCAGCTTTGCAGTTGGAAAGGAAGAGATGTGGCTTCTTTCACTAGGTGGAGAGCCAGCTGACCTGATAGGGTGGGCAGGGACCCCACATACCTCCAGAGACTGAGCCCAAGGCCAAAGGGATGGCCTTTCAGATAAAGGAGAATGATTCCTTCATCAACTAGAGTTAAAAGAAATTAAGTGGACTCCAAACTGAGTCATAATTAATGGTGTTTGGTTTCTGTTTTGATTTCAGTTGTTCGAATTCATGAACTTTTTGGCCGAGAACGTCATCTTCTGTTACATGGGCCTGGCGCTATTCACGTTCCAGAATCATATCTTTAATGGTCTTTTTATCCTGGGAGCCTTTGTATCCTTTGAAATACAGTATGTGGGGTGATTAAGGAAGGGAACAAACTACTTGCTTTTACTGATTATTCTGTTAAATTGTTAAAGTAATTTCCTCAGGTTTATGATAAAGTTCAGTGTCAAGGTAGATATGTAATTTCTAGCCAGGGGAGAAAAGCACCTAAAAAATTGGAGACATTATTAAGTGCTTTATGGAGAGAGAGAGAGAAAGAGAGAGAGAAAGTGGGATAAGACATATACTAAAGATATAAGAAAGTACTTAAGAAAATAAAGAAGAAAAAGCTAAAAAGGAATAACATTTTTCAAGTATTCAAAAATAAGTTTAACCAAAATTATGAATCATTTATGTGAAAAATTATGGCAATGTGTTCTTCATAGGGAACTAGCATTAGAAGGTATCAGAAGATATTCCTGACAGGATTATTGAGCTTTGAAATTTTTTTCGTTGAAAGGTGGTAAAATCCTTTAATCAAGGAGGTTTTTGAAAATAGAATAAGTCAAGATCAAATGAAATTAGCATGATGAATGTGCTTTCAAATCATAAGCATTATGCACATGTAAATTTATTTGAATAAGATAACACCTTTCCTATAAGTAGGAGGACAGATTAAATCTAGACCTCACTTCAAATACAGAGGACTCTTCTACCTCCAGGCCTGAGGCAGGAGGCATTCCTAGTGGAAACAATGTCTGTCCATTAGGATAGTGAACCGCTAGGTATATTCCCAAGGACAGCCAGCAGCTGTTGTCCTTTTTCCCTCTTGGGAAATGAGCAGATGACCCCATGGATTACAGAAAGATAATCTTGACAGCCAGGAGATTCTACCCCACATGGCAAACCCTGTTCCATCTATGCACCTGAATAGCCTCGTTCTCTTTTCATTGAGCATTCGGCTGACCTCTCAAATTGTATACAGATCTTTACTCTTAGAAGGAAGCTCCCTTTTCCCAAATAACTCCATTCCATTTGAGGACTTACTAGAATACACAGACCACCAGGAAAGGAGTCAAAGATGACAAAAAAACAAAGAGATAAATACCACCAGCATTTTCAGAGATTTTTTTTTACCTGTAAAACTTGGATTTTAGTAAAATGCCTCTTAAAGCAGAAGTTGTATTATACATTTAGACAAGCAATTCCTCTCAAAATTTAATCCACTAAAAGAAAAAAAAAATAGGCAAATCTTGCTGGATAGAGTATAAACGGATGGAAAATAAGATGGTAATCATGAGCAGAAGTGCGTTTATCCTTTCCAAAGTGCTTCTTAAGAAGATAATACCACATCATCTGAACGGTCTCTGCCTCACGTTTTACAGCAGGACTGAGAATAGGCTCAGTCATCAGCTACATAAATGTGATGAGAAAATTTACAGTGATTGAAATGGCATTGGGTTAAATTTTAAACCGAATGTATATTCAGAGAAAAGCAGAGTTCTCTATTATTTCTGGAAAGGAATTGACATTAAAATATGAATTTTAGCAGCAAGTTGAGCATGCATGTGTTGACATGTTTATTCCTGCGTTCCGGGTCATAATAGAGAAATTTTAAGCTTTCACACTCTCACCTCATTGTGGCAACAATTTCCTCAATGTTTCCCTGTGCTTATCTACAGCTAGCAATTTTTGTTGCCAGAGCCTGCAACATCTATCCCCTCTCCTTCCTCCTGAATCTGGGCCGAAAACAAAAGATTCCCTGGAACTTTCAACATATGATGATGTTCTCAGGTATGTGAATGACGTTGTAAGATTAAAGAAAATACTTAGGAAAATAAAGAAGAAAAAGCTAAAAGGGAATAACATTTTTCAAGTGTTCTCCATGTTTCAGAGAACGTGGAGAACCATCCAGAGACTTAGAAATCTTTGGGGGACCATATCTTCTGTTCGCCTCCTTTGTACCTAGCACCATACTGGTCCTCTGTAACTTCTGAGCAACAGCAGGATTTCTCTTTCCAGAGAAAAAGTGAAAATTAAAAGAAACCTTGTTAGGATGGCCTTGAGGTGCAATATCTGGCCAGACACCGGCCTGGAACATTAGTTTTCATGTCAGGAAATTTGAACGATCATTTCACAAAGTGTATGCTTCAAGAAATAGTTTGTAAATGGTGCCATCCTTGTCCAATTTTAAGGTCCCTTCTCCTTAGAATCTCTGCTCCTTCCCTATGTACTGCTTCAAGCGCTTCTCGGGGTGAATACAAAAGCAAATCATGCCTGAGTATGCTCAGTCATTAGTTGAGAAACAAATATTAATTGTGCATTTACCAGGTTGCCAAGAGCAGTGCTAGGCACTCTTGATGAAACTGACAAGGTCCCTGCTCTCAAGAAGCTTGTGTTCACATTGCCTAAACCATACATAAAGGATCCTTTCCAAAAGAAAATAAGTGAATGAACTTGCTGACCTTGAACTACCCTGGGGACTGCAGTTTCTGTTCAATCAATATTCCTACCATCAGTCTTTCCTTGTTCAGAGATCTTTTCCTTACTGCCTTCCACATGTGTGTACACTTACAATGTACTCAGAGGCAGTTCGTTGGAAGATAGAGGAGAATTAAAAAAAAAAA
This sequence comes from Tolypeutes matacus, assembly GCA_026826555.1. Taxonomy (NCBI): domain Eukaryota; kingdom Metazoa; phylum Chordata; class Mammalia; order Cingulata; family Chlamyphoridae; genus Tolypeutes; species Tolypeutes matacus. Next base: position 90,369,697 of record JAKSZT010053887.1, read on the forward strand.
AAACACTGCTAGCAGTATAGAGCAAAGAGATATAATTCGGAGCATACAGAGGGATGTGGTAAAAGTAAGAGAAACTAACATATATTGAATCCCTGCTATTTGCTATATGTCAGTCCTATGAAGCAGATATTAACCCATTTTGTAGATAGAGAAACAGAGGCTCATAGTCTCAAAGAGGTTAAGTCACTTGGCCAAAGACCAGAGCATTCCTGAACGCAAGTCTGTGAGACTCGACCTAAACACAGCCAAGTGTCTTATAATCCACATTCCTAGAAGCACTTGGGGAATAAAAGACTTGTTTCACCTTCATTTCCACACAGTAAAGGGGACAACTCCCAGGTTGACAATGTGTCATTTAATCAAGTATGGGTAAATGAAGATCCAACATTAGAAATCACCTTTTTAAAAAAAATTATATATTTTTAAAATTTGTTTTCACAAATCAATTTTATTGATACATTTTAATAAACCATAAATCCATCTAAAATGTACAATCAATGGTATTTGGTATAATCACATAGTTGTGCATTCATCAATTCAGTCATTTTTAGGGCATTTTCATTATCCCAGTAATAATAATAATAATAATAATAATAATAATAATAAATAATAAACAAAAACCAACCAGACAAACAATACTCACCACCTCTCAGTCTCTCTGTGCTTCATCTTCCATACATAGATGCTATTCTGTTACCTTCTCTCTAGTTTATTTTTATTTATATTTTGTAAAAACAGTCATATATGCAATATCACCCATATTCATATTTTACAAACAACTTTTTAACCAATTCTGCACAAATTAACTCTCAGCTTTCCATGTTCTACTCTCATTCTATTTTCTGGTGACCTATATTCTAATTATTAATTCTATGAGTTTATATAATATATTTAGTTCATAAAAGTGCAATCACACAGTATTTGTCCTTTTGTGTCTGGCTTGCTTCACTCAACATAATGTCCTCCAAGTTCATCCATGTTGTCATATGCTTCATGACTTCATTTCTTCTTACCACAGCATAATATTCCATCATGTGTATACTCCATAATTTGTTTAGTCATTCATCAGTGGATGGACACTTGGGTTGTTTCCAACTTTTGGAAATCATGAATAACACTGCTATGAATACCGGTATGCAGATGTCTATTCATATCACTGCTCTCAGTTCTTCTGGGTATATACCCAGGAATGTCCTCCACAGTGGCTGTGCCATTCTACATTCCTACCAACAGTGAATAAGCATTCCTATCTCTCCACATCCTCTCCAACATTTACAGTTTTCTACCTTTTTAATAGTGGCCAGTCTAATAGGAGTGAAATGATATCTCATTGTAGTTTTGATTTGCATTTCCCTAATCACTAGTGATGTTGAACATTTTTTCGTTTTTTTTTTTTTTTTTTTTTTGCCATTTGTATTTCTTCTTTGACAATTGTCTTTTCAAGTCTTTTGCCCAGTTTTTAATTGGGTCATTTGTCTTTTTATTGTTGAGTTGTATGATCTCTTTATATATCATGGATATTAACCCTTATCGGATATGTGACTCCCCAGTATTTTCTCCCATTGAGTTGACTGCCTTTTCACCCTTTTGACAAAGTCCTTTGAGATGCAAAAGTGTTTAATTTTGAGGTCTATTTTTTTTTTTCTTTTGTTGCTTGTGCTTTGGGTGTAAGGTTTAAGAAACTATTGCCTACTACAAGATCTTGAAGATGTTTTCCTATATTTTCTTCTAGGAGTTTTGTGGTTTTTGCTTTTATATTTAGGTCCTTGATTCATTTTGAGCTAATTTTTGTATAAGGTCTTCTTTCTTTCTTTTGGGTTTGGATATCCAGTTCTCCCAGTACCATTTGTTGAAAAGACTGTTCTGACCTAACTGTGTAGGCTTCACAACCTTGTCAAAAATCACTTGACTGTAGATGTGAGGGTCTGTTTCTGAGTTCTTGATCTGGTTCAATTGACCAATCTGTCTATCTTTATGCCAGTACCATGCTGTTTTTACCACTGTTGCTAAGTAATATGCTTTAAAGTCAGAAGTAAGAGTCCAACAACTTTGTTCTTTTTAAAGATATGTTTGGCTATTTGGGGCCCCTTACCCTTCCAAATAAATTTGATTATTGGCTTTTCCATTTCTGCAAAAAAAGGCTGTTGGAATTTTTATTGGGATTGCATTGACTCTGTGAATTAGTTTGGGTAGAACTGACATCTTACCAATACTTATTCTTCCAATCCATTGACATGGAATGTCCTTCCATTTATTTAAGTCTTCTTTGGTTTCTTTTAGCAATGTTTTGTAGTTTTCTGAATACAGGTCCATTATGTCCTTAGTTAAATTTATTCCTAAATATTTGATTATTTTAGTCACTATTATAAATGGAATTTTTTTTATTTCCTCCTCAGATTGCACATCAGTAGTATATAGACATGCAATTGGTTTTTGCGTATTAATCTTATATCCCACAATTTGCTGAACTAGTCTATTAATTTTGGTAGCATTGTTGTGGATTTTTCAGGATTTTCTGGATGTAGAATCATATCATCAGCCAATAGTGAAAGTTTTACTGCTTCCTTTTCTAACTGGGTTCATTTTATTTCTTTATCTAGCCTAATTGCTGTAGCTAGAACTTCTAGCACAATATTGAATAACAGTGGTGACATTGGGCATCCTTGTCTTGTTCCTGATCTCAGCAGGAAAACTTTCAGTCTAGCTGTAGGTTTTTCATATATGCACTTTACCATATTGAGAAAGCTTCCTTCTATTCCTATCTTTTGGAGTATTATTATCAAGAAAAGGTGCTGTATTTTGTCAAATGCCTTTTCTGCATCAATCAAGAGGATCATGAGATGTTTCTTCTTCAATTTATCATTGTGGTTTATTACACTAATTGATTTTCTTGTGTTGAACCACCCTTCCATATATGGGATAAAACCCACTTGATCGTGGTGTATAATTATTTTAATGTGCTTTTGGATTCAGTTTGCAAGTATTTTGTTGAGGATTTTTGCATCTATGTTCATTAGAGATATTGATCTGTAATTTTCTTTTTTCGTAGTATCTTTATATGGTTTTGCTATGAGGGTGATGTTGGCTTCATAGAATGAGTTTGGTAGCATTTTTTCCTGTTCAATTTTTTTGGAAGAGTTTGAGCAAGATCAGTACTAGGGTCGTCCTTGAATGATTGGTAGAATTCAACTGTGAAGCCATCTAGTCCTGGGATTTTCATCTTTGGGAAATTTTTTAGGACTGCTTCAATTTCTTCACTTGTGATTGGTTTGTTGAGGTCTTCTATTTCTTCTAGGGTCAGTGTTGGTAGTTCGTGTGTTTCTAGGAATTTGTCCATCTCCTCTACATTGTCAAGTTTTTTGGCATACAGTTTTTTATAGTATCCTCTTAATATCTCTCTTATTCCTGTGGGGTTAGTGATAATGTCCCCCTTCTCACTTCTGATTATATTTATTTCCAATTTCTGTCTTTTTTTCTTTGTCAGTCTAGCTAAGGGTATGTTGATTTTGTTGATCTTCCCAAAGAACCAACTTTTGGATTTGCTGATTCTCACTATTGTTTTTTTTGTTCTTGATTTCATTTATTTCTATGCTGATGTTTACTATTCTTTCCTTCACCTTGGTTTGGGATTAGTTTGCTGTTCTTTTTCTACTCCCTCCAGGTGTGAAGTTGGATTTTCTGTGTTGTTGTTTTTTTAAGATTTATTTTATTATTAATTTCTTCCCACCCCCTCATTGTTTGGTGTGTCTGTTGTCTTCCTTGTTTCTTTAGGAAGTGCTCGGAACTGAACCCAGGACCTCTGATGTGGGAGGCAGGCACCTAATTGCTTGAGCTACCTCCGTTTCCTGCTTTGTTGTGTCTCTCATTATGTTTTTTTTTTCATCTTGTGTCTCTTGTTGCATCATCTTGTTGCATCAGCTTGCCATGCTTGCTCATCACGCCAGCTCGCTGTCTTCTTTAGGAGGTACCGGGAATGGAACCATGGACCTCCCATGTGGTAGGCAGGAGGTCAATTGCTTGAGCCACATCCGCTTCCCAAGATTTCCAATTTTAGTTCTTTCTTCATTTTTAATGTAAGCATTGAAGGCTATACATTTCCCTCTCAAGACTGCCTTTGCGGTGTCCCATAGTCTTTGATACGTTGTGTTCTCATTTTCATTAGTCTCAAGATATTTGCTGAATTCTTTTGCAATTTCTTCTTTGACCCACTGATTATTTAAGAGTATGTTCTTTTTTTTTTTTTACCAGGAGGTCCCGGGGATTGAACCCGGGTCCCTCCATATGGGAGACGGACGCCCAACCAGTTGAGCCATATCCGACCCCCCAAGAGTATGTTCTTTAATCTCCATATATTTATGAATTTTCCCTTTTTCCATCCATTATTGATTTCCAGCTTCATTCCATTAGGATCCCAAAAAGTATTTTGTATAATTTCAATCTTTTAAAAAATTTTGAGACTGGTCTAGTGACCCAACAAATGGTCTACTTGGAGAAGGGTCCATGAGCACTTGAAAAGAATGTATATCCTGCTGTTTTGGGATGCAATGCCCTATAGATGTCTGTTAGGTCTAGTTCATTTATCACATTATTCATGCTCTCTGTTTCTTTATTTATCTTCTGTCCAGATGTTCTATCCAATACTAAGAGTGATGTATTGAAGTCTACAACCATTATTGTAGAGACATCTATTTCTCCCTTCAGCTTTGCCAGTGTGTGCCTCATGTATCTTGGGGCAGTCAGGTTAGGTGTGTAAATATTTAGCATAGTTACTTCTTCTTGGTGAATTGCCCTTTATTTATATATAAAGCCCTTCTTCATGCCTTATAACAGTTATGCATTTAAAATATATTTTGTCCGATATTAATATTGCTACTCCAGCTCTTTTTTGGTTACTATTTGCATGGAATATCTTTTTCCAACCTTTCACTTTTAACCTGGTTGTGTCCTTACGTCTGAGGTGAGTCTCTTTTAGACAACATATAGATGCCTCCATTATATCAGCATATGTCTTTTGATTGGAACATTCAAGCCGTTAACATTCAATGTTATTACTGTAAAGGCATTACTTACTTCATCCATTTTACCCCTTGGCTTTCTGTTGTCATATCATACTATTGTCTGTCTTTTTACCCTTTAAGTTACCCTTCCTAATAATCTTCATTTCTAAATTCTTCTCCAAGCCTCTTGCCCTTGTTTTTTCCTTTCGGGCAGCAGCACTCCCTTTAGTATCTCTTGTAATTCTTTTGGTGACATATCCTATCAGTTTTTGTTGGTCTGTGAAGACTTTGAACTCACTCTCATTTTTGAAGGACAGTTTTGCTGATACAGAATTCTTGGCTGGCAGTTCTTCTCCTTCAATACTTTAATTACATCATACCACTTTCTTCTCAGCTCCATGGTTACTGATGAAAGGTCGGCACTTTATCTTATCGAGGTTCCCTTGTATGTGATGCTTTGCTTTTCTCTTGCTGCTTCCAGAATCTCCTTTCTTTATCTCTGATATTTGTCATTCTGTATAGTAGGTGTCTCGGGATAGGTCTATTTGGGTTTTTTCTCTTTGGGGTGTGTTGTCCTTCTTTGATATTGATATTTATGTCTTTCATAAGTGTTGGGAAGTTTTTGGTCATTATTTCCTCAAATATTCTTTCTACCCCTTTTCCATTTCCTTCTCCATCTAGGACACCAATAATGCATGTGTTTGTATGTTTCGCATGGTCAATCAATTTCCTGAGACCCTGTTCCATTTTTTCCATTCTCTTCTCTTTCTGTTCTCTTGTCTTTTCCAGTTCAGATGTTCTGTCTTTGAAATCACTAATTCTGTCTTCAAGCAATTCAAATCTGCTTTTATGTGCCTCTAATGTATTTTTAATTTCATCCATCTTTCATTCCCATAAGGTCTGTTACTTTTCTTTGCAGGCTTTCAAATTGTTCTTTATGCTCACCCAGTGTCTTCTTAATATCCTTTATCTCTTTAGTCATATTTTCTTTCAATTTTTAAAATTGATTTAAGAGAGTTGTGTGATTATTATTGAGTAATGTCTTAAATCCTGTATCTCTTCTGGATATTTGGTTTGTTCCTTTGGCTGGGCCATCTCTTCCTGTTTCCTAGTATGACTTGTAATTTTTTGCTGATACTTAGGCTTCTGACTATGTTGGTGAATTTACTCTGATAGCCAATTTCTCTCTCTTGCCTATTGTTATTATTTTTTCAAAGCTCTTCTTTGATTTTTGGTTCAACTTATCCTAAATCTTTAAAATTGCCCAGGTTAAGTTATCAAAATCATGCCAGGAACTCACTAATGGGGTGCAGATTTTTTCCCAGAAGTTAGAGAGCAGAGAGACCCAATTGCAGGTTTTGTCCATGCAATTTCCAGACCAGCCAGCAGATGGTGCTCATCAGTGCATCTTTCCATGGAAGTGTATCTCTCTCTGTTTTTCCTTGTTTTGGTCTAGTCAAAGCCTATATTCAAAGAGGGCTCCGTTGGCAGAATTCACTGAGAAAGCCTCCTGACTCCCCCTCCCTTTTCCCTTGTAACAGTTGACAGGGAGGAAGATGTCTGTTCCCCTCCAAGTAAGCTGCAGTGAGCGAGGAGTTTTACACACCCCTCCCCCTGGCTCATATATTGGGGATGTGGGAGAGGAGCCCTTCCCAGAGGCCAGGAGGTTTAGTAATTCAGTTTGTTGTTTTGGGCTTTCGTCTCTCTGTCCCTCACCCTCCTGGGAGTTGTAAAGCACTGTCCTTGTCTGCTGACCCCCAAAGCAGGTCCCTCAGGCAGCATTTCTCTCTTTCTCCGTTGTTTTTGTGAGAGAGATGAGCCTTGCCTGCCTAATCCGATGCCATCTTCCCACAATCCTCAGATGTAATGTTTTTATAGCCATGTTGGGATGTGAAGTCTCTATCCAAATGGTTACCTGATGTGATGGTTTCTCCAGGGTTTGGGGCTCCTGTTCTTACTTACTTGTAGGATTAGAGCTGCATTAAGAACTCCATGTGGTGATGTCTTAATGATTGTCTAACACAATCAATGGCCAACAATCTATGGCCCTCAAGTCAAATCTGGCTTTGGACTGTTTTTGTAAATAATGTTGGAGCACAGCTACACCCATTGGTTTATATATTGTCTATGACTGCTTTCATGCTACAACAGCAGAGATAAGTAATTGCAACAGTGACTGTATGATCTGCAAAATCTAACATATTTACTATCTGGCCCTGTTCTTAAGCATCTCCACTGTCTAGAAGTAAAATAACAGCCCTATCACATTAATGGGGTTGACATTATTTATTTACATCATGGGAATAACCAACATCTAGTCCAATAACATAAAGAGACCAGCATGCCAAATTTTCAGGGCATCTACATTCATATGACTGTAATGTCCAGAGAATGATGCCCGTTGTCTTCCACATTGATCATCTGTGTCATCTGCCAGTCATTAAGTCACTCACTGGTAGCGCTTCAGCTGCTTGACCTTGAGGATTGCAGTCATCTCGGGCCAAAGTGGGCTTCTTTTTGTATATTTGACTCGGTTTTTGTTTCATATACTTTTTACATTGAAATAAACCTGAGCAACAAAGAGATTGGGTTACTTTTTATTTTTTATGTCATTTTTATTAAAAGTCAATAATATTGATGATGTTCTTAGCTCAAGGAATGAGCATTCTACTTTCCACTAAAAAGCTGCCTTCTTAGCTTTAAAATGAGCAGAATGCAACATTCTACATTTATGTAATGGAATCATAAATGCTACAACTCAAAAGTCACCTTGCACCTTTCTAAGATCTTTCATTGCCACTGTCTTGAGACTCATAGCCAGGGCAAGGCACAATAGGCATTATTAGTCTCCTTTTGCAGATTAAAAAAATATATGAGATATTGAGTTTAAGTATCTTGCTCACAATCTCACAACTGTGACGGCGACAACCACTTACTTAAAATAAAACTTCTGAAGACAGAGAGTTGGACTAGAGGCAGCAGTAATTTTTCTTTCTCATGAGAAAGAGCACACACCCAGGCTAATAGAAGTGGGCAAGTGCACAGGATCAGTGCAAGAACAAAGATTGTATAGTTCCCCCGAAGCAATGTCCCATTTCCCTCCCTTCCCAACCTTACCCATCTCCAATTGGCTGGGAGTTGTGGGCTTACAATCTTAGGCACAAAAACTAACCCAATCCTAAGGCGAAAAGTGTAAGGGTAAGTTCTCAGTGTCCAAGTTCATCCCCTTTACTGACGTGGGTTTTTGGGGAAGTGACTCGAACAAGAATGTGGGAGGATTAACGAGAACAGGGAAAAGTTCTGAAAAGAGGCCACCTAGAATGTGGGAGTGTTAGATAAGTGGGAACAGGGAATTCAGTTTGAGAAGAGGCCACCCTTTATTCTATTTCTCTCACAACCAGTTAGAGAGAAATTGAGACTTGCACCCAGGCCTCTTAACTTAGGGTTTAGGGCCTTCTCATCTACCAGACTCTGCCTCAAATTTACCCTCACAGTCATGATAATAAAAGTTAAATAAAAACCATGTCCTTCCTAACCCAGGCCAACCCCAGCATGGCTAACACATCCCTTTTGCAATCCCAAACCTCATTAAATTCACAACAAATCAAACACATGGACAACCCCTCAGCACCCCAGCCACAGGCTCAAGTTCCACTACCACTACCCCCATCAGTGCACATAAAGTATCAAGTGAGTTCACCACATGCCCATAGTATTTTTCTTCAAAAGGGTATGCTCCAGACTCAGCTTTGATATTCTGCATGAATTCTGATATTCTATATCTCACTCAGGACCTAAAGTTTTTAAATGTTTTTGTTAGGAAATGAAGAATTTAAAAGGTCATCTTAAGGTAACATAAGCCGGTAAAGATGGTTAACAGAGCAGATCAAATAACACACTGTCTGGCCTATTTTGGGTGTGTGAGAACCACACGTGTGAAAACCTGAAGCAAAAGCCAGTCCCCTTAAAGAACATTTGCTTCCTAATATAGTCTAAAGTTCTTAATTATGCCTCGAGTGGTTTTGGTCATCTGACGAAAAAGGTGACTTTAGTAGCTCACTGGTGGAAACTTCTTGTCTATGATTCACTAATGGACTTGGATGGAGCCTTTCTTTACATAGCTTGAAACATTTTATGAAAAGTCCCTCAGAGAAGGTAAACAACAATGACTCTAAAGTGTGACTATGAGTCTATTTATACATTGACAATCATCTCTCTATTCATTCAGCAGACATTTATTGACATACTCTATTGGGCAGGTATGTGAACAAAGACAAAGATGTGGACCCTGCTCTTAAGAGGTTTGGGATCTAAGAGAGAGCTTAGATTCGGCCTGAGCTCCGCGTACTTAAGGCCATGCACATAAGAAGGTTCAAAGGCCCGTCAGATAAGAAGCTGAAATTTCTGTCTTAGTCCATTACACCTTCCATTTGATACATCCTTCTCCATTATCTTTACCCCCGCTTTGCACATACCCTTTTGGCACAGGACAAGAGAGGAGCTGGTGATGCCTTCCGAGCAGTAGTGGATTCACCATGAAGTGAATGAAGCTTAAGCTTCAGGCTCCTTCATTTACACGGGCCCCTTCCAAGATCCTAGGAGGGCCCCTAACACTGTGTTCTGGTGGACATATAAAGTTTGTATGGTGGTTTTGTGTTATTATACCCGAAATGAATAAGCTTTAGGCCCCACAAAACCTGGATCAGACCTGCCTCCAAACCTGTACACATGTGGAAGTGAAAGTTTAAAGAATGGATCCAGCTGCTTATTGTTCGTCTTCGAGTGGTGAAGGGGGCCTTCAGTGAGTATTGAAACAGGAGCTTGAGGCTGTGGAGATGGCTCCGGTTTAGCAATGTTTTTGAGTAAAACTCTCATTGCCCATGGATGACCCCACTGCTGACATGGCTTTGTACCTCGACCTCCACCCTTTGGCTCTAGAGGCAGTTAATCTGAATGAAGGGAACGTCGACTCCAGATTGAGTTTCTCACCGGTCATAGACCCCACCCAATTTAATTTTTAAAGACATTGGTCACCGACACACAGGATGCCTTGGAAATGAGGAAGTAATCCCAAGGTCAGGTGTGGTGGTCTGTCTGTCATCTTGGGAAGCATTTAATAATGCAGATTCTGTTCTTAGTAGCTCAGATGCAGTTAAGAGTCAACAGGGGCAGTTTACCCAGAGACATTTTTAAGACTTTCTTTAAATTCAAGGACGGGAGGCTGTAGCTGCTCTGGTGGATCGTGTGACACCCAGCACAAAGGGCTTAAGAGGAACACTGAGCTTCCCTGAAAGTGTTCACATTGCTCTTAAGCACAGCCCTGGCTGAGGCCTCCAGTGAGCAGCAACCCCCTCCCCAGCTCTCAGTTCCCTTGAAACCCAAGAGGCAGTGCTCTGTGGTTTAAATTAAAGGAGGAGATGTGCTTCACACAAATTAGTTTTCCTTATTGATGTGGTGCATATTATAAGGATCGGGCCTCTTGTTTTAATTCAAATCCATGTGCTGCAATTTTTATTTAATTTAAAACTAAATAGGAGTCGGGAGTTGCTGGAAGGAGGGGAAATGCCAAGCCCAATTGAGCCCTGGCAGCCTTCCTGAAACCACTCTGACTTGGGACTAAAGGGCCACCGAGCGGAGCAGCTGGGCCTATCTGGGCAGGAGGGAAGCCAGGGAAGCACCTGGGCAAGTCATAGGTGCCAGATAATGTTAAGCAACACTGGTCCTCAGATGTAACTGATTTCTGCTGCCCGTTGAAGAAGACACTGAAACCCTGATATGTACTAGCATATACACTAGGAAGAGGTTTTATCAGGAAAATGTGCACACAGTGTATGGATATAATGTAAAACCTCATCCATGAGCTCACATTGCCATAAAAACAACAGCATCCACTGTTGCCAGGCTTTGCTGCTGAAGCTGTTTTTCGCTCATTTTCTTGTCCACTGGCACTCGTTAACATTCAAATAGCTGCCGGCTCCAAAGGATTAAGAGAAAGGAATGGACCAAAAAAAAAAAAAAAAAAACCTTTAAATTAAGAAAAATTTCCCATTAGCATTCATTTTTCTTTCCCTCTCAATTGTGAAAAGACTGCCATTACTATTCGAGTCTCGTGGACCTCTAGTGTTCTGCAGCTCATGAAACTCCTGTGGGAGGACAGCTTGAGACTCACTGCTAAGGGAGGAGGTCCCCATTCCCATTGCCTTTTCAGTGAACCACCTGCCAGGCCTTGGTCAGGAGCCAATTTGAGGCTCTGACCCAAAAGTGGTCTTATCCAGCTGATGTACCCATCCCAGCCAGGAAGGAAACAGAAATGAAAATGATGAAAGTGAAGAGCATGAAGGTCATTGTTTCAGCAGAGAATAGAAATAGGAGTCTGTGTCAATGATGACCCAAGCCAATGGCTCACCATTATGTCCCACACCAATATCAGCCACCATGTAAAGAGGTATGCTTTAGATCTTGATGCCCAAAAGTGTGGTCCATGGACCAGCAGCTTCAGCTTCATATGGGAGCTTGTTGGAAATACTGAATACAAAACTGATCATTTTATCAAGATCCCCAGGTGATTCATGTGCACATTCAAGTTTTGGAAACATGTCCCGGGACACAACTGCAATTCATGGTCTTCATTCTGAAACTCTCCAATCCATTCCATTCACCTTCTTCTGTTTTGCTTTAGACCCTTCTGGATGCCAGTCTTGCTTCATGTTCTTTCGTTTGCCATCTAATCAGCATAACATGATTTACCAGTGTTGACCATCTTCCACTTCCTTGAGTATGCTGATGTCTTTTTCCCTATCTAGACTCATGCTGAGCCTCTGCATGGAATCCTTCTATAGTCACTCATCTCTACCTACTTACTTGGCTAATTCCTTTTCTTCTTCACATTTCAGCTGAGACATGCCTCCCACTAGGAAGCATTTGTATCTCCTCAAGTCTGGGTTGGTGTCCATCTCATCTGTTTTGACAGCATTCAATACTTCTCCTATCCCAGTAGCCATCACCATGACTGCAGTTTGCCTGCCTGTATTGCCTTCTAGACTGGGAGCTTTGTGAGGGCAAATGCTCGTCTGCGTGGTTCACTTTATACCTCAGTACCCAGCAAACTTTTGGAAACCGAGCAGATGTTCCATAAATATTTGGTGGGTGAAGAAGTAAATGAATGAATGAATGAATGACCTACAACATTGTCTACCCAACTAAAGTTCTCCATTTCACTCATGCTACCACTTAAAGAACTATCCATTCCTGTTCTAGCAGCCTTGGGACCTTCCTATCCCAGAACCGGCTCCACAGGTAGGAGCTCAGCAACAATAATTTTAAGGAAAGAGATCAACAAATAGAAAGCTTTTCATTTCTAGTTTTTTTAAATTTAAGAAAACATTTTTATTTTTTTTAAAAAGCTGAACCCAAGGCCCTTCTGCAGGTGGCCCGTATAGTCCCGATTTATACTTCTTGTCCAAGTATTTATCAATAGAGTTCCCTTCCACTGTCAAAGTGTTGCAGTCTGTAACACTGCATACAGATGTGGGTGCTATTAAGATAGAAGTCGTCTGTGAGAAGACACTTAAAGCATGTGAACGTTTCTTGGCTCTTTGTGCCAGTAATTACTACAATGGCTGAGTATTTCATAGAAATATCAAGGGTATCATGGTTCAAATGGGGGCTCCAACAGGTACTGGAAGAGGAGGTAACAGTATCTGGGGCAAGAAGTTTGAGGATAAATACAGTGAATACCTTAAGATAAAGAAACTAGTGAGAGTCTAGTGTATGTGTGAAGACATCATGGGGAGTTTGATTTTGTGTCTGCCTGATCATTTCATGCCAGCACACTATTGCTTAATATAAATCACAAGGTTAGGGGTGGTGTATCCATGGCTAATAATGGCCCAAACACCACCGGATCCCAATTCTTTGTCACCTGTGGCAAGCAGCCACATTTGGACATGAAGTACATAGTATTTGTAAAGGTAACAGATGGTCTAGAGATGCTAGATGAATTGGAGAAGTTACCAGTAAATGAGAAGACTTATTGACCTCTTCATGATGTACATATCAAGGACACAACTGTTCATGCCAATCCATTTGCTCAGTAGCTGTAACAGACCTGTACAAGTATTTGGCAAGCTGTTCATGGAACACACTGATTGTGGTTTGCCTAGTTTTAATTATGTCAGAGATTGCATGATCCTTGTGTTTGTTTATAGCTAAGTTTTTCTATGAGTTGGTAGAAACAAAGGGAGATTAAAACAGCTTTTATTCCCACTCTTATGAGCATATTCCTTACTACAACTATTATCCACTGTATTTCTTTAATTTTAATTATAAAAAAGCTTTGTTTTATCTTTGTTATAAAATGAACATTTATTTTTAATTGCCGAGATCTTTAAAAAAAAAAAGGAAAGAAAACACTTTTTACCTACTTACCTCTGGCTAAAAATCATCCAAGCAGATTGATATGAGGAAACTTTGTTAACACTTTCTCAAAAGTAGCATTTGGATCTGAGAATATTTTTTAAATCTTTGCTTCCATTGTGTTTGGGGGATGTGTTTGTTTTCCAGTTAAAACCTTAGATCTAATTTTAAAACTTCATGATTTTCACATGTGCCAGGTGGTTTGAACCAAGAACCTGGCTAAAACAAATTTCAGAGATGAGGAAGAAGGATTTCTTTGAAAAGTATTGTCTAGGGCTTTTGTAACAAACTACCAGAAACTGGGTGGCTTAAAATAACAGGACTTTATTGTCTTCCAGTTCTGGAGGCTAGAAATCCAACATCAGTGTCAGCAGGGCTGCGCCCCCTCTGAAGTCCTTGGGGAAGAATCTCTTCCCTGCCTCTCTCCTGGCTTCTGGAGATGGCCAGCAATTCTTGGTGTTCCTTGGCTTTATTGACACATGGCCATCTTCTCTCTCTCTTTCTCTCTCTCTCTCTCTCTCTCTCTCTCTCTCTCTCTCTCTCTGTCTCTTCTCCCCTCTTATAGATACCAGTCATATTGGATAAAGAGCCCACCCTACGCCAATATGACCACATCTTTATTTGCCTGATTCTATCTGTAACAACCTATTTCAAAATAAGGTCACATTCTGGAGTACTTCAGCATATCTTTTTGGGGGGACACAATTAAACCCTTAACAAGTATATATACAAGGGTTATCTCAGTTTCTGAGCCCCCCTAAGCAGCAGGCTCTCCCTTTTCTTTGCTCCTCTGTTGATCAGACTTCCAGAGAGAGACAGCCGGTAGGATGCCACCGCAGGGGGCCTCAAACATTCCTTTGCAGCCCACTCACCCAGAACTTAGTGTTCTCTCCCTCTCCCAAGCTACATCTCCTCCCTGCCCTGAGCAGAGCTTGTGCAATTAATTAGGCCACTTGGTCTTCCTCATGTGAAGAGAGCCACTAACCAGCTAATGGGGCCCAGGCTCAGAACTTTTTCTCCCTTAGAAGAGATGAACTTCCACCCAGCCCCTCTCTCCCACGGTACCCACTGTGGCCAGGGCCAGGAAATAGCAAACAGAGTAGGCAACCAAAGTGAATGGTCTTTGAATGGTACAGGGCTAACCAGCCTATATATGAAACCCCGAAAATGTTTCCATCAGAGCGTCAACTAGTCACAGAAAAAGTCATCTTGGATAACAAATAACCATGAGCAGCATTGCTGCGGCAAAGCAGACAAGAATAGCAGACCCATAGGAATTTCACATCCTGTTAAGTAATCTGACCTTTGAAGGCTGAGAAAAGTTTATGTGATTTTGATGAATTCAGAACATCCGAAAATAGGTTAGAACTGGGGCCCACCCCATAGAGTTGTTTTCTCCTATTATTAGGGTGAAACATCATTCTTCACTTAGTTCCAAAATAAACTTACCATAAAAATTACTAGCTCTTGCATTTTTAAGCAGGAAATTAGGTTTTGCTGTTTGGCACACCACCACATAAACTACTGTCTTGGCAAAGCGCAGAGTTCAGGCTTTGAAGCAGGCTCAGCCACTTGGGTCTATGTGATTAACCCTCTCCAGGCTGGAAAATGGGGATAATAGTACTTACTTTAGATGGTCAAGATTGAAACCGACCTGGAAATTGTATATAAAATGCCTGGCACAGGTTATTCCACCTAGGAGACGCTCAACAAATAGGAGTTACCTTCACTTTCTTCACCACAAACAAGACAGCTGTTAGTGCTTCCTCAGAGATACAACTCATAACTGCTCTCAGGAAAACCTTCTATCAGAGATTGAGGTTTTCACTCCAAAGAAGGTTTGACTGTCAAATCACTGCCCAGGGCACAGTCTGTCCTTGTGCTAAGAGCAAGTGCTATACCTTGGAAGACAAACACCACCAGCAACTCCTCCCTCCCTCCCATTATTTAATCACGATTGTTGATATTCTACTTTTGTTTCCAGCAGTAACCTATTCCTGGCATTAATTCATGAATCAAAATGTTGCAATTCAAACTTCTGGTTTTTATGAGAGAAATATATTATATCACCCACCTGCAGGACAAGTTAACACATGTAAAATGTGACAATCTACTTAGTTTATCTAGTGTGAGAAAGTGGCAAGATATTGCAGAGACCAAACCATCCTCTATATGGAGGTGGTGCAACCGACAAGAACATGTTAGCTCCTGAGAGTCACTGAGTAATGAAAGGAGTCGATGCAGAACACTTGTCACCTCTCCCGGTGTTTCAGAAATAAGGTCCTAGAACGGTACAGAAAAATAACTTTCTAATTTAATTCAGGAACTTTCCTTGTACATTTAGGTTTTTCTGGAAGTCCAGAGTGTTACAATTTGGGATATCTGATCAATAGTTTTAACCAAATTAACCTGTCCATTGAGGCAAACAAAGGGACTACATTATTTTCCCCCATTTTCTACCTGAATTTACTCACTAATTACCTCCTTCTTTTGGCATTGAATAGACATAACCTTAGAAAATTGTCAACGCTGGTGAATCAAGTTCAAAAGCAAAGTCTATCTGTGCCCAGCACAAGTCCTTCTAATTCTGTCCTCAGGTTCTGTGGATAGAGTTCACAAAAAGTCAATGAGATTGACTTGAGTAAACGATATGTGCAAATGAGCAAAAAGCAGTTACATTTAAAAATGCCTTGTGCTAAATTTCCATGGGGTCATTAAGTAATTTAGAAATGTTCAGCATTATCACTGATCCTTTGCAGAGCTTCAAAAGCTGTTTGGTCAGCCGAGTCCTTCACATACTGACCAAACCTCAGTGAGTAGGAGGGGATGTCCCAGCCCCGCCAACCAAACTCCCATTGGCCCTTCCAGAAAGGTTTATTCAAAAGCACCAGGAATTTTTAGAGGACCCGTGGTTCCACAATGAAGCAAGAGAGAGATGCTGAGCAAGACATCCTGCCTGTGAGCTGCAGCCCTTCCCTCCCTCCACACTCACCCTTCACCTTCCCACAGTGCCAGGAAAGATTTCACTACCCTTTCTGAGAACTGTTTCAAATTCTAAAGTAAACCTGAAAGCACATGTGTTAACAAGCTTTCTTTTTTTTACGCTTTATTTTATTTTACTTATCCCCCATTCCCCCAGATGGTTCTGTCATCTGTCTGCTCATTGATTGCTCACCTTCTCCAGGAGGCACCAGGAACCGAACCCGGGGCCTCCCACATGAAAGGGGAGTGCCCAACGGCCTGAGCCACATCCGCTCCCCAGGGGCTGCAGCATCTGCTTGTTGCAATGGGGGGAGGGGCAAGACAGAGTTGTAACTTGTTGCAGCAGGAGGTGGCATCTAAGCCCATTGCAGTGAGAGGTGGCATCTGCTCATCTTCTTTTAGGAGGCGCCAGGCCTCAACAAGGACCTCCCATGTGGTAGGCAGGTGCCCAAGTGGTTGAGCCACATCTATTTCCTTTAACAAGCATTTTCTTTCTTTATTTTTTTTTTTTTCAAAAAAATTTTTTTAAAGATACTTAGATTACATAAATGTTACAAAAAAAGTATAGGGATTCCCATACGTCCCACCTCCCACACCTCCCACACCCTCCCACATAAACATCCTTCATTAGTGTGGCACAATAATTGCAATTGATAAACACATCCTGGGGTTTTGCCATTAAGCATGGATCATAGTTCACATTGTAGACCACACTCTCTCCCACATAGTTCTGCATATTATATGATGATATAAAATGGCCTATATCTGTCATTGCAATGTCACTCATGACAATTCCCAAGTCCTGAAAAAGCCTCTGTATTACAATTGCTTTTCCCTCTCCCTGCCCCCAGAGCCTCCAGTGGCCACTGGCTCCACATCAATGTTGTAATTTCTTCCATTACTTGAGTCACAATATGTTTATAACATAATACCAGTAAATCCACTCTAGTCCATAGTTCTTCCCCCCATCCTGAGGAGTCTGGGATGGTGATGTCCACTCCACCTCCAGTTGAGAGGGGGCTTATATCCCATGGATAAGATGGATGGGACTATCCTGCCTGCAGCTGCAGAGTCTCTCCATTCCCTGGGATGGCCATTGTCCATCATCATATCCTCTCCAGTTTAACAAGCATTTTAAAATGCACATCACTCAGGCAGGATTGTGTTCTATTCTTCTTCAACAAAGGTATTCTGATTGTGTTCTTCCTAGCATGAAGCTCACTTCAGTTGCCTGATTAGGGTGGTCTGGGGGTACATAGAGCAAAATGAGGGCCATAGGTTTCTGAGATGCTGGAAAAGGGGACAAAGAGAGAGGACACATGGGAAGAGTTGGGGTGGGGGCCAAAAGGCAAAATATCAGTTTCAAAATGTTGCCTGGGATTATCTTTTTACTAGGAAAGGGGAAGGAAATTTTCTTCTTCTCACCTTTCCTTAAAAACTCAGACTCTTACTATAACCCTGAATTCTGAGGTGTTATGAGTTGAATATTCAATGAAGAGAAGAAAACCCAAGTTTAATAATAGCTGTGCCATTTACTGGGTAACCTTGGAGAAGTCACTACATCTCTCCCAGTCCCTATGCCATCATCTGTTAAAAGAACAAAACAAAACAGTGATTCTACAGAGAACTGTAGATGTAGAGGCTAAGCTATGCTGCTATAACACTTAGGCCCCTAAAACTCGATGGCTTAATCACAGTGATCATGTTTTTCTGCCTCATGCCCCAGTCCAGGGTTGATATTAACCTGGGAGGCTGGGGGCAGTGCTTCTTCGCCAGATGGTGATTCGGACATAACTAGGCTCCTTCCATCTTGTGGCTTCATAATTCCCTAAAATAAGGGTTCTAGAAGTTTCATCCCTAGGCCAGCAGCAGTATCAGCATCACTGGAAACTTGTTAGAAATGCAAATTCTGAGCCCTACCCCAGACTGCAGAATCAGACACACTGGGAGTGGAGTCCAATAGTGTGAGTTTGAATAAGCCCTCCAGGTGATTCTGACATAGCTCAAGTTTGAGACTCCCTGCTCTAGAGCCTCAGCATGATTTGCATGCAGTGGAAGGGGGAGAGACCGTGGGGGAGGGAGGCTAGGACAGCTGTCTCTTAAAAGCCTTGGTCCAGAAGTGACAGATGTCACTTTGGCTCTCATTTCACTGGTGAGGTGTCATATGGTCACACCTAGCCACAAGGGGTGCTAGAAAATGTAGTTTATGCAGTTATAGCAGTATGCCATGGACGGTAAAAATGGGTTTTAGTGGGCAAATAGCCACCTCTGCCAAAAGAACCCTCTCCTGCAGCATCAGCATCATTTATAACATTGCTCCTATGGAAAATGCATTCAAGAATCTAAACCAGAATTTTTCCACCTTAGAAACTATTGACATTTTGGACCAGATACTTTCTGGTTGCTGTAAGATGTGCGTCATAGGATGTTTGGCAGCATCCCTGGTCTCTGCTCCCTAGACGACAGGAGCACTCCCTTCCTTGTGACCAGCAGAACCGTCTCCAGACATCGCCAACTGACCCTGAAGGATAGAATCACCCCAGTTGAGAACCACTGGTCTAACCAGGAAACTTTGTCACTTGGAGTGCAACCTGGTCTAGAGTACTGCTCACAGCATTGACTTTCTCCTGATTTCTGACCAGTTACCCATCCTTGTGATACTGTAGCCGGATTTTCTCTAGGTTTTTGGCTAAGCTACAGGAAAGGAATTTTGAGAGCAAGCCAGGTTATTTAGGCCAGTAATTTATTAAGGAATGGTGAGAAGAGAAATGGGAAAAAATAACGAATTATGAGTCCCAGGTAGAGAGGAAGGGGCTGAAGAGTGATAAAGAGGGCTGATTTACAGACTACAATTCCCCATCATAGATTATAAATGCCCAGGTTTACTTGTGTGTTATTCCAGAAGGGGGGTGAAGAAGGCCAGGATGGGGGCAGGGAGGCAAGAGCAGGGGTCAAAAGGCAAGAAAGGGGGGTTCAGCCTTTCAGCTTGCTTTTTGAGCTATTATATTATTCCACCCCTTTACTAAGGACAGGGAAGGACTCCCAGCTGTTTGTTGTTTTGATGGATTACCCCACCCATCAGTCCCCCAGGACGGCCCAGTGATAAGGCCCCTGGAGAATATCCAGGGCTTCTCCTGGCTTCCAGAGGAAATCTCGTTCCAAATGGGAGAATCTCACTGGTTCTTCCAGCAACCATCTTGGGGGTACCAAAGGACACGTGTTTAATGGCGTCGGTTTTTCTGCCAAGTTCCAGAAAAATAAAGATCCATGTCTTTCTTCCTTAATTAGCCTACTTCAATACCCTCTTTTGAAGATTTCAGCTACCTACCAGTAAAGATTATCCCACAGTTTAACAACACATTCCCCTTACCTCCATAAAAACAAACTTCCAAGGCCAGAGGCATCCATGAATGTCGATTTCAACGCTGTGGCAGAGCTATTCCTATTTACAGTTACCTTCCTGGCTGCCCAAGGTTTCCAACACAAACTACATTTTATGCAAAAATGTAAAGTTATACTGCATTCCTTCTCAGTGGGCTTAAGTCTAAGTGATTCAAGTTCAGGAAGAGAAATGAAGGAAAGAAAGTTCTGCTAGTCTAACACGGACTTAGTTTCCAGAAAAACTCAATTTATTTTTGAATGCAGAAGGCTTTTCCACTGAAACAATCTGTTGGCTTCACCTCTGTGTGATAAAATGATGTTGAACTGAAAATGGAAACTGTGTAGCAAGATTGCACTATTCTGGAAAATGTATTTTGAAACCAGACTGACATGTTTGCTGGAAGTAGTTACCCTTTGCAAGGTCATGAGACTTGGGAGGGTAAAAGCAATATATAATTCAATTATAGACCCAAACCAGGGTTTGATTTACCAGATTAATAAGAAGAATGTGTTAAATCTTTGAAATCACTCATCTAACAGTACTTGAAGTGAAAGAAAAAAAAAAAAAAAGGAATGCAATGGATTATGTCCCAAATGGAAAGAAACACAGTAGAATAACTCAGCTACAGGTCTTTTCTTTTAGAAAAAGATGATGTACTGTCTCACGGCCAGTTCTGCATCTCTGTCCATCTACTGCTCATTTCCTTTTGGGTTCCAGATGTGCATTCAAATCCTTAACATGACAATTCTCTTATCCATTCATGCAGTGCTTTAAGGAGTATGTGCTAAGGGGATGCCACAGTGAACACATC
Source organism: Tolypeutes matacus (assembly GCA_026826555.1). Taxonomy (NCBI): domain Eukaryota; kingdom Metazoa; phylum Chordata; class Mammalia; order Cingulata; family Chlamyphoridae; genus Tolypeutes; species Tolypeutes matacus. Next base: position 90,390,284 of record JAKSZT010053887.1, read on the forward strand.
AGACAAGAGGTCTATTCTTATGGAGCTCATTTTCTAGTACAGGGAGAAAGATCTTAAAGATCAAAAATAAACATGATAATCCAGGTGGTGAGAAGTACACTGAAAGACATACAAAAGCACCTGGTTTGAGGTGGGTGGCATTTAGATTGGATGGTCAGGACTGGCCTTTCTGGGGACTGAGATGATGAGGACAAACCAACCAAGGGTCAGCCTGGGTGGAGGGCTGGAGGGAGAGTAGCAGCAAGTACAAAGGCCTGGGGCAAAGCCAAACTCGGTTTAAAATAAACCTTAACTTCCTACATGCTTCAAGCTCCAAGCTATCCTCCCATCTTCCCACTCTCTCATCTCTCCCATCTCTCCTTGATTCCCTGCTCTTATGTCCAGTCTCCCACTCAACCTCTCCACAGGGTTGAATCAGATTAAATCTGGCCCAAACATAACTCATGATCCTGCCCTTACATCAAGTCCTGCTCTTTCCTCCACTTACGCCATTTCGTCATCTTGCTCAGGCCACAAGTCCTTGGAGTGCTCTTTTCTTCTCCCACTGCTCAACCAATCCATCACCAAATATTCCCTACCTTTGACATGGATCAGCAACCACTCCCACCACTTTCAGAGTGCTACCATGCTCATCTAATCCACTTTCACTTTTTGCTAGGACTAATGCAGTAGCCTCCTCACTGGCCTCCTACCTCTAGCCTGGAAAACTGTTTTCTGTATGGGAGCCAGAGTGATCCTTTTAAGCAAAGAACACATCCTATCCCGACTCTGCCTGAAACCTGCCAAAGCTGTCCATCTCAGAATAAAATTAAAATCTTTGTTAGGCCTAAAAGGGTTAACATTATCTGCCTCTGTTACCCCTCAGGCCTTGTCTCCTTTCACTCCCTGGCTCATTCATTCCACTCCAGCCACATGGACCTCATTGCTACTTCTAGAACCTTCCAGCACACCCTTGCCTCAGAGCCTTTGCAACTTCTGTTTCCTCAGCCTAAAATGTGATTTTTCAAGCCACCCACATGGCTACTCCCTCCCTCCATTCAGAACTCTACTCAAATATCACCTAACCAGAGAGGCCTTCCTGGCCATTCTAAACCACAGACACACACACACACCCTCACTCTCTATCCCCTCACCCTGCTTAGATTTTCCTCATAGCACCTTACATAGTATATGTTTATGGGTTTATGTCTCTATGGTTTCTAACTAATCTAGATGCTTCTGCAAGGCGGCACTATCACTTATTTGCTGCTGTGCCCTGGTATCTGAATGAATGAATGAATACATGAATATCACTGTCACACAGCTAGAGGGTCTGAACTCCTACATTTACTGAGTTTCATGTTCTGAGTACTATGGGAGATATAAGAACTCTGTAAGGAAGATATAATTCCAAACTTTTAAAAGATTAAGAGTCGGGGAAAAAGGACAGACCACATTAAATCTCTGAATCACCCAGTCTGTAATTTCTTAACATAATGTATGAGCAATATGTTGTATAGGATCTCTAAGAAAGAGAGAACAATGTGGACTGGAATAATCTGGAAAGTTTGATGGGGGTGGGATGAGAGTGGAAAGGTGGATCAAGTGGGTAGGGTTTGGAGAAACCCAAAGGCAAGGCAGACTTCCAGAAGAGATGAAGCAGGAGGTTGACAATGTAGTTGTGGCACAGAGGCAACGACACCAGTCATTTATGAGAAGAGGGAAGGCTGGCTTGCTGGTGTGGAAGGTTTTCAGTGGAGAAGAAGAGGTAAATGGGAACATGGAGTGAGCTCCTGCCAGAAGGGTTTCTATGGGCTGTGGTTAGCCCCTTATGGGTCCTGGGCTGGAACATGGCCTCCTGAAGCTAGGTTTGGAGGAAACTGATCTGAGGCATGTAGGGTGCATAGCCTGGAAGGACGAAGGCTGCGAGGCCAAGAGAGCCACGTGTCAGTCGGGGGCACAGTCAGGTATGAAGTGAAGGGCCTGGGACTGAGGGTGCAGTGTGAAGTGAAAGGAGCTTAAGGCAGCATGTACATGGTCATCAGTTTCCCCACTTCTTCCCTGCTTACTCAGACTCTCTAGGGTCAGGAGGCTGGCATGACTGAATGTAAATATGTACATATTTAAGTTCGACTGGTGATTCTGATGTGCATTTCTAGTTAAAGAATTAAGAGCTCCCTTTAGAGATGAAGCACCAGAGGTGCAGATGAGGCTACCTGTTTATGATCATGCAGCCTGTCAGAGGCAGGTCTGAGAACAAATCCCAAGTCTCCTGACTCTCAATATGACACTTTGCAGGTCTCAATAAATAATAAAAGCCAGAAGCTGAACCTGCATAAACAGTCAACTATTGTATTAGGAGACCTCAATCATTTTTCCATATGTAATCTGTAATCATGGCAAATCAGAAAATGCATCAATTCATTCAATAAATATTTATTGAGCACCTACTGTGTGCTTGGCACTGTGCTAGGATTTACAGATAAACAAAGAGCCAGCCGTTTCCCATGTGAGGTAGTAAGTGCTCAGAAAGAGCTAGCACGGGTAGACTAGGTTCAGATGGCCCAACAAGGCTGGGACATCAAAGGAGGCTTCGTGGGAGCAGCAGTGTCTTAGCTGAGCTCTGAACATCTGTTGGAATTAGGTGAAGTGAGGCAGAAGGTTATGGGGGAAAGAACTGGAGAGAATTGGGGTGGGAGAAAACAATTAAGGCAGAGAAAACCATGTAAACAAAGGTTTTCTCCTTTACCCCACCATTGAGTTCAGCACCCGAAAAGCTGCACATCTGTTGACAATGGTGATGATATGGGCACTCATAAGATTCAGCAGTCATATCTTTGTCTACAACAGCTTGTACTCTCAGAGCAAACTCGCCACACCTTATCACAGTCTATCTTTTAATTGCCACTTTTGTGGGACCGTGAACCATAGCCCTGGAATGGAAAAGCCCAAACTTCCTCATCATTGCTTTCACCCACTGTGTCTTAGCACATAGTGGGTGCTCAGTAAACGTCTTTACTATTTGTCTGTTGCTTTGTACCTTGACTAAAGAGTCCCGAAGGCATACTTACATTCCTGTGATTTAAATGTAGCTATATCTGATCTTCATGCATTCAGAACACATTTGCAAAATTGTAACTGATTAAAAGCTTCATTTTTGCCCTTTAAAGATAAACAGGAAGCTGCATAGTTTTTGCAGCAGGGGTCCCTGCTAGAAAGCTTTCCTTGGTTCAACAGTCTTCTATTGTTATTAATAGAACATCAACATAATTAACATAAGAATCCCATAGAGGCCAATTTTAAATGCAACCACATTTAATTGCAGGTAATTCCTTTATTCCCCAAGATGATGCTAAATTTCCCACTGTGCATGTGAAATATGTCAAAATCTTTGCAGAGTAAACCCATCAAAATGAAATGGTATAGTCTATCAACCCTCAAAAGTATAAAATTATTAGGTGGCTAAAATAAGGAGAAGAAGAAAGGAAATCCAGGGAAGCGGCTGTGGCTCAATCGGTAGGGCTCCCGTTTACCATATGGGAGGCCCCGGGTTCGCACGGCGTGGTTGGCTGACCCAGCGAGCACAAGCAGCAAGGGGGGGATAAATGAATAAATAAATAAAAAATCTTAAAAAAAAAAAAAAAGAAAAAGAAAGGAAATCCAAGGGGCCAGACTACCCATAAAAATAAAAATAAAATAAAAATTTTTTAAATGAATTCTCAATTTCCTGAGTTTCTAAGTGACATGGTATGTGTTTTGCTAAAACGAAAATCCTGTCAACCTTAAATTTTTGTTTGTGGAATTTTGTTGGTGGCCTAAGTAATTTATTGCAATCCTAAAGTCCTGTGTTTCCCAAATCCATGGTGTTAAGAAGATGGGATCAGTGTGCACAGTACCTCCACATAGGAGGTGATCAATACATATCCATTGAGTGAAGCAAGGAATGGCCATTGATTTGATATTTGTCTAGGCTTCCAATGTGCTATAAGTAACTGTGGGGTCATAAAGGATGAGTGGTATATAGGCAATGTTCTTCCTATTTGGAGTTGTAAATTAGCTTCACTTTGTCCATTTATCAACTTCTCCATGCTCCATTCCCTACCTCCCCTGCTGCCACAGATGCCCCCTTCTCCAAAAACACCCTGTTTCTATGTTCTTTTGGGTGGTCTGGCCATATCAGGAAAGCATCTCTTGTCAACATCTTGGAATTTGGCCCTGATTGGCAATATTTTTTCAACCGTCACAAGTTTAGAGCAGTTGTTGGACTTTTCCGTATTTTTCCAGAGACCTCTACATTGCCTCTCAGTAAACACGGAGCATTTTATATGCAGAATATATATATATATTTTACAAGTCAGAATAACAGATATCTTTTGAGTAGATGTTTAAACCCAGAACTGCTCATGCATCAATAATTTAGATTTAAGAGAACTTTTATGCAGTTTAATATAAGAACAACAAATTATTAAACATATTTAGGAAGATTAATGGTTGCATACTTCCTTGCCCTTGTTAACTAACACGAAAGAGTTTACAATAAGCACGCTATAACAAGTTTTTATTTTTATTCCAATTTGTATTCTTTTCTTTCTCACAAAAACGCAAAATAAAGAATATTAATATCCATAATAATAAAGAGAAATACTTAAGAGTCTCATCATCTATACTCACTGCCTAACTTCAATACTGCTACTTTATGGACATTTCTAGCAATATGAGCTTGAGGAAAAGAGAAGATGAAAAGCCCACCTTTCATCTTCAGTCTTCTACTTTGATTAGACACAGCTAGGAGCTTTCTTTGCCTTGACCTGCAGATACAAAAGTCCATTGCAGACTGTTTCCTTTGAGTTCTCATTCACTAATGACACCATTTGTATTTCCTGGAAAGAACATTATTAAAATATTCCTCAGTGCTAAGGATTATTAATATTCCTACTCTCTTGTCCCCAGCAGGGTCTGCCATGCAGGAATACCTCTTTTTCGGGGGGGGCCCCCCCGGGGGGCGGATTTCCTTTTGAGTATGGCCTTATTGAGTGTTCAGAATGTCTGATGTATATGAAATTTAAAAAAAATATCTACTTCAAATTTTATCATCCTTATCTTCAGGCCATTTCCTTGTCTACATGGAGATTTAGAATAATTTCTTTCACCCATTACATTTTGTTCCTTGAAGGTATTTTATAATTGGAGTGCATGTTCCTCTCTTATTCTGAAGCTTCTTTGTTTCAGGCTAAACATATTAAGTCTCTCTGGTCTAATCCTCTGGATCTTGTGTTATGCTACTTGTCTCTTGTATATTCTCAGCATTGAGTTAAGAAAGAAGCATGCTATTTTAAGTTGAGAACCTAGGGATGGTTATTGTTTTCCTCATCCTTCCCTGTATCCAATTTTTAAAATTTCTTTAATGTGTGATTGAAGATTTGGAAATTAGAAATCTAGATAATACAGAACATATAAAAAGCAGACCACTGTGGTTTTATGCATGTGATTTAAACCTTCCCATAAAAATAACCAAATCACTACCTCTTTGACTTATACCTGCTGTCATTATAAATGTTTATTTGCCTTGTTACTTGATACAACAGACTGTAAATAAATGCCTTGGAAATGTTGGGTTCCCAGGAAGAAACCTTCCATTTTAGCACTTTTCATTCCCTACCTGTGCTTTTATTTACTCTTTTTCAAAGTCTTTTTCAAAGTCTACATCTCTATTTTTATTAGTGCCATTACATTTTGATTTGAAGTTTTAGCATTTAGGGGTTTGAAAAATACATCTTCTTGCAGAAATATTTAATATGTATCCATAAAAATTCAATTAGCATATTAAGTTATTAAAGAAGATAAGATAAAACAAGAAAAAAAAGCACGTTTTCACAGGTTAGTTCAGAATATAAACACTTCAAAGGAGCATGTACCCCTGCTGGATTAATTTCAATTATTTAATTATGTATTAAAAATTTTCAATGATCCATAAACCTGATCTTCCTTGTTGTCTGACACATTTGAATTTTAAAAAGTAGCTGTGCCCAGAAATTATAGAAATGGAGGCCAGATTAGTGGTTGCCAGGAGTTAAGGAAGAAGTGAGGACTGGAGAAAAGTAAGTATGGCTGTGAAAGGGAAGGCTCCTTGAGGGCATGGAAATGTTCTCTACCTTGACTGCATCAATGTCAATATCCCGGTTATATTGTACTGTGGTTTTGCAAGATGTTACCATCGAAGCAAACTGGAGGAAGTGTGTATTGTTTCTTACAGCTGCATGTGAATCTATAATTATCCCAAAATGTAAAGTTACATTGAAAAAAGTAATTGTGTTAGCAAATTGTAAAGATAAATCCAATTAAATGAGATTGAGCCCTGCAAGACGGTTGTTTTTCCCTTTTGGTTTTCTCTGTCAGGTTTGCGAGGAGCGATCGCATTTGCCTTAGCTATTCGGAACACAGAGTCACAGCCCAAACAAATGATGTTTACCACCACACTGCTCATTGTTTTCTTCACCGTCTGGGTATTTGGAGGGGGAACGACGCCCATGCTGACGTGGCTTCAGATCAGGTCAGTGCGCCTATTTAACAGAGGAAACCATTATGAGGAATGGCTGTGATAATCAATTTCTGGGATTGCTGAGTACAATGACAATTTTGTACACTAACTTTCCCTGCGGTAAATTTGACCTTCACTCAGTCACAAGGTGAAACAATTATTACATGACACCATTTGAACTGACTTTTCCACGGGTCCCAGAAATCCCAGGATGATGTCTGTTTATAGTCTGTCACTGCTAATGAATTAATTTATTTCTCTATTAATTCTTGCATTTAACATTCATTGCATGCACTATGATATGCTGTGGAGTTTACAAAATAAGGAAGGCATGGGTCTTGTCCTCAAGATACTCACACTCTAGTAGCGTTTGTTCAGAAAAAGCTGAAATATCACGGAGAAAGGCTGGAGTACAGGCAGAGAGATCTGCTAGCTAGTGAGCTGCTGCTTCTCTAAAGCTTTCAGTGGTTTGTAAACACTTGTGGTGAGATAACACTTATCTTTTGCTTTGGTGGGTGGCTTTCTTTTGTTTGTTTTTAATTCTTCATAGCACTTAGGATAGAAATAGGGACATAGGAAATACTTTAAAATGTTTGAGTGAGTGATTAGCCATATAGCAAGAGGGATGCTTCAGACACAAGTTAGATTTTCTCAGAGAAAAAGGAGGTCAGCGAGGGACCCTCTAGTAGGCAGTGATTGACACTCATTGCAATAAATATGTTGTTTGCAAGCAGCAGATTATTAAACAAAAATGGATACTTTGTGCCAATTGTGAGAACTGGTGAATGTATTTTAAAATGTTGTGTTTATTTAAGTGTTTCTTTGACCTGGATCATCGTTTTCATATCCCAGAATGTAACAGTGCGTTAAGTATATCACTTTTAATTTCTCAAGTCCATAAAGCTTGATGATCACACAGTTTCTCCCTGGTTCTGCCCATTCTCTATAAGGTACATGCATGTCCACCAGGTCTGACAAAAAAGATCCATCTGGCTGAAAAAGATCTTACGAGAACATTCTGATAGACAAGAACTCTGTTATCCCACACCTAGTGGAACCTGGCTACTTGTGTAAGCACTTACTTTTTGTGAGCACTTATTGATGAGTCTCTACCCATGTGATAAGGAGAAAGCAGAAGCAGGACTCACAAATTTAGTATAGAAAACTTATCCTTAAATCTGGCCTAGTGGATATGCATTAAACCAAATTCAAGGGAAAAGAGCACCTCTTGAAGTACTGTGAATATTGCTAAACACAGACAAGGGTTCTGATCAAAGGTGAATGAAGAGTGTTTTGAAATGCTTGCTGAATTATTTACTGGGCGTATAAATGTGACCTGTGATTTCCTTCACGCTGGTGCTTACCTCTAGGTACCTATGGATGAGTGCACATATTGTATTCAACTCTAAAGCACTGGGTCCCCTGTGAACTCTTAGCAAGATAGTGGTGTGCTCAGGCTTCTGGAAAATAAAATCCAGTAGGTGGGATCCATGCATGGAAAAAAGAGGGCTTGGAAAGCAAAGCTAGGGGACAGTGATTCCCGAAAGATAAAAGTATTGAGTGTCCTATCAGGTAGATTAAAATATTCAGAACCTGAAATTAACCATGTCAACAGTTTTCATTAAGTAATTCAAATATAATTTGTTTTCCATTGTTGTATTTCTTTAGAGGTTGTCCCCAAATCAGTAACATGTTTTATCCTAAAGTATTACTGGATTTTGTTTAGGTTCTTGACTATGCTGCCGAAATGAATTTCAAGAGCACGTCACATTGATTAGGCCAGTAATTTATTAAGGTAGGGAGGGAAGAGAAATGGGAGAAAATAACAGATCATAGGTTCCAGGTAGAGAGGAAGGGGCTGAAGAGTGATAAAGAGGGCTGATTTACAGACTACAATTTCCCATTAGAGATTATAAATGCCCAGGTTTTACTTGAGTGTTGATCCATGGGGGGGGGGGGGTACAGCAAGAGCAGAGCACAGAAGGCTAGAGAGAGAGAGAGATCCAGCCTTTGTGCTTGCCTTTTAAACCATTAATTATTCTGCCCCTTTGCTAATAACATGGGAAGAGTCCCAGCTCTTTGCTGTTTTGATTGATTACCGCACCCATCAATCCCTCAGGAGGGCCCAATGATAAGGCCCCTGGTGAATATCTGGTTTCTCCTGGCTTCTGGAGGAAATCTCATCTGCAAGGGTCTTCCAGCAGCCATCTTGGGGGTATCAATATCCATGTGGACTTCTTGTCAGGTTCCATATCTGTCTATTGATTCCCAATCTTACTAGCCTGCTTCAAAAGTGTTTACCTAACTCTCCTACAGTGTTTTCCAAAGGCATCCATTGGCTTCAGATCAGTGTCTGTCATAGCATCTGCAATCTCTTGACCTCTGGCTCAGCAGGGAGAAAGGAGTGTAATAGCAGGGCTTTAGGCAGCTGAGGACAATTGGCCACATTATAGGACAGGGCCCAATGAGGCAGGAGCATGACACCAACCCTAGTGTCCAGGGATGAGGTGCCTGAAGGTCATGCCAGGCCCATGTAACAGTGGCCTGCCGGGTGGGCAGAGCATGGGGGTGCCAAGTCGGAGATATGGCCTGGTGGGTGTTGACTTCAAATGCCCCAGTTGATTCAATGTCAGGCCTTGCCGCCAACCAAGAGGGAAGAGGGATAAAGGCAGGTCTGTGGTGTATTTAGGGAAAGATAACAGTGCCCCAGTCTAATGGGCAAGGTTGAAATCTCAGCAGGCAACTAGAGTATGACTCAAACCAGGAAAGAAGGTCAGGCAGAGAGACCAGGGACCCAGTCATGAGGAAACCGAGGCAAAATCTGAAGTTCCTAGATCTGGGTGTGCCCAGGAAGTCAATCCAGGCAGACAGGATGCAAGTTCAGACCATTAGCTCTCCACCTTGAGTTGCATCAGAACCTCTTAGAGGGTTCATTAAAACCCAGATTGCTGGGCCTGCCCCCAGAGATTTTGATCCAGTAGGTAAGGAGTAGGGTGTGAGGATGTCCGTTCCTACCACATTCTAGGCTACACCAATGCTCTGGTCCAAGACTACCGGTTTGACTTCCTACCCCCAGTGGAGATGGGGTGAAAATTATTAAGTACTGCCAGATTTAGCAGGGGTTGCCCGACCCAGGCACAAGTGAACCTGCAGTTTAAATTCCTTAGTGCCTATATAGTTGAGGGAGGCAGGGGCTAACTTTAGGAGAAAGAGTCATTGTTTATGTATCAGTGGGAGGGAAATAGAACATAATAGAATAAATGTAAAAGAACAGGCCCATAAGTAAGTGTGTGTATAAACACACACGCACACACACAGCATAAATTTGGTTCAGCTGTTATATAGTGATGTCATCATATGCTCCATTGCCCTGCCGTGTGGTTCATAATGTTATCAAAGAAATTCTCAATTCCATGATAGCTTTTAAACTCATAGTTGCCCATCACTTCGACTGTGTTGAGCAAGCCTTTGCTTGTTTACAGAGCAACATCTCATTAACCAACTTCCATGTCACACTCATTCTGTAAAATGCTAGAACATAAGTAAATTGGAGCTTTAATAAAAATGACACACATGGGGAAGCCCTAGGGGCAGGAATGCAAATGTGATACTGAATGAACCCAAACATTCTCGCTTGGTATATGATTTGTTTATACACTTTACATGGCCCTCCTGTCTTGATTTCTTTTTTAAATCCTCCAATTTTTTGCCTCTTAAATTATTAGGTATGTACTTGAGTTGTTTTTTAATCCCTATAAAATTTGCCAAACACCAAACTAACACAGTATGATGCAAATAAAATGTTCTGTTTAAGATAAATATTTATAGTGTTAATATGAATTTTACTTTGATGGAAATGACTTTAAAATAGCAATGTTCCTGTGCTTTGAGTAACTCAGAATGCTCTTTATATGTGAAACAAATTCTTCGTTTACTAAGTCTTGTCCTAAGCACCATGCAAAGTTTTTGCCCTGAAGCTGTTTTATTTTCTTTGAAAACAATAGAACATTTTAATGCAGAATTTGAAATAAATCACAGACCTTTGTTTCTTAAAATTCTGCAGGAAAAAAAGGGAGGACCTTCCAGCATTATTTTGGAAATTATCACATAAAAGAAAGCAGAATGGTTTCTTGATCAGAATCCAGATCCTCTCCTTCTGTGGAATACATTAAAATGGTCAGTAAGGAAATCCCAACCCCCACTCTCCTAGGGCTAGCTCTGCAGTTAGCCAGGAAATGAGAGAGATCAAAGGTGCAGGGCTCTGACCTGCAGAGGCCAGTAAACAGGATTATCCACCAAATGACTACACATGCTTACCAATAGGCCTCAGAGACCAGTAGGGGACAGGACGACAGGGGTAGCAGTACAGAGCTCTCTGGCAGTGGCACGAGGTGGCTGACATTGGGTGGTACACCCATCCTTGGCTTCACGTAGGGCACCCCACGGAGCTAACTAAAACCCCAACAAACAGTGCCTGAGAATGGAGCCTATACCACGGTGCAAACTTTTCCTGGGCTCCCCCGATAGCAGGACTGGATCCATCTCTTCAAAAGATCTGAGCCACAGAGCAAACGCATTGCAGACCAGAGTAATACAGAACGTGGTCCACAAGACATTAGAAAGTGCCCTCAGCAAGATGACTTCGACAGCTTCCAGATTTTGGAACATCTAAACATCTCTAACAAGTAGTTCCTCTTTACTAAGTAGTTCCTCTGTGCCAGGTATTAGAAAATAGAGGGCACGTCGCATAACCCCCCGGTGCCTCAGCCTCTAATCTATCAAATGGGGTTGCTAAGAAGAACCCCCTCGTAGGGACGGTGAGTTCTGGCCAAGTCCGCCAGGGTTTCAGCCCTGTTGGGCCGCAGAGCCAGACTGCAGCGCAGGCACGCTGAGCCCCGGACTTGCCCGCCCAGCTACTGCGTTTTTCTGCCACCCTGAACAAATGAGCTGATTTCTGATGCAATCTGTCTTGATTAACAAATTGTCTGGGGAAAAAGAGATGTACTTTTATAACCAAGGCAGGCCTGTTAAAAACAAACACAGGAAATCTTCATCCATCATGAGTGATTGGACTGACTGGCTCATGCAGCACAGAAATTCCTCCGCGCAGTTTTTCTCTTTGGCCTGGAACAGTTAATGGGAAACGGGGCCAGCCGTGATCCAAAGTAGCCAGGTAGGGAAGTTTGTCTTCCCCAATTATAGTTTCCCCTTTTGTGCCCTTGGTCGCCCTCACACCCACTTCCCAACCCCACGCAGGATCCCCAACCAGCCTGCTTTCAGCCTCTTCCCCAAGTCAACCAAAAAAAAAAGAAAAAGAAAAAAAGCATTGCACACACTGCACACAGTGTGTCCACTGCAGAGTGAACTTCCAGATAATACAATGCCTCCACTATCATTATTTCAGTTAAATATTTAAATGCTATTTTTGGTTTATGACTCTTCCTCATTTTACAACCTTCCAGAATGCATTCTTTATATTTTATCCCCACTGGCTACAAATCTTTTACTAACAGCTCTCATAGACATGCCAACAGAGATAAAGAGAGAACTTTTAGTCATAGTTTTTCATCTTAATGAGAGCAGAATTAAATACACCTGCTTACATGCAGCTTTCTTTTATAACTGAGAAGAGGAAATGTCAGTGTAACACATTGGAGGGATACACATAATTACCTTCCCTCAATATCTAACTGCTTTCTTTTGGGTTTCCTTTCTTGCATCCAAAGTCTCAGGCATGTTTAACAATTTGCTTCATCGGTATATTGATGTAGTAAGTAAACACAGGCATACTCTGGAGTTAGATTGTGTGGATCACAACCCTGCCTCCCTCTCTTACTAGGACCTTAAGCAATATATTCAATCTCTCTATGCCTCAATTTTCTTACTGTAAAAGTGGGATAATAATAACACCTATCTCTTTAGGTTGTTATAAGAATTCATTGCTGTGTGTGTAAAGAATGTAGGGCACACAGTAAGTGCTCAACAAATGTTGCTATAACAATACCCAAATGACCACCAATAAACATTTTCTACATTTTTACTACCTAAGATATATATTTATGCAAACACGTACATATACAATGTTATTAATTAATTGTATTTGTGAAAGCTTGGCTTATGTGGAAAATAGAAATAGTCTCTGGAGAGCTTAGTTCATTTTGTATAGTAACTAGGTTCATCAATTTTATAGGCAGCTCCTATTCTTGCATTCAAAATGATAAACATCTTAAAGAAATATGCTCTCAAAAAGCATTATATTTATCCAACAGCTTAGAAAGATTATTTCTTGAGCAAGCTTCTACTTCCTTCTCAATATAATAATTGCTTATGAACTTTTCAAATATTTAATTTGCATAATTGTACTGATTTGTATCAACATTATTTTGTATTGATTTTGTATCAATTTGCATACTTTGTATCATTTTGTATCAATGGGCAGACATGAGAAATTCCTTCTACCATGAAATACAGAAAACCAATTTACTGATTTGAAGGTACAATTATACTTTATATTCCCTATCCCAACCCCCATTTAAAATTATGCCCTATATTCTTTAGATTCTTCTAAAAATGTTTCATAAATCCAAATATTTATTGCTCATGTCAATTTAGTTTGACATATAAAAATATTAGAGATATTGGAAAACTGTAGTAACCTATTGTTGGCATAAAATATCCTAGGTATATAACAAGTGTTATGAATTACCAGTTGCCACATTTGCTTCTTACGCCATCTGGGTTTTTTATTATGCTTTCTTTCTGTGTACAGAATCTTCCCAGTTGCGGAGATAACAGTTTTTAATCTCTACAACTGCCAGCTATCCTCCACAAGCCACGTTCTTATTTATCTTCTCTGAACATGCTCTTGAGACCATCAATATCAATAAGCTTCACCCATTTATTAAGTTTACCAAACAATGGATGTTCTGCTCAATTGAAGAAAATTTATTAAGTGGTTATCATAAAATACGATCCAATATAGGTGCCTTATTTTAGGTAATAGATGTAGCTTTACTTTAGGTAATTGATGAAGTCTGAAAAACAAGTGATTTTAAATGCAATAGGTGGAACTTGTTTTAAAGGCTGTGGAGGGGGCTTCAGTTCTGGTCAAAATAAAGTAGCATACTCCCTGTCTCTCCCACTGAATGCAACTAAAAACCCTGCAGAAGAATGCATGGGGCAGTTCTCTGAGGACTCTGAAAAGTAAATGGTAGCAAAAAGATTAGGGAATGAAACCGGTTCTCAGAGTGCTACCAAACCAGTGGTGAATGTCCCATTCTTCTCCCTGTGGAATCCCTTTGCTGACTCAAGGCAGTTCAAAAACCAGAATTATGCACCAGGGAAGAAAGAACTCCAAGAGAAATTCCCTATTTCATATGGTACAAGGGGCAGAAAAGGGCACTCCTATGGGTCAGAGGAATGGGCAAATACCCTGGTTCTTTGTTGTTATTTTCTTTCTCTCCCACCCCAATTCCAGGCAGTCCCGCAGCAGCAGTGGTGACAGTGGCAGTAAAACCTGGGCGGGCACCTATAGTTCTCACCAGAGGAGTGGTCCTAAGACAGTTGGGGAGAATTCCCATTGCTTTTTTTCCCTCTTCATCCTTTCACCACTTTACCTTGGGTCAGGCACAATCATGGGAAATATGCAGCCATGTGGGTAAACTCTACCCGTGGCTTTTTAGCTAGAGGACCAGGAAAGGGGCCTTTGGGGAGCTAGAAAGTATGGGAATGTCTGTGAAGAAGGAGCTCAAAAAAGTGATCCCATAAAGCTGAGTATAAACTTTTGGGCTTACCCCAAAGCTGTGCACACATATATCTGACCCTAAACAGAATACCAAGGGCTTTAAGAAATGACCTACAGGGTAGGCTACCACCCAGGTCCTAGACTTGACACTGGGTGGTACACATGCAAGACAGATCCGACAAATACTGCAACAACTTTGAAATTGGAACCACAGGCAACAGAAGGTAGGTAGGAACTTGTGTCCTGAACCTAATCAAGTTGGTCACCTGATTGAAAAAAGAACAAAACTCTCCATAGGATTTAAACAAGATCCAGGGTCACTTAACCTAATACTCCAAATTTCCAGAATAAATCCAAAATTGCTTAGATTATGAAGAATAAGGAAAATATTAATATTTCGCAAGGGAAAAGAAATCAACAAACACCAACCCCGAGAAGATACAGATGTTGGAATTATAAACAAAGACTTAACAGCAGCTATTATTACCATGCCCCAAGAAATAAGAGCAAACAAAATGGATACAAATGGAAAGATGAAAAGAATCAGCAGAGAAATAGAAGATATGAAAAAAAAAAAAGAAATAAATGGAAATTTTAGAACTGAAAATGCGATCATTAAAATAAAACATTCACTGAATTTACTCAACAGCAGAATAAAGGATGACAATGAAAGAACCAGAGAACTTGAAGATAGAAATTATCCAATCTGAGAGAAAAACTAAAGATTGAAAAAAAAAGTGAATACAACCTCAGGAACATGTGCAGCAAAACCGAAGTCTAGTATTCGTGTTACTGTTGTCCCAGAAGAAGGGGAGAAAGAGTGCAGTGTACATAAAATAATTGAAGAAACAGTTGCTGAAAACTTTACATATTTGGCAAAATACGTCAACCTATAGATTCAAGAAGCTCAAAAATTCTGTCAGGAAATTTTTGCCCAGAGGAACATCATCAAACTACTGAAAATTGAAGATAAAGAAAAAAATCTTGAAAATAGAAAAATTATGTATTACATTTAGGGGAACAATGATTTGAATGGCTACAGATTTCTCATCAGATACCATGGAGGCCAGAAAGAAGTGATACATTTTTAAGGTGTTAAAACAAACAAACAAACCAACAAAACCTCTCTTACTAGAATTCCATACCCAGTGAAACTATTCTTTAGGAATGCTGACAAAATTATCATACTGTGACATAAAGAAAAACTAGGGGACTTTTTCACCAGCAAACTTGCTCTAAAAAAGTGCTTAAGGAAGTTTTCTTCAGTTAGAAGGGAAATGATACCAGAGGGAAACATGGAGCATCAGGAGTGAAGGAAGAGCAACACAAAATGTTAAATATATATTAATAGAGCATTTTATCTTCTTAAGAGGTTTACAATATATCTGAAGGTTGAAAGAAAAAATTAACATTGTCTTATGGGGTTTCTGGGTTTCTGATGTGTGTAGATGTAGTACATATGACAACTACAATAAAATGGGGGAAATGTAGACAGCTCTGTATAGTAGTAAGTCTTCTGCCTTACACTTGAAATGATAAAATGTTAATTCAAAGTAGACTGTGAAAAGTATTTATATTTTAATTCCTAGATCAACTAGTAAAATGTCTAAATCCTGAAGTATAGTCCAAGATCAATTAATAAATTTAAAATTGAATACAAAAATTCAAATAATCACAAAGAAGGCAAGAAAAAGAAGCAGGAAAAAAAGTCAGGGGAAAAACAGAAAGCAAATAATAAGATGAGAGATCTAAATCCAACATGTCAATAATTGTATTAAACATAAATGACATAAAGGCATCAATTAAAAGAGGTTGTCAGAGTGGATTTAAAAAATAAGATTCAACCATGTGTTATCTATAACAAACTCACTTTAAATATAATAGATAGGTTAAAAGTGAAACAATAGAAAAAATATCCCATGCAAATGGGAATCAAATT
This sequence comes from Tolypeutes matacus, assembly GCA_026826555.1. NCBI lineage: Eukaryota > Metazoa > Chordata > Mammalia > Cingulata > Chlamyphoridae > Tolypeutes > Tolypeutes matacus. The sequence continues at coordinate 90,406,484 of JAKSZT010053887.1, forward strand.
GAAGTTTTAGTAGCTGTTTTAATATTAAACAAAATAGACTTCAAGAAAAATGACCAGGGATAAAAAAAAAGATATTGCATAATGATGAAGGGTCAATTTACCAAGAAAACATTGCTATATAAAACTTATATACACCCAATAACATGGCCTCATGAACTGATATATCTGAAAGTGTAAATAGACAAATTCACACTTATAGTTAGGTATTTCAGTATTCTTTCCTAAGTAATTGCCATAACAAGTAGACAGACAATAAGCAAGGGTATAGAACTGAACAATACCCTTAGCCAATTATATTTAATTGACATTTATAGAAGACTTCACCAAAGAGCAGCAGAATACACAGTTTTGCCAAGTGCAAATGGATACAGAAAGGCAGACCTTATCAAATTTAAAAGAATTGAAATCATACAAAGTGTGTTCTCTGACAATAAAAGAACTAAACTAGAAATCAATAACATAAAGATAACTGGAAAATCAACAAATACTTGCAAATTAAGTAACACATTTCTAAACAATACATGAGTCAAAGAAGAAATCTCAAGGGAAATTTGAAAGTATTTTGGAGCAAAGGAAAATGAAAATATATCAAAATTTGTGAGATGCAAATTTTGTCCAGAGGGGACTTAATAGCATTAAGTGTGTATTTTAGAAAAGAAAAAAGATCTTAAATCAATGATCTAATCTTCAACATTCCCGAGAAAATTAAAGCAAATTAACCCCAAGAGAAACAAAAATTTAGTGCAGAAATCAATGGAATTGAAAATAAAGAAATGAGAGAAAATCAATGACCAAAATCTGGTTCTTTGTAAAGAATTAAAATTAATACACCTCTAGCCAGACTGACAAAGCAAAAAAGATGCAAATTATCAATATTAGGAATGAAAGGCAGGAGAGGGAAATATTACAACAGATCTTATAAACATTAAAAGGAAAATAAGTAAATTTTATGAACAACTGTATACTCAGACAGTCAACAATTTTGATGAAATGTAAAAATCCTTAACAAACTGCCAAAACATATTCAAGAAGAAGTTGATAACCTGAATAGTCCTATATCTATTAAAAGAACAGAATTCTTAGTTTAAAACCTCCCAAAAAAGAAAACTCTTGGCCCAGCTGGTTTCGTTGAAAAACTATTCTTTGAAAGAAGCCATAACACCAATTCTAAACAAGCTCTTCCAAAAAATAGTAGAGGAGAGAACATGTTTAAACTCATTTTTAAGGGTACGGCATCACCAGCATAATACCAAATTCACACAATGGCATCAAAAGAAAATAAAACTACAAACCGATATCCTTCATGAACATAAATGCAAGATATTAGCAAATCAAATCCAGCAATATATAAACAAAAAAACAAAACATCACAATTAAGTGGGACTAATCCTAGGAATTCAAGGCTACTTCAATATTTGGGTAACAATCAATGTAATATATCATATGAAAAGATTAAAGAATATGATCATATCAATTGATGCAGTTAAAGCATTTTACAGAAATCATTACTCATTAATGATAAACACCTCTGAGCAAACTTGAAATAGAAGAAAACTTCCTTAAATTAATAAAGGGCATCTATAAATCCCATAGCTAACATCATACTGAATGCTTTCTTCCTAAGATCAAGAATGAGACAAGGATATCCACTGTCACCATTCCTATTCAACATTGTTCTATTAATCCTAACCAGTACCATAAGGCAAGAAAAATAAATAAAATGCATGCATAAGGGGAAGGAAGAAATAAAAGTGTTCAATTTTCAAGCAACATAATTTTCTCTGTAGAAAATCCCAAGGAATCAGCCAGGGAAAAAAGCTCTTAGAAATTAATGAGTTCAGTGAGGTTGCAGGATGCAAGATCAACATACAAAAATCAAATGTATGTTTCTATACTAGAAATGAACAATTGTAAACAAATTAATAAGAACAATACCATTTACAATAGCTCAAAAAAGTTAAATACTTAGGAATAAATTTAACAAAACCATCTGTAAGATATGAATACCAAAAACCTCAAAGTGCTAATGAAAGAAATCAAAGAAAACCTAAATAAATGGAGAGACATCCTATGTTCATGGACTGAGTCAGTAGAGTTAAGATATCAGTTCTCCCCAAATTGATGTATAGATTCCATGCAATTCTAACCAAAATCCCAGCTGGATTCTTTATAGATAAGGACAAACTGATTTTTAAATTCAGATGGAAATACAAAAGGAACTAGAATAGCTAAAATAATCTTGAAAAAAGAGAACAAGCAGGAAGACTCCCACTACTTGCTTTTGAGACCTACTACACAACTTCAGTAACCAAGACAGTGTGGTATTGGTGAAGGGATAGACACATATCAATGGAACAAAGAGATAGTTCAGAAGTAGACCCACACAAATATGGCCAATTGTTATTAACAAAAGTGCAAAGGCAATTCAGTGGAGTAAAGATAGCCTTTTCAACAAAATGGTGCTGGAAAAATTGAATATCTGTGGTAGGTACAATTCTAAGATGACTCCCAACTTTTCCACCCTCCCCAACCCACATCCCTGATGTTCACATCTTGCATAATCCTCAGGACTGCAAATATAATGAGTTTAATCCCTTGCCGAAGTTACCGTATATGAATAATAAAGTACTCTCTCTTATTTAGAGAGATTATCTAGGTGAGCCTGGCCTAATCATATGAGCCCTTGCCTAGCAGAAAGTTTCCTCTGGCTTATCACAGAAGAGGAACTCATAGATTCACAACAAAGGATTTGGTGTACCACAGCTGCTTGAAAATGGAGGGAGCTATGTGGCAAGTAATGCGGGCAGCTCATAACCACAAAAAAAACTGAATTCTGACAAATACAGGATTGAACTTGAAAGGAAAATTTTCCAAATAACTTCCAGATAAGTCTAAGCTCAACTGACATCTTGATTTCATCATCATACCTTGAGAAGAGAATCCAATCACACTGTACCAGACTTCTGACCTACAGAACTGTGAGCTAATAGAAAGGTACTGTTTTAGGTTGCTAAATTTGTGGTAATTTGTTATGCAGCAATAGAAACCTAATACAACATCCATAGGGCCCCCAAAATGAACCACAACACAAACTTCACACTTTATACCAAAATTAACACAAAATGTATCATAAATCAAACTGTAAAATGTAAAACTATAAAACTTGTAGGAGTAAACTTAAGATAAAAATCTTCATGACCTTGGATTAAGTAAAGGGTTCTTAGATATGACTCTAAGAGCATGATCCATAAAAGAAGGAAAAGATAAATTATCTTCACAAAATTAAAATATTTTTCTCTGCAAAAGACACAGTTAAGTGGAGGAAAAAAACAAGCTACAGATTTGGAGAGAATACAAATCTGGAAATGTTCTTTTGATACACTGCTGTATTAAACAGCAGATTGGCAGTTTGGCAGTTCTTATAAAATTAAACATCCAGTTACTATATGACCCAGCATTCCCTCTCCTAAGCATTTACCCTATAGAGTAAAATGAGAATAATAATAGCATCTATCTCCAATGGTCAGTGTGAAGATTTGATGAGAAAATATGTGCTAAAGTCCTTTGAGCAGTGCCCAGCACTCATTAATCCTCTTATACATTACACTTTTTATTAAAAATGCCAGATGAATTTTATTAATAGCATTTTAAGCATTCATTAAGATAATCATATAGATTTTTCCTTCTTCTTTAATTTGTAGATGTCATGAAATATATTGGTCAATGTCCTGATATTGAACTATCCTTACATTCTCAGAGAAAACTTACTTAATCATGGTGTTTTATGTTCTTTTGATAACCTACTGGATTAAATTTGCTATTTTTTCCTAAAATTTGGTATCAGTAATAATAACTGAGATTACTCTATAGTTTGTTTTTCTGTTTGTTTTCATTGTGGTCCTGTCTTTATTGGATTTAGATATTATTAAGGCTATGATACATTTATGACATGAAGTAAAGGCTTCCATTTTTCATGGTCTGAAATTGCATAGCAAAGAAATGATCTAGTCTTTAAAGGCTATGTAGAAGTCAGTTGTAAAATCATCTGGTTCCTGGAGTCATTTTTAATCGTAGGGCTTTAATGATCTCCCCAATATCTCCTATGGGAATTGGTGTATCCAAATATAAAATTGTCATTTTGTAGCTCACAAATGATCAAGTATGGCAATTCCATGTTTCACCCTAATAGTAGAATGAATATCCATGTGTCCTTCACTCAGTTTTGTCCATTGTTAATAGTTTGCCAATTTTGCTTTCTCATTTTTTTCTCAATATGCACATATATTGTATATATTTTACATAAGTGTTTTTATGTATTCCTTTATTTTTTGGTGAATCATTTGAATGTAAGGGTAAACATCATATACTTCTTATCTAGATATCAAACATATATCTTCTAAGAATAAGGACATTCTTTTCCTTAACCAAAATGCCATTATCATGCCTAATAAAATTTAATGTAATTTACAATATCACTAATATTAGTACATTTCAAATTTTCTATATAAAAAATAATCTATAAAATACTTTTTTTTCACTATTTCAGGATCTAATCAAGGTTGTATAAATTACATTTAGTTATTTTTATTTTAGTCTTTTTAATCAGTTTCACAATCTCTTAGAATTTTTTTATGATATAACTTTTAGAAGAAACCAGGTCCTTTGTTTTGTAGACTATTCCATATTATGGATTTCTTTGTTTTCTTGGCATCAACTAATGTATTATTCTCCCTGCTTTGTTTCCTGTAAACTGGAAATTAAGTCAAGCCTAGAGATTCAGATTAAACATTTTCGGCAAGAATATTCCATTGGTGATGTGTATTTGAAATCAGCAGGCACATAAGGTCAGGCTGTCAACTATTGATGATACTAAATTTGATCACGTGGTTACAGTGGTGACCACCATTGTAAAAGTAACTTTTTTACCTTTGCAATTAGCTTTTATCTGTGGGGTGATGCTTGGGTACTGTGCAAATATCCTGTTTCCAACCAACTTTTCACTAGTTGATTCAATTATTACATTGATTCAATTATTACATTTGAGGTGATTTCAGTTTTGATTTATCTTTTTTTTTTTTTGAGTTTATTTTTTATTTTTGTTTTTTTTTAAATATATGTTCTTATTTTTTTTTTAAGATACTTAGATTACACAAATATTACACAAAAAATATAGGGATTCCCATATGTCCTGCTCCCCACACCTCCCACACCCTCCCACATAAACAATATCCTTCATTAGTGTGGCACATTCATTGCACTTGATAACCGCATCCTGGGGCATTGCCACTGAGCATGGACCATAGTTTACATTGTAGTTTACACTCTCTCCCACACAATTCTGCAGGCTATGGGAAGATATAGAATGGCCTATTTCTGTCACTGCAATGCCATTCAGGATGATTCCCAAGTACTGAAAAAGCCCCAGCATTACACCTGTCTTTCCCTCCCCCACATTAATACTATAATTTTTTCCATTACTAGAATCACAAGTCTATAGTCACAAGACTATAGTGTACTAAGTCCACTCTAGTACATAGTTCATTCCCCAATCCTGAGGAGTCTGGGATGGTGAAGTCTTCTCCACCTCTAATTGAGAGGGGGCTTCGATCCCTACAGCTGATGGATGGGACTCTCTTGCTTGTGGATGTAGACTCTCATTTCCTTGGTATGGTGGTTGTCAACCCTCACCTCCTTGTTAGTTGTCCTGGGTGAGTCCAACTTTGTACTTTCAACCACATACCCGCCAATCCCCAAGGTTTACCTGGTTCCTCCCCCAACCCTCCCCACCCCAGTTCCATGGACCGTCCAACCATAATCCCCACTCTACCCACCTGCCAAACCTGCACTGCCTAACCCAATAGTATCACTATCCTCCTGTCATGTCCCTTCAATGCCTAACTACACACTTCCACCTTATCATAGATTATGCCCATATGGGCATTGGCTCACAACCTTCTTCTCCCTTTCTATTTCCTGTAAACCTATCTTCCAGACAATAGCTTTTTGAGTCTGCTCGATTTGCTTAATTCATATCAGTGAGGTCACGTAATATTTGTCCTTCAATGCATGGCTTGCTTCACTCAACATAGGGTCCTCAAGATTCATCCATGTTATCCCATGTGTTAGCACTGTATTCCTTCTTACAGCTGAGTAATATTCCATTGTATGTATGCACCACATTTTGTTTATTCATCTGTTGATGGGCATTTGGATTGATTCCACCTTTTGGCAATAGTGAATAATGCCACTATGAACATTGGTGTGCATATATCCGTTCGTGTCCTTGCTTTCAATTCTTCTGGGTAATTCTTCAGAAGTGGAATTGCTGGATCATATGGCACTTCTATAGATGTTTTTTTTGTTTTTTGTTTTTTTTTTTTTTGAGGAACTGCCAAACTGTCCTCCACAATGGCTGGATCATTCTACATTCCCACCAGCAGTAAATGAGGGTTCCTGTTCCTTCACATCCTCTCCAACACTTGCAGTCCTCTGTTTTTTTAATAGCCACCAGTCTAATGGGTATAAGATGGTATCTCATTGTAGTTTTTATTTGCATTTCCCTAATAGCTAATGATGTTGAGCATCTTTTCATGTGCTTTTTAGCCATTTCTATATCTTCCTTGGAGAAGTGTCTTTTCAAGCTGCTTGCCCATTTTTTAAATGGATTGTCTTTTTATTTTTGAGGTGTAGGATTTCTTTATATGTGCTGGATATTAGGCTCCTATCAGATATATGGTTGCCAAATATTTTCTTCCATTGGGTAGGCTGCCTTTTACTTTCTTGATAACCTCCTTTGAGGTACAGAAGTTTTTAATTTTGAGGAGATCCCATTTATTTAATTTTTCTTTCACTGCTCGTGCTTTGAGTGTGAAGTTCATGAAGCCATTTCCTATTACAATGTCCTGTAAATGTTTCCCTATATTATCTTCCAAACTATGGTCTTGGCTCTTATATTTAGATCTTTGATCCATCTTGAGTTGATTTTTACATAAAGTGTGATATGGTGTTCCTATCTCATTCTTTTGGATATGGATATCCAGTTCTCCAAGCACAATTTGTTGGAGAGGCCATTCTCTCCCAACTGAGTGGGCTTGGTGGCCTTGTTGAATATAAGATGACTGAATATGCGAGGATCTATATCAGAACTCTCAATTTGGTTCCATTGGTCGGTATGTCTATCCCTGTGCCAATACCATGTGGTTTTGGCCATTGTAGCTTTGCAGTATGTTTTAAAGTCAAGTAGTATGATTCCTCTCATTTCATTTTTCTTTTCCAATATGTTTTTGGTTCTTTGGGGCCTCTTGCCCTTCCAAATAAATTTCATAATTATTTTTTCCAATTCAGTAAAAAATGCTGTTGATTTTTATTGGGATTGCATTAAATCTGTAGACTAGTTTGGGCAGGATAGACATCTTAATGATGTTTAGTCTTCCTATCCATGAACAGGAAATATTCTTCCATTTATTTAAGTCTTCTTTGATTTCCTTTGACAGTGTTTTGTAGTTTTCTGTGAATGAGTCATTTACATCTTTCATTAAATTTATTCCTAGGTATTTGATTCTTTTAGTTACTATTGTAAACGGTATTTTTTTTTCTTGATTTCCTCCTCAGATTGCTCATTATTGGTGTACAGAAATGTTACTGATTTTTGCGCATTGATCTTATAACCTGCGACTTTACTGAACTCATTTATAAGTTCTAGAACCTTTGTTGTAGAGTTTTCAGGGCTTGCTATGTATAGGATCATGTCATCTGCAAATAGTGAAATTTTTACTTCTTCTTTTCCAATTTGGATGCCATTTATATCTTTTTCTTGCCTCAGTGCTTGAGCAAGTACTTCTCCCACGATGTTAAATAGGAGCAGTGATAGTGGGCATCCTTGTCTTGTTCCCGATATTAGAGGGAAAGCTTTTAGGATTGTCCCTTTGAATATGATGTTAGCTGTGGATTTTTCATATATACCCTTTATCATGTTCAGAAAGTTTCCTTCTATTCCTATCTTTTGCAGTGTTTTTATCAGGAAAGGGTGCTGTATTTTGTCGAATGCTTTTTCCACATCTGTAACGATGATCATGTGATTTTTTTCTTTTGATCTGTTTATGTGGTGTATTACATTGATTGATTTTCTTATGTTGAGCCATCCTTGCATACCCGGGATGAAACCCACTTGGTCATGATGTATAATTCGTTTGATGTGTTGTTGAATGCGATTAGCAAGTATTTTGTTGAGGATTTTAGCATCTAGGTTAATTAGAGAGATTGGTCTGTAATTTTCCTTTCTTGTGGTGTCTTTGTTTGGCTTTGGTATTAGGGTAATGTTGTCATCATAGAATGAGTTAGGCAATGTTCCTTCCACTTCTATTTTTTGGAAGAGTTTAAGCAGGATTGGTGTTAGTTCTTTCTGGAATGTTTGGTAGAATTCACCTGTGAAGCTGTCTGGTTCTGGGCTCCTCTTAGTTGGGAGGTTTTTGATGACAGATTCTATCTCTTTACTTGTGATTGGTCTGTTGAGTTCATCAGTTTCTTCTTTCATCAATATAGGCTGCTTGTGTGTTTCTAGGAATTTGTCCATTTCCTCTAAATTATCCTTCTTGTTGGCATATAATTTTTCTAAATATCCTCCTATGGCTCTCTTTATTTCTGTGGGGTCAGTGGTGTTATTCCCTTCCTCATTTCTTATTTTGTGTATTTGCATCTTCTCTCTTTTTTTCTTTCTTCATCTAGCTAAGGGTTTGTCAATTTTATTGATCTTCTCAAAGAACCAGGTTTTGGTTTTGTTTGTTTTTTCTAGTGCTTTCTTTTTTTCTATTTCATTTAGTTCTGCTCTAATCTTTGTTATTCCCTTCTCTCTACTTCCTTTGGGGTTAGTTTGTTGTTCTTTTTCTAATTCCTCCAGATGTGCATTTAGGTCTTTGATTTTAGCTCTTTCTTCTTTTTTGATATATGCATTTATGACTATGAATTTCCCTCTCAGTACAGCTTTTGCTGTATCCCATAGATTTTGATATGTTGTTGTCAATTTCATTCATTTCAAGGTAGTTACTGATTTCTTTTGAGATTTCCTCCTTGACCCACTGTTTGTCTAAGAGTGTGTTGTTTAACTTCCATATCTTTGTGCCTAATCTGGTTCTCTGGCCCTTACTGATTTCCAGCTTCATTCCATTGTGGTCAGAGAAATTAATTATATAATTTCAATCTTTCTGAATTCTTTGAACATTTTTCTGTGGCCTAGCATGTGGTCTATCTTGGAGAATGATCCATGTACACCCTCGAAGAGTGTATATCCTGCTGTATTTGGGTGTAGTGTTCTGTATATATCTATTAGGTCCGGATCTTCTAATGTATTATTCAAAGTCATTGTGTCTTTATTGATTCTCTGCTGATATGTTCTGTCTAATGGTGATAATGGTGTATTAAATTCCTCCAGTCACTTTCCCTCAGGCAGGTTTGACTCTTTGCAGTTGGATAGATTCCTGCTGATTAGGAGTCTGTCTGTCTCTGCCCCCTTTCTATTCTTATTGCTTTCTCTCCCAGGGTGGCGGGATGCAATAGCCTGTATGAGCAGATCACCCCTCACCTCTCCTGGTCAGATTGAGTTCCCTTCTGAAAATCAAATGGGACCCTGGCAACTGAACTCATGGCAGAAAAATGACTCTCAACCCTCTTCCAGACCACTCCTTCCTCCCAGGAACCCTAAATAGGCTCCTGGAAGCTTAATAAGTGCTTCATTCTCCCACCTCCCTTAGGGAAGTTGAAATTTTGATAGTTTCATTAGGGTACTAGTCAATTGCCTGACTCCGCCCCCTCCCAGGCCATGTTTCTCTATCCCAGGGCGGTTAGGTAAATTAGGCTACAACAGCAGATTCGTCTGTCCCCTCTTTCTGGGGCCACCTCAAGCTGGCTGGTATGTATCCCAAAGCTCAAAGGGGATCCAGGCAAACCCACAGAAAGGAAACCCCTTTCCACCCTTTGCCATAACCCTCCCACTCTCAGTGAATGCTCCCTCCTGCTGGGTGGCCAGTGGGAGTAGGAGTATACCATGGCTTTTTGCCTTGAGGGTGGGGCTTAGCTGTCTGCAATTTCCAGCCACAGGGTGAGAAACCCATAGTTTTACCTCGAGCAATTTATCCCCTTGTCCAGCTCCCTCCAGATCGATGCCCCAAAGCCTCTCACTCTTTAGGTTCCCAAAACACCTCACTTGGGCAGGATCTCTCCCCCACTCAACCATTTTCTGTGAGAGAGATAGTGAGTGCCCTTTAAACAGATGCCATCTTGACGCTTCTCCCAGGCGATGACTGATTTATCTTTGGTAGATAATTTTTTGGAATGTTTCTTAGTTTCAAAATTACTATAATTTTTGTTCACCTTTTAAATTATTTCTAAGTTATTGAATTATGAGAAAAGTAACCTGTAATAACTCTACCTTTTAAAGTATAAGATTTTCTTTGTGACCAAGTAAATGAGGGATATGAAAAAAAATGTATGTTTGCTGTTTTTAAAAGTTCTGAATGTGTCTGTTAAATTGAGTTTCTTGATTATGTTATTCAAATTCTCTGTACCCTTATTGATATTTTAATAGATGTAGCAGACTCTGAAAGAAATACATATAATTTTTTTGGTAATCAAGGATTTACATATCTAATTATATATATGTGTGTGTGTGCATGTGTGTCTGTTTTATGTGTGGTGTAGCATTTTATGAGACCTAGAGAATCTTCAACTTTGCCTTTTATGTCTATGTAATGTTCTTTGTCCTGTTTAATGTTTTTAATTTAAATTCCACTATGACATTAATATTGAAATGCCTGTATTTGTCTGGTAGGTTGTTGCCATCCAAGAAATGCAACTTAAAATGGTCATATCCTCCTTATATGTTCATGCCCCTCTTCTATCCTCTAGTCTTGGTAATAAGAAATCCTAAAATGAAGCAGTATAGAAAAGTCATTTTTATAAATACTAGGTAGTTTCTCCACCATTTCATTTTGGTTATCAGGGAGCAGTCAGCTGGCATTGCTTGAAATAGATTTCAGTGTTTTGATCAACATCATTTAATAGGGCTCCTTACCTTCTCCCCAGGAAAAAAAAAATCTTACTCCTTAATCTACAATAATCTTTACCTGCTAGTATGCATTTTAAACCTTAATTAAATTGCTTTAGAAAGTTACTGTGTAAAATCCAAAGAGTTGCAATATAACTCCCATTTCACATCTACCCTAAAGATCCATTACCGAGCCAAAATAGGGGCCTTTAACTGGAGTTTTTAAAAATAAGTGCTGGATTCTACTACAGTGTCACTTTGTAGAAATTGCTTAAGACAGGGAATTGCCTATTAAAAGCAAAATCTGCTTTAATGAAGATTCATTGTACTCTGTACAATGATCTGTTTTGCAAACACACTAGAGGAATGTTTGGAAGAACATTATCTCTTCTTTCTTTTTTAATTTTTTATGGGAAAGGTGCTCTCCTCTTCCCAATGCTAGATTTGCCATGTTAGTACAATTGGTCAGTAAAGAAGCTCCACCCATGTTTGGAGATGATGGTTCAAAAGATCCCCACTGTGGTCTATGGTTGGTGGCAAGGCCCCAAGATGTGTAAGTCCATTGAGGGTAGTGGGCCACACTTGTGGGAGATGTTTGTGTGGGATGTGGTGGGAGGTGTGGGAGGTGGGCAACATGGGAATCCCAGTGGGTCCCGTGTAATATTTTGGGTATCTAAGCACCTCTTAAAATATATTTATATATATACAGAAATGACATTTTTGTAAGCAAATGCACATATATGCATATATATTTATATATCATTTTGCAAATGTTGGTATGTATTGTGAAAATTTAGATTTTTACCCACTATAAAAAAAAAAAAAAAAAAGATCCCCACCAATCTGCTTTCTTGATGCAGATTTCTTGATGCAAGGCTGCTTTTCTGCGAGATTCAATTCTGACATCAGAGCTCACTTCACATACCCTTAAGCCTCCTTTCCCTCAGGCCTAGCCCCCACCCATGGATCCCCACCAGGCAAACGGTCCTCTTTTTTAGAAAGCTCCAGCTGAAGTGCTGGGAATGGATGAGTTATGAGGTCGGCCAGCCCACAGTTTGCTCAGCCTCACTCCCACGTCGTCCACAGACCATTGGGTTCCTGCCCTCCCTGACTTGACCCTCCTCGGGGCTCTGCAAGTAGGTGACTCCAGCCTACTGGCAGCCTTTGCCCCTGTGGATTACAGTTTATTCTGATATATCTGTAAAAATAATCCAACCCACCTACCCCCTTTTCCTTTTTTTAATTCACTGTTACCATGGATCTATTCCTTTTTGTATTGCACAATTGTCATTTCAGCGGGATTCTCAAAGGGGAGAAAATGTATACGCTTGAAACAGTAATCTTAATTCTATTTTTCCTTTAACTAATACTGTGCACTTTAATAAATGTTTAATTTTTATGACCATAAATATGATTCTTACATAAAAATTAGAAAATTATTTTAAAAATAAAAACTCATCTGAAGTACATTTTTAAGACTATAGAATTTTTGGAAATCTTTTTTTTTTTTTTTTTTAACAAAATTCAGGCCTTCTGTTAAGGTTTTTACTCTAAAGTTGGCATTAGAATATATTAGACTAGAATAAGTTTGCATTACTATAAGTGATACTGTGATGATTTCATCCATGTACAAAAATATATTTATCTCTGATTATTTTCTTAGGATAGATTTCTAAAAATGGGATTAGGGAGTCAAAAGGTAGAATATTTTTTAAAGCTCAAAATATATTTTGCCAAGTTGCTTTCCAGTAAGGTTGAATTAATTTAAATACTGGCAGTGTAATCTATTCTTCCCTTGGTGACTTTCCAAACTGTTTCTTAGAGACTACGATAATTGCATGTTTTTCAAGATGCCTAAGTTTTCTAAAACTTTGTCCTGATTCCAGAGGTGCATTTTTTCTGAGTTGTCTGAGGAAATGTTCCTATTTCCTCATTCTGTAGCGCATTTTCATCAGCTCTATTATGATTTTCTTGTCTTTGAATATGGAGAAATCTTTCCAGACTAGGTATTTGCCAACAGGCAGGTGTGTGGACTGCCCTTGACTCTCCCCAAAGCCCATTAGGTTCATTTCTTGGAGCCCCAGCTAGCAAACCGATTTGCCAAGCCAGGATCTAGCAAATATTCATCTGTGAAGCTCTGTCCTAGTGAGACTTTTTGCGGTCCTCACTGCATAGTTAGTTCTCAGGCATTCTGAACTCATCCAACACATTCAACTCCTGGGCGCCTCCCTATCTCCACCTTTGGTCACCATTTTACTAATGGCACATGTACCCTCCATGGATGAGGACGCAGTGTGCCAGTGCAAAGACCAACCTTTCTTTCATTCATTCAATTTATTCAACAAATATTTCTTGAGCTTCTCCTCTGTGCATAGAATAGAAGAGAGCTCCTGCCTTCATGTAGCTTACACTGCATCCCCAACTCTCACCTTCCACTCCTGCCTTATGACATTTTGCTGTCTTATTACCTAGAAAGTACAGCCTCGGAATATATGAAGTATGAGAGATTAAATCTGACTGTCTTAACAAGTAATATTCTTCCAGTATTTTGGTTGATACAAACACAAGTTCTCTAAACTAGGGTAGGGCCATGGATAAAGTGTGTTTCAGCCACCCTGACAGCCAAAGCTGCTCTGTTCCAGGAGGTAGGGTAGAGAGAGGCCACAGGTGGCTTTCCTCAAAAGAGCCACATCAGCCTCTTGATTATTGAGATTCTCCTCTGAGATTCTGCCCTCAGTTGACTGTTATTTTGGGTTTTCAGTGGCATTGGAGAAGTGTGCCTTTTCTGGGCCTTCAGAAATGCTTTAGTAGGAAGTTATCAGAGGGAACTTTAGGGTCTGCTACCTGGGAACTATTTTAAACAGAAGCCACAAAGGGACTTTGCAAACCATGACTTGCCCTACCTCCTTTTTTCAAGGTAAATTTTGAGGCAGTGGCTTTCAGACACAGAATTTTTTTATTCAGACAAAGGAAACACAAAAATGTAGGGTCAAACGAATGACATGATAGTGTAGATTTGATTTTTTTTTACTTAATATTTGTGTCCAATCCTCAACACAAACATTTGGCTAGGGTTTTTTTGTTGTTGTTGTTGTTTTTTTAGTCGCTGAGCCAAATCCTCAGTCTGTATAACTCAGCAGGACACCAAGGTTAAATGGAAACCTTCATAATTAATTTCTCATTGAGTTGGAACTGTTCAGTGTGTCCCTAGCTTCTAATGCATGCTATAAAAATAAGAGGTGATATCGTAATTTTGGTTTCTACTTAGTAAATTTTCAACAGGTGAGGCTTGGGGGTGTGGGATGGGGAAGGAGATAGTTTCAGGTATATGAGGCACATTATATAGAATGTTGCTGGTTATGGTTCAACATACATATCTCTGGGACTTGCTTGATCCCACATACACCCCACTTCCAAAAATGGGTGCACATGAGTCTGTACAAAGACACACACACACCTATTCCTTGCCCATGTTGAAAAACTTTATTTCCCCCCAAACATGTCACACTGCCTCCACAGTACAGGCTTCTCTCTCTACCAGGATGGCCTTTCCCCTTCATTACTTCATCGTTTGGATGACTCCTATTTCTCCTTCTTGTCTAAGACTAGGAGTTAGTTGTTTCCTCTGAGAAACTTTCTCTCCTCAGCATCATCTCCTTCCCCCAAGACAGGACAGGTCCCTGCCTGTGTTGTGTGTCCATCACCATCCCCATGCTTCTCTTCTTTCATAGATCACACCTCACAGTAGTAATTGATGGTCCATTTGTGTATCTGAATGGCAACTGTCCACCTTAGACTGTAGACTCCTGAGGGTTCGATTTGGATCTCTTCCCTTTGACTCCCAGCTGCCAGCACAGTGCATGGCACATAGTAAATGTTCAGGGCTCTTGGGGTGCTACTCATCAACCTTCCTGAAAATCCCCACCCAGTCACTCTCCCACTTTTCTTAGACAACAAGTTCATATCTTTTCTTCTCTCCTCAAACCCCCACCACCTCTTTCTTAGTCTTCTCTTTCAGCCAATGATAATGCTTCCCAATTAACTAGAATAGAAGCCTCAGAAGAGAGTTTCCACATGCCCCCACCATATCTACCTATCTGCCTGGCACAGTGCCCTTAAACTCCACCTTCCCTCCCATTGTGATAGATGCACTGGCCTTGCTCCAGTTCAGGCCCACCACTGTCTTTCTGTGTTAGGTCCCATCTTCTCTCGCTTATTGACAAATATCACCCCAACAGTTGTTTCTCTTCTCTCTCATATCATCATTTTGTCCTCTTCACTGGATAACCTTAAAACCCAATAAAATTATTTTCATCTTTTAAAAAAATGCTTCTTGCCTCCATATCCCTCTCCAGCTATGGCCCCATTTTCTGTTCTCCTTTATAGTAAAACCCCTCAAGAGTGTTATCCACCCACTGTCAACAAATCCTCCTTTCTCACTTTCTGTTGACCTACTCTGATCCTGCATGACCCTCACCATTCCACCAAAACTGTTCTTGTTAGTCTCCATACTCCTCTCCATGTTACTAAATCTAGTGGTCAAGGCTCACTTTTCATCTCTATTGGATGATCAAAGCATTGTACACAATGGATCCTCCTTCCTACTTGAAACTCTTTCTTCACTTGGTACTATTCATTTTTCCTAATACCCCTCTGGGCACTGCTTTGCTAGCATATAAGTCAGTATTTGCTGCAAGAACAAATAGCCCTAATATCTCAATGATTTACAGCCACAAAAATGTGTTTCTTGATCATGTTACATAAGGGCTGGGAGTCGGCAACAGGTTTGTTTGACTGGGTGCTACTCATCTGCAGCTTAGCTCACCTTGATTTGGTTTAGCTGCAGTTCAGATGGGGAGAGCTCTTTGCCATCTTTCTCATTCTTATGCCCAGACTAAAGGAGCAGCCTTTTCTTTCACGGCAGAGGACAGAAGCACGAGGGCTGAAACTTCCAATACATCTAAAAGCTTCTGGTCAGACATGGTAAATACCATGTCCACTCACATTCCATTATGAGGCCAACCTCCCATGAGAAAGGGGTAGCAGTTTTTTTGTCTCTCACCTTAAGTCCGTGAGAGAGCCTTCAGTAAGACCCTTGACAAGTTTGATGCATATCTTCAAGGGTCTGGGGGACCCAGTATACTGGGGCCTGACTGGCATCTGAGAAATCTAAAGGGCCAGAAGCTGGCTGAAGCAGCCTACAACAGCAGAGTGAGATCCACAGTTTGGAAGTTGCTGTATTCCCACCAAAAACACCTATAAGGAGTGTATTTCTCATTGATTGATGTGTGAAATTGTTTTAGTTTGCTAAAGGGCTGCTGATGTAAAGTACCAGAAATGGGTTGGCTTTTATAAAGGGGATTTATTTGTGGTAAAAGCTTACAGTTACAAGGCCATGAAAGGTCCAAATCAAGGCACCATAAGAGGTGCTTTCTCACCAAAGTCAGCCACTGTTGGCCCTGTTGTCCAGGCACGTCGCAAGGCAAGATGGCCACCCATCTCTGCCGAGGTCTCAGCCTCCCCCTCTGGGTTCACTGTCTCTCAGAGCCCGGCTCCCAGAGCTCAGCAACCAGGCATAGGGCTTGTCTCTTTCTGGGCCTCCTCTATCAGTCTCATCTGCTCCGCTTTCTTCTTGAATCCAGCTATCAGACATAGAGTCCGGGCTGCTTTGTGGGTTCAGCCTCTTGGAGGCTTCATGCTTAAGCGATCCTCTAGTCCTCTCTCACATGGCAAGGTCAAAAATGGCAGCTCCTTTTTCCTATGTCTGTGTGTCTGTCTCTCTCTCTGTGTCCATTTATATCAGACCCAGCTAGAGGGCAGAGACTCAACCTGAGTTTGATTAGTACCATCAAAAGCCCTAACTTTTATCAAGATTACTTGATAAGATAACTCTATCTTATCAAGTAATCTAATCACAGGGCCTTTGACTAAATTTAATGCAATCAAATATTATCACATCCACAGGAATAGATTAGTTTAAAAGCATAATCTTTCTCCTTTTGCGATTCATAAAATAATCTCAACCTGCCACAGTAATATAATGGAAAGAGCCTGTGTGAAATTGTCTTAGACCCCACCCAAGAATTTCACCTGGAGATGTGAAGAGACTACAGCAGAAGAAAACCAGGGGTCTACAGTCAGACAGTTCAGGGGCAGAGGGAGGGGTGGATGAAGTACACCGTTCACATCAGGAAACCCCAGGTTAGAGAGCCAGGGGTGGATGGGCCTCTGAAGAACCCTCACAAATGCCCATACAGGCCAGCTGTCATAACCAAAGAGAAATAACGCCATAGCCATGCCAGTAAAATACAACCCTTATTCCCCACTTACCTTTTCTCCTTCCACTGCCCCCTAACCTTGGAGAAGCCAAGCTAGCAAGTAGGAGTAGGATGGGGAAGGACCAAAAGGATGAAGAGAAAGAACCTGGCTGGAGCTCCTTCCCCCTTGCAGCAAGCAGAGGAGGCTCACTTTGAATGAAATTCTGATTCTGTTATTATTTATGCAACTGAATGTAGTTATTACTGTAAATTAGAAGTGGCCAGAGGATATTTTAAAAAACTGACTGAAGTAAAAAGTCACAGGGCCCAGCTCCACAGAGGGAGTCTGAAGAAATAGTTGTATGTGTGTGAATGTGTTTGCGTGAGCGTGTATGTATAGGAGGTAGGAGGAGGGCCTGATAAAGTTGTTCTCTTTTGCACTGTTTGAGCCACATTTGTTCCCAGGGCTTCAGGTTCCTATTCTTTTCTCCAGGACAGTTGCCTCTGTCAGGGCTTCACGATATCACGAGGCTGCAATACGACTTTGTGGAAACGTGGCCCCTTCATTGACATCTCAGACCATGAGAATATGGGAGGCCAGAACCATAGTTTACAATTGGCTGGCCTCACATTTGACCCTGTTTACGTAAAGGAAATCTAGGCATCTGGCCAATTCAGGACCAAAGAATTTTGCGGCTGGGGTGTTGAGCTCCATTTCCTTTTTCATTTATAAACACAGTTGGAGCTGATTCCAAAGTGTTTTTAGGAAGTTAGTAAAAACATTTAGGCGTAACTGCTACTGTTTTATGAAATTTCATCTATTGTTTTGACCTTGCCTGTGCTTAAATGCAGAAATAAATCTTGGTGTGGCAGCAGGGGAGTGGAGGGGCATGAAGTTATTACACCACAGACTTCAAGTCAGGAAACTCCAAGCCAACCAGCCATTTCCTAGTATATTAAGCCAAGAATGCGATTGAATGTGTGACTAAGGGTGACATGACAAGGGTTAAGGACTAGGTCTATGGAATCTGTTTCCTGGCAAAGAGAACCACAATTCAATTGCTACTAGTGTTAAGTGGAAAATATACACTTTTGCCTTCATTAGAGCTATTGTTGATTTTAAAGACTCACTGAAAATGTAAGATCAAACTCAAGCGAGATAGCAGAGAACCTTTGGGGATACTGGCTTCCACTCCCAGTCCTACCCAAGCTCTGCGTCTGACCTTGGACATCACACCCCAGTCTTAACACTTGAAAGAGATTATTGCTCGTTAACACGCAACACGAGGCAAAAAAAAAGCTCATTTAGGCACAGGTTTGACGAATGTGATCCCTCACCTGTGAATTCGTTTGTTTATCCTGATCTTCATTTCTTAAAATGGTATCCTTCACAGAAGCACCTCAGGGTACACACAGCACATTAAAACAGTAATTAAAATAGATAAAACATTACACCGTAGCAATTAAAGGAACAGCAAATGAAGTTAGGTCTTTAAAAAAAATACAGTTATGCTTAAACCCTTCAAAAAATATTCACCTCATCAGTATAACAGCCACATGTGCAAGTAGTACAGGAGCCTTTGTTGTGGCCTTGAGAAATCATAAACGGAAAACATGTGGTGACACAGATTACTTGAAACCTTGCCTCTAGAATGTACTCTTTTCCAGCACTGGCCCCTCTGCCCTACTCTGTTAACCTAAAGGCTTGGTTTGTTTGAGACCAGGCCTTAATGTGTCTATGAAGCCAGAAAGGGTTACACAGGATTCAAAAACATCTTTCTTTCCCAAAGGTTGTAACTGGAGTCTTTAGTCATACTTTACATGACTTAAGTGGCAGTTGATCCTACTTAAGTACTGGAGACAATCAATGGACTGTAACCTCAGGGAACCTTCTTCCAACTGAAGTAGAAAGTCCTTGTTATCCACCCCCCAGCTCCCATCCATCAGGAAACAACGAACTAAGTTTCCTCACATGACATTTTATCTCCTCCTCCATCCTTTACTGAACTCCTAAGCCAGTCTCTACTGAATGACCTCGACCATCCTATTTCACTTTCCAGTGTGAATTGTAACAAAAGGTTAGAATTTGCATGGGTAGCAAGCAATTTACCAAATAACACTGCAATCGCCAATTTTATGTAGTGTGTAATATCTGGGGAGCATTCTGAACTGGGGAGCTGAAAATGTTTTCTTGGTTATATTAAAATGGGGGCATGTCTCCTCTGAGATGCTGTTTTATAACAGTATGCTGGGTCTTTTCAGAAACTGTTTCCGGGGGAACCAATTTGATAGTTTTTATGTAATTGTCACTTTTGGTCTCTGTTATGCTTAAAGGGTATGGTTCCATCATGCAAGCGCCTGGCTCTCAGCCCCGTCCACCCTCTCACCCTCTCCCACTCCAATGCCGACCCACGGAACGCCCACCATGCTACCACTGCACTCTAGTGCCTCTGCACATGCTGTTCTTCCTACCCAGAATGGCCTTTCCCTTTTGAGTAGCTAAACTTTTCTATCCCAACTGGATTCATAAGGGGTTAATTATTCCCTTCTCTGTGATTTTCCAGGCACTGACTGCTCCTTAATGTAATTATTTACTGTTGGCCCCCTCTTTTCATCTGCAAACAAACCCCTGATGGCAGGGTTTGAGCCCTATGAGTCTCTGGGGCCCCAATAAAAGGTCTGGCAGTTTAGGAGTTCAAGTGCATTGGCCTTGGAGTTAGACCTAGATATGAATCTCAATTTCCTTATCTGTAAATTAGGAATAATGTAGTACTTACCTACAGCATTCACTCATTTATTCATTTATTCAGCAACTACGTACTGAATGTCTACTACGTGTCCGGTGTTTCTCTGGTTCTGGGGATGCAGCAGAGAAGAGACTAAAATCCCACTTTTGTGAAGCTTCCATTGTAGTGAGAGTGACAGGTAGAAAATAGATAAGTATCTGTGATGACCTTAGGTAAGTGCTAGGGTTAAAAAGTATAGTAGGGTGAGGTAACAATATAGACTATTTTAGGAAGGAAAACATTCTCAAGGAAATGGCTTTTGAGTAGAGACCTGAATGGAGTAAATGTCTCAATGAAAAAGGTTATAAGCAGAAGAAATAGCTATCAAGAAGGTCTTCAAGGAACACAAGAAAGCCAGGGTGATCAAAGCAGAGTAAGAAAGGTACAGAGTTGAAGGAAAGATAGGCAGGAGCTTGTTAGCCAGGGCAAGGAGTTGGATTTATCATGAGTGTGGCAATATAAACTACTGGAAGATTTTTGAGTGAGGGAGTGACAGTGACATGATTCAATGAAATGATGTTTGGATGAATGGATGGTGTAGTAGTCAGCCAAAGGGGTGCTGATGCAAAGTACCAGAAATCTGTTGGCTTTTATAAAGAGTTATTTACTTGGGGTAAAAGCTTACAGTTACAAGGCCCTAAGGAGTCCAACTCAAGGCTGCTTTCTCACCAAAGTCAGTTGAAGTCTTGTTGAAGCAAGATGGCAGGTGATCTCTGCCTGGTCTCTACTTCTTCCTCTTAAGGCTCCATGGGCCCAGCTTCTTCCAATCTCAGCTGTAGGCTGGCAAGGGCTTGTCTCTCAGGGCTTCCTATATCAGTCTGGTATAGGGCTCATTTCTTTCCAGGCCTTATCAGCTGCTCAGCTGCTCTGTTCTCTTCAGCTGCAAACTATCAGGCGAATGGCTTAGCTCTCCCCAGGGCCTCAGGATCAAGCAGGAGACAGCTCTCTCCTCTTCCGTGTGTCTTCTTGAGTGAGTGTCCGTTTATATCAGCCCACCAAGGGGGTGGGGACCCAACCAGACTCATGCCCTAATCTTAACATAAATTAAATCAAAGACATCTCAGCTGACTCTAAAACAATCAAAGACATTTACACAATCTCTCTTTTAGGGATTCATAAATAATCCAAACTGCCACGGATGGCTAAGTAAATGACCTGCTGCCTAGAGGAAAACTTTGAAGAACATGTCAAATATGGTCCACCTGAGGGTACAGGGCTGAGGTGTGGAGTTTGGAGAAAAAGATCCATAGAGAGGCTGGCCATAGAAGAGACAGAAAGCACACCCTTTCTGAAGTAGGACACACCATACTTCATTATTATAACTCCACACTTTGAAAGATGACAAGGTTTTCTTCTGGGGGTGGGGAAATAAAAATATTGGCTCATATGAAGTTAGCAATCTCAATCTTGAGTAGTCCTTAATGTTTGAGAGATGAATACATTTACCTGGCAGGGTGCCTTTGACTAACTCTTGGGTCCTTTATGAAAATGGGGAGGCTAATGGCTAATTAGAAAGTGACTGAGAATATATGCTTAGGTATCTGACACAGTAGGAAGATTGAAGCAAAAAAAGTTTCATGCTGAGTTTTTATGAGGGTCCCACCTTATTAACAAATATACTTCCCTCCATGCCCTTCCTTACCTGGCCTCAAATACCCTTTGAGGCTCCAAAGATCTCCTATTAAACAGCTATTTAACTGAGTGGGGGAGGGGGTCAGGGTAAAAACTGAAAGGGATTTTATTTATGAATAGAGATAGATTGTCAATTACTGTGACCCAGAGGAAATGGTACTTGGGATGGGTAAGTTTTGATGGGAAACTGGATTAACAAGAATATCTATATCAGTACAAAAAGATCCTGGAGAAGACAAGCCCATCTGAGAAGAGAAGACACAAAATGGACAAATTTCCTGACTTCACAAAACAGAGCTGGCCTCGATTCAATAAATAGAACTCACAAGAACAGTGCCAGGTGGTCACATTTAAATCTCCAGTTCTGTGACCAAGCTCTGCAGAATAGCTACCCCCAAAAGTTATGCCAGCCTTTTTTTAAAGGCTTTTCTACATGTATTTAAACAGCTTCAATTTTGCCCTCAAAGTTCCTTTGGGGGCTGCATGTTCAAGTGGTTGCAGTACCTACCACAAAGCCCTCTGTGATCATTCTGGAATTTGCATCATAAAGAGTATCAGTACATTCAGTAAAGACCCCACATTGGGAAGCAAAGCTAACTCCTCCAGGTTCCCACTGCTCGTTCCCTTGGTAGCCTCCTGTACCCAGTGGAGTGTGTTCCCCCTCTGCCAACAATGAACAATAGGGGAACCACACTGAATTCGAGCAGCTTTCACAAAGTGGCTATTAAAGAAATCGTTAGAATGCTTTAAAGGACCTTTCGATTGCCTACAGGAAACATTATAAAATTGCGCTGTGTTCAGAGATTGTAAAATCCTTAGCTGGGTCTCTCCTGCAGAGGAAAGTGGTAAACAGAAGTTACATGCATTCCCAGCTCTCATCAGCACGTGCTCCCCATGTTTCCTGTACCGTTCGTGCCATCTTAACTGCCCTTTCCTGCTTTTGGCGCAGTTTGAACATGGCTTACGTGAGCGTGAAGACAATGCAAATTGCGTGGGCTAATGGTGCTGCCCCGGGAAGCCCACAATGTCAGGGGTGGAATGAATTTGGCACTAAGGTAGATTCTGAACTCCTGAGCCCATAGAGCAGTTGTGGGCTAAATCTAAAGCCCAGATGTAGGTGCCAGGGCTTTAAAAAGCCACCTCTCTTCTTGGCATAACTGGCGTCTGCTTTGCCCTCATGACCACATGTCCCCCCTGAACCACCTCCTCCTTGCCTGCCAGGTCCCATCACAGGCCACCCCTACCTCCTTCTCTCAGAGCTCCCCCATCTCTTTTTTAGTCAGTATTTATTGGGTGCTCTGGAGTATAAGGTCCCAAGGAGTCAGGCACCTGTTGGGAGGACAAGTCAGACAAGCATGAGAGCCACCTGGTCTATGTATGTGACAGGTAAGCCCCTGCCAGGCTCCTCCGGGCCTTTGCTCCCGCAACACCCCACCCCCACTCCCCGCCGCCGGTGCCTCTTCTTGCCCCAGGTCTCCTGCTTTTGCCACCTCCTACCACGTGCTTATCTGTGGAGACTTCTCCTCCATGAAGCTCTTCCTGACCCCACCAAAAACTGACCCCTTGCTCCCTGTGCCCCAGCTGGACTCTGAAAGTACAGCTAGCTTAGCCACAGGCAGCACAGGCTGGAGGCTAAGATGAGCCAAAAACCGGCCTCCTAATTCTGGGTCTTCTTAGCTTGTGGCTTCACTTTTCTGTGCCTATGTTCACCTGTAAAATGGGGCCATTTCACCTACTGCCCAAGGTCAGTGTGGAGGCTTAACTGAGTTAACTGACGGAAAGAGCTCAGAACAGTGATTGGTGTGTGAGGGTGCCTCGAGCTGTTATGTGTGGGTTTTTATATATATATATATATATAATTTTTTTAAAAGATACTTCAATTACATAAATGTTACCTAGAATATAAAGGGGATTCCCGTATGCCCCACTCCCCACACCTCCCACATTTTCCCACATTGGCAACATCTTTCATCAGTGTGGTACATTCATTGCAATTGATAAACACATTTTGGAGCATTGCCACTAAGCATGGATTATAGTTTTCATTGTAGTTAAGCAAGCCATTAGGTATTTTTACTGTTGTGGCCCCCTTCAGGCTGTGTGAATCCACAGGTTACAGGCATTGCGCCTTGATCTTTCTATCCCTGTCACCTGCAGCTATGATGGCACACAGTGGGCAAGCCTACAAATTTAATGCTGAATGAATTGAATAATTATCCAATTTGACCAAACCGACTAATGAATGGACCCTAATAAGGCTATAGGGAGCAGCATCTTATTTTACAGAAAGCACTGGGCTCAGCCCCAGGAGGCCTGAATGCAGTCAGCGGTGTGAACTGCGTCAGCCAAATGAGACCCTGATCTTTCCCAGCAGTGACCCTCCTGCAGCCCGGGAGAGGAGGGTGGCTCTGGGTGGCAGTTTCGAGGGCTTAGGGGCTTGAGGCACCCTGGGCCAGGCTCTGGAGAATGGGGTGCACTCCCCACTCTGCACTTCAAGAAACATGTGGCTTGAGCAATCCCCAAATGTGGTTTCCTCAGGCAGCTGGAAAGAACCAGAAGGCCCCCGAACCCTGCAGGTCATTCCAGGCTGGAGAGTTTGCTAAACAGTTTTCTGACCCACCACGGGCGAATGATTCTTCTTTCTGGGTTGGGGACCAAGAGGTCTGTGTTTTAAACAAGCTCCCCAGGTGATTGTGACTAGACTAGCTCATTTCTCAGACCAGAAGCAAGAGGTGGCTGGGGGCTAGGCAGATGGTCCTTCTTTGGCAGCTCTCCTCACACTCAGTCCATTCCTCCTCACTTTCCCAGCCCCCACCACACACATACACACACACACACACACACACACACCAGGTGGATACCTGGTAGAACCTTTTTTCCACCCGGCCCCTTAAACACAGAACTTGGACGCTCCCCTCTCTGCTCTGTGAGGGAAGCAAAGCATTAAGGCCACAGCACACTTTGAAGCCATGATTCTGGAGGGACCCCCCTCCCCCAGTATACACAAGACAAGCCATAGGATGAATTACCCCCTGTGATTGATCCGTGCTAGTTATGAACTGTTAAAGACCTGGTTAATTGTTTTGCCTGTCTAAGCACATTTTGCTTCATCCATTTGTCAAGCTGAAGGAAGGCTGTTTTATAAAAGGGGATTTAATTAAACGTTTTGTCCCAGCCTGGCCTTTCCTTTCTGTATCTGCATTATGCTTGTGTCATATTTTCCCTGGAGGGCAGGAAAACAATTTAGTGAAAATGAAGGATCCATTGATTTACTACTGAAAAAGGAAATGCCAAGATGACGACTCCCCTCTATAATTTTCTAGTGACCATAAGAGAGAACCCAGCCATTTGACTTAAAGACAGTGCATTTCCTGCTGTACCTGACCCTTCATATCTTTCTGTATCATTCATGCTGGTATGTTTATTGTCTGGCTTTTGATTGAAATTGTTTTGTGTACACTCTTAAGAGTTATTTTCCATCCCTGAGCAGAATAGATCTTTCTGTAAGTAAAGTGCTTCAGTTGTTTCCACCATCAGTTTGGTGACTGGGGGTGGGGAATCTTTCTTGCCCCAGGACCCTAGCTGTGGAATCAGGACATCCCTCCTGTCATTTAACAGTGAAGCTCCCCAGCGGATAGAATTTAACCTGACCTACTTTCCTGCCTGTTGAGCTGCCTTAGGCCTCAAACGTTCTTCCAGTAGAGATCAGATATTTTCTGGGTTAAAGTCTTAGATCTTTAGTTCAATACAGTATCCCAGAGCCTCAAAGGAAGTGGAATGCATTGACAGTCTGCAGGGGCTGGACATGGCAGGGCTTTTCTGGTTGACCCTCCCTCCAGCCATCCCGTGCCCACTGATTACCATCCTGTATTCGGAGTCTATTTGGCCAAGGACCAGGATGGTTCTGGAGCAACGTGCTACATTCTGGGAGGGTGTGGGGGTGTCAGTGAGCAGAGGGAAATCCGATTTGCCATGAGAGCATTGTGTCTTTGGGCAAACCACATCACCTCTGGGCTCCTTTATCACTTCCAGTTCCCACAGGCTGGGATGCATTTGTTCACAATGTCCTAAGCACCTGCCATGAGCCACCTGCAGTGGCTGGGGCAATAGTGGGAAGCCTAAGCTGACCCCGTTCCTGCTGCCATGGAGCTCAGAGCCCAGTGGGGGGTGTAGGTTGAATCAACTCTTCACAAAAGTAAATGGGAAATGACAGTCTCTACATGGATGGCACACAGGGCTATGGGATGGAACAAGGAGCCCCAGCCTGGTGCTTGGACGCGCACCATCCAGGGAGTGGGGGAAGACCTTTCAGAGGAAGTGACATTTGAGTGGGTGTGGAAATAATGAGTAGGAGTTAGCCAGGGGGAAGAGGTTTCAGTCAGACCCCACCCACACAGGGAGGAGCAGTGCTAGCAAAGACGCAGTCAGCTCAGCCCCAATCAAGAAAGCTCATTTCCCTAGGAGAAGCATTTGCCTTCTCCCTGCTTGGTCCATTAGAAAATATACCACCTGACCTCTGGCATGGAGTCTGTCAGCCAGGATGCATTTGCACCTCATGAGCTACAAATTACAGTCCGTAAAGTGAAAATATTTTATTTTGCTGTATTATACCTAGAATCAGGGCAGCCATACTGTCCACGTGTCCTCTTCCAGCTGTACCAGGAAAAAATGGAAGGGACAGGACCTTGCTTCTTCTCTGATTGTCACAAATCATCTGATCGAATTGGAAGGGACTTGCTGGAACAGGACTATAACTCACCTATCATTTGCTGATGGACTGAGCAAGATCCAGTCGAGTCTCTTTTGCATTTATAGCACTTTCCAGCTGAAGGCCTCACAATGCTTTGTGAGCAGTGATGGGCATCAGGGCCTCATTCTGATACTAAGCACCCTCATAATAAATTTTCATGGCTTCAGGGTCTGGCTCATTAGCCAGAGGGGGTATGGTGGGAACAGGGCCATCCACTGACCTACCAGCAGTAGGACTGACTCCTCTACCCACCATCCAGTGTTCTCATCACTGGACTCGGCATGTGAGCCTCAGGTAGGCTTGATCCCACTTTTCCCTATGCCAATGGGAACCCCCATGGCACTGGTGTCCAAAGAGACACAATGAGGACAGATTGACAAGCACTCAGTCTAGAGGAACAAGAGAAGATGTGGTGGTTTGAGGCTGTATATACACCAGAAAAAAAATACGTTCTTAAATTTAATCTGTTCCTATGAGTGGAAACCCATTTAAATTGGACCTTTTGTTCAGGCTACTTCAGATAAGGTGTGGGCCACCTCAATCAGGATGGGTCTTAATCCTCTTACTGGAGTCTTTTATAAGAGAATGAAATTCAGATTTTGAGAAAAAAGGCCACAGGAAGGTAGAAGCTGAAACAGAACCTGGAAGAGAAAGGAGACCAGGAGATGCCGCCATGTGTCTTGCCATGTGACAGAAGAGCCAAGGATCACTCGCAGTCAGCCCCAAAATGCCACAGTTTCTGGAGAGAAAGCATTGCCTTGATGATGCCTTGATTTGGACTTTATTTTAGCCTTGAAACCGTAAGCTAGTACATTCCCATTGTTTATGTTGACCCATTTCATGTCATTTGCTTGAGCAGCCTAAGAAACTAAAACAGAGGGTCAGAGAAAGACTAGAGGAAAGCAAGAAAAGCTGAGGATGAGAGAGGGTGAGAAGAAACATGGGTTGGACCAGGGAGACTGGTGCATTAAAGAAACATTAAAGCTGGCCCATTTATCTTCAGGGATCACAGGCAGTGCCTGTGGCTTCCCTTTCCACACCTCAGGCCCCAGTGTGTAAGCTCCCAGAAGGAAAGGGTGAGAGGATGTAAAAAGTGCTGAGCAATCCTGTCTCTGTATAACCACATTAGCCCTCCAGGTATGTTATGTTTGAGCAGAGTAGAAAGAAGGATTTTCACATGCCATTTCCTTACCGAGTGGCTACTCAAGCAGAGGAGCCTTGGGGAGAGATCTAATGGGGCTTCCTGTCCTCCCACAAACCATAACAGTCCCCTGGCTACTTGCCCCAACTCTCCCCTTCCTAGGACCCACCTATTCTGTGAAGTTTGATTTCATTTATTCATACTTTCAAAATGATTTATTTAAAGTCTACTGGGTCAGGCAGGTGATGAGATTTTCCTTTATTCCTGCTTTTGTGCATTTTCTAAAATTTTCTGTAATGAGTCTGCATTTTTTATGGAATAGTCCGGTTTACTATAGAATTGTATCTGGAAATGAAAATATACAAGCTAAGAATTTTAATGGAATTAGAATATTAAATTAATATAGCTTTTCTTTCTAGGTGTCTTGATTTTGCTATCTTCTTCACCAAGAAAAAAATGAGGCTATTGGTCTCAAATTCTCACTTTCTATCCATGAGAACCTTCCCTCCAGCTCCAAGACCCAAGTGCATTGGGGTTAAAATGGAAAAAAGACACTTCTTTAAAAATCAAAGACAGTCTGCATTCTGTCCTCAGGATGCTTATAGTATATGCAGATAGGACAGAAAAGACATGTAAAGATATAATTCTAAGGCAAAGATAAAGAGGAATAAAGGTTTTAAGAGGAGTCTTGATATGGTCCAAGGGACGTCGGTGTAAGGCATTTACCCCCAGCTGAAGGATGGAGAAGCTTGAAGGGCTGCAGAGGAGCACAGCGTCCATACCTGGAACAGAACAGGGTCCAGAGCTGCAGACCAGGGCAGTGTTGGGCCACTAGGGAAGGGGTTAAGAGGAGTAGTAGAAGAGAGGCCAGACGGGACCTGTGGGATGGACCATATGCATCTGGTTAGGATGAAGCATAGGATGCATGAGGAGATGGGGTGAGGCTGAGAGGGCAGAGAGTGGAGAGGTCACAGAGGGCCCCCGGCACCAGAATAAGGGATTTGATTCTGCACTCAGGGGCGTTGAGATGAGAGTGACATGTGGAAGTTATACCTGAGTCAAATGCATCCAGTGGCAGATATTAGTATGGATTAGGATGAGGAGAAGTGGAGAATTAGGGAACCTGGGTCCCAATTACAGCATGTGACCTAGGGGAGAACAGTGGGGACAGAGAGGAGGGGTGAGAGCAGGGGATGTTTCAGAGGCAGACTCAGTAGGATTCTGAATAAATAAGTAGAAAGGATTTTTCTTTCAGAATGGATGGGGCCGGCAGGAAGTAGCTGAGATGGTTAATAGTTGCAATAAGACTCTGGAAAGGAAAAATACAGCACAATAGAGAGACTGGAAAGGAAAATTACAGGACATTCCTCCATGAGGACTTTTTCAGCTTAGAGGGACTAGAGAAGATGCCAGCATAATAAAAGCTCAACAATGAATTATAAATGAGCAAAAAAGATAACCTGTGAGGTCTTTCTTTTCTCTTTCTGCCTCTCTCTCTCTTTTTTTTTTTTTTTTTTTTTTTTTTGGCAACAGATACTAAATATATATGAAGCAGCTACACAAAGTAGAAAACCAGAGAAATGCAAGACAACACCTAGTCCTTGTCCTCAAATGACTCAGTTTATTTACAGAGACAGTATCTGCACCCACATGACAACATAGCTTCATATACATATTTCTAAAGGCCGCTGGACTCAGAAGGATGTGTAGCAAGCTGGAGCGGTCACAGAAGCCTTTATAAAGGTGCTGGGACTTGAAACATTGTTTAAATTGAGGGCAACTAATGGGAGGCGGGGTAGGTAATATTCTTTAGTGCTACTATATGCCATATACTTTGCCTTCTATTTTATCATTGTCACCACTTTAAAGATGAGGAAACTGAGCCCATTTACTACCCATGACACCACCTTGCCCTCTACTGAGGCAGGGAGGAGGTAGGAATCCTCCCTAAATAAAACTTGGCATACAAAGGTATCGAGAATGTAGGCTATCTAAACTTCAAAACCATCAAAACTCTAAAGCATTGATAAGCACCTCCCCACTTGCTTTACTTTCCAGTTAATAAAGCTTTCAGAGAGTCCCTTCTGCTTCCAAGAATTTGCATATTCCCTCAAGATTTGGGACAGGGAAGGACGAGCTGGCAGCACACAAGTAAAGAGAATATAAATACTTTTTCTGGAGCATGTTCACGAGTCAGACAGGTTTATTCCCTGCGTTGTGCTCCATACCTGCCTCCAGGGACTTAAATGGTTAAGAGATACCCAACCTTTTGTAATTTCAGCAAATTTCAATTAATCTGGCAAATGCTATAAATCAAGGGGCAGTGTGAAATTGGACACTAAATGTATTGGACATTATTGTAAAAAGAGAAATTGGATAATTTCTACTCAATTCTATCTGAAAATGAAAAACCGCCAGAGTAATGAATCTCCTTGATCTACTGAAATGCCTATCAGTTATAGAGTACTTTTCCACCTAAGAGATAAGCAGAGTTGAAACACAATAATAAATTTTTCACCACAATAATTTGGAATAAGAGTTAATAAATATCCATGCCATTTGTGGGAAACAACTTTCCAAAGAGCCAAGCAACCATCTCTAAAGAAAAGTCACAAAGGCAAGAGGAGCTTTTGTTGCCCTGACATGTTTGATTAAAATGAGGAAATATTTTCAGTTGTTATATAAATTGCCTACTGTGCCATAAAATCAAGAGCAAACTTATCTAGACTGAATCCTATGATAAAGCCCAATTAAAAAGTTCTAACATCCTCAAGGTTATATTTATTGTTAATTGTTAATTTCAAAGAAAGGAAAGTTACCGCCACTAGGGCTGTAACTTCATACCCAAGGGAACTACTTGGAGCCATTGGTCCAATTGAATCATGTCCTAGATTCTGATTTCTCAGCCATAGTCCAATGGTGAGAAGTGCCTTCAGGTGGTATAAAATATGGGCAAGAGCAGCCAGCTGGCCTCTGTCCTGGGGAGAAAAGAGCCCTTCAAATACCAATTCCAGGGTAGCCTGCTCTTGATTTCTCCAAAATCTAGAGTCATCTGTGTCCTTCTCTGTTTGAATTAGGGGTATAATTCTAATGAAGTAGCCCTCCAGAAATCAATGCTTTAGTTTTTATTCTTCCTTTACTCAATAAATATTTACTCTTTCTATTAATGAGGCTAGTCTAGTTGGGGAAACTGGGGTGGATAATGGACTAAGCTCCTCAGAGGCTGGGATGGTAGCTCATTCTTACTACATCCCCGAGATCTGACAGGGTTTGGTTCAGAGGAGGTACTCAGTGCCATCATAGTCTTAAATGAATCGATTCACCCATACACTCAACAAATATTTATTTGCCAAGCATTATTCTGGGCACTTAGAATAAATCCACTAACAGAAAAAGACAAAAATGCCTGCCCTCAGAGAGCTTTCACTCCAGTGAGAGAAAATAAACCAAAAGCAATTAATTAGCATGGTAAATAAATTATCTACCATATTAGAAGGTGATAAGTGATATAGGACAAAAGGGAGCAGAATAAGGGACAATGAAAGTGCTGGGTCTGTGTGGGGGTGGTGGGGCAAGGTGGGGATGTGGGTTGCATTTTTAAGTAGGATGGTCCAGCTAGGCCTCAGTGAGAAGGTGTCTCTTGAGCAAAGGGGGACAGGAAGAAGAGCATTTTAGCAGAGGGAATAGCATATGCAAAGACTCTAAGGCAAGAGTGTGCCTGGCATGTTGGGAGAACAAGTGGGTCAGTATGGCCAGAAAGCATGAGCAAACAGGAGAGTAGTAGGAGCTGAGGTTGGAGAAGTAAAAGGGGTGGGGGGAAAGCAGGTCACACAGAGCCTTAAAGGCCTTTGTAAGGATTTTTTGACTTTTACTTGAGAAAAAAGGGGAGCCACTGTTGCAAAGAAGAGTCATGTGATCTGACACGTTTTAAGGGAATCCTCCTGGCTGCTGTCCTGAGAATATACTGTAGGGAAGCAAAGAGAGAGGCGGCAGCTGAGTTAGGAGACAATTACAGGAATCTGGTTAGATCAGCAAATAATACATAGTTCTAAGTGCTGCTTGGTGGTATGAACAAGGCTGGAACACAGAGCTGGCTGTGTGACCAGTTCTTCCAGGAAAGGCTTTTTGGGCCTATGACTTTTGAATGGCAGAAGGGAAGGGCATGGCTGGGGGTGAGAAGGAAAGAATTTGTAGCATCAGATTGTAAAAGGCCTGAATGCAGGGGCTCTTGCTTCTTATGGAACCAGGAAAACACCCAGCTATGTTGCTTCAACACATAGGATCTTATTTTTCTCACATATTAAGAAATCTAGGGGAAGCAGCCCAGAACTAATGCAGAAAATCAGTGAGAATGGTGGTGACTCAGACTTGTTGTGTTGGCTTATCATGGTTGCAAGAGAGCTAATGCATGTCCATGTCCTAAGAAAGAATAAGAGAGAAGAGGACACTCCAGGTGAATCTGTTGTCCTCTTTTTTAACCAGCAAAGCAAATCTCCTACAAGCCCCAGCCACCGGGCTTCTACTCCAGCCGGGTCACATGGCCACTCTTAGTTCCACAGAAGGGGTGTGGACAGAGGGGAATTGTGAGCCACCAACTGTTCTGCCCCCAGTTCTTAATACATCAGGTGCAGGTGAAAACGAGGCTTCCCCAGAGGGCCACATGCAGCTTTGCTGGCTTCCTCACCTGTTGGAGCCAGGCTTTGAGGAAGGAGAGCCGTGAGGGACACCCACTCCCCACCCGGGCCGCCAACGCCCCACCTCCTGCCCAGGACCCCAGATGGACCAGCAGGGTCTTCTGAGTCCTGCCGCGTGTCCATAGGCATCTCTGGTTTTGCAGGAGGGCCCAGCCTCATGCTGGCTGTGGGATTGCCCTCGCCATAGGGAAAAGGTGTGTGTGAGGTATTTCCCTGAGACTGCAGCAGTCACTTGTGTTTTGTCGGAGGTTTGCCAGCAGTCTTGTCAGTCTAACTGATGAAGCACCAAAGCCCATGTCTGTGGAAGGCTCATGACTGCACCACTGAGCAACACTCGTCGGTAAAGCCTGAGTTTAGTGGCCTCGACCTGCTCTTCCCCAGCCCTGGTGCCTACTGTCCAGCACCCTTCACCATCTTTCAAA
Organism: Tolypeutes matacus; assembly: GCA_026826555.1. Taxonomy (NCBI): domain Eukaryota; kingdom Metazoa; phylum Chordata; class Mammalia; order Cingulata; family Chlamyphoridae; genus Tolypeutes; species Tolypeutes matacus. The sequence goes on from JAKSZT010053887.1 coordinate 90,439,204, forward strand.
GTTTATTCTCCAAAAGGCTCTGAAGAAGTCATTACCCTGAATTGTAAAGGGCAGTTGAGACTAAAAGTGTCCCCTCCTGTAGGCATGTCCTCATTTTAACAGCTGTCAGCTGCCTCGGCTCAGGTCTAAGTGTAGCATACACGGGGCGTCTGGTGCCTCTTTCCAGCTCTGCCGCTCACTGCCCAGCTGAACACTTCATCTTTTGGGCTTTAGTTTCCTCATCTATAAAACTCCCAGATTGGATGAGATGACCTCTCAGGCCCTCCTTGCTCCGCCGGTCTACACAGCCAGCTGAGTAGACACGGGACTGTGTGACACCCCCACTGCGTGAGGCGTGGCTGCTGACGTGGGTGCAGTCGATGCAGGGGCTTGCTGCTACCCACTCTGCCTCCCACTCTCTCAGGGCCACTTTCATCCAGGGATACGTTCTTTCCTCAGACCTCTGCCTGATTCCTTCTGTAAGCAGGTATGTGGGCAGCCAGGGCGAGTTGCTGCCTCTTGGTACAATCCACTAAACCGCCAACTCATTGAGAGCAGGGATGTGTCAGGGCTACCCTGGTACCCCCGGCACCCAGCAGGCACTCAGTAAGTGTTTGTAAAGATGAACTGACCAAACTGTGGTTAGAAAGACAGTAAGGATGGACTTCTCTTTCTAGTCCTCTCCTCAGTGTCTTCTATGTCCACCCCTTTCTCCCCAAGTGAGGCCCCTCACCCTCAACATCATCCAAACCTCCTGCCTGAGGTACCATATGATTCAGTTCCCGAAGTTAAAAGAATTACTGCTTCAAAGTTCCCATTAATAATAACAATACATACCTGTAATGCCATTTCCAGTTTTCCGAGTGCTCTCATTCACTCCACCCCAGCTCTCCTGGGAGAGAGAGTTTCTTGAGTAGATATCAAGCTGTGGCTTCTAAGGGACAAGCTGACAGCCCACTAAGAGACCCTGGGGGGAAGGAGCCGCAGGAGACATGCCTGAGAGAAATATCAGCATTAAGTGCCAGCAGCCGGGTGGGGAACAAGGCTAAGAGATGAGCTATCAAAACCCCCAGTAACACTTCACCTACGTCGTGCAGTTGCCTTGTGCCATTTAAATATGAAACTCAGGGCTCAGTTTTAGTAACTGTTTCGTCTAAATGTTCTGGGACTGTCATTTTCTACCTCATCCCCTTGACATCACATAAATCTTGTCATTTTTATTGTAAGTTGCCTCAACCTCTATTTTGGTACAAGTAAGGGATAGCTTACTTGACAATTATAAGGGATAATTTACTCCTCTACATAAGATGCCCTGATGCAACAGGGCAAAGGTCCAAGAAGAACTTTAAATATTTTTTTAAATTGCTTAAATGGTTTTTAAAAATAATTTAAAGTATGTGGCAAACCAGGGTGGCACTTTTTCTTGGATTCAGAGTCTGCAACCACATAATATAATGAGGTAAGGGTGACTTCAGTAATATGGTATATACCCGAATGTGTTAAACTTAAGTTTTGCTGTCATTTCTATGAATGTTTTCTGAGCATTTAAACCACTTCATGTTTTAGTCTGGCACAGAGCAAGCAAATGGAACGCTCTCCAGGAACCCAATCAGTGTTGATTGTCAATCAGGATATGAAGAAGTTGCTTTTCAGGCCTCTTTTACTTCTTTTTTATGGATTTTAAAAAATCAAAACCAAAAATTGATTAGACTTTGCTTTAATCGTTGCCATAATGCTTTGTAGATACTAGTAGTCTGAAAGTGATTGAAAGCTTGGACTCTGGAGGCAGCTGCCTGGGTTTTATTCCCAGCTCTGCCACTTGCCAATTACGTAGCCATGGCCTAATTACTCAGCCTCGCGGCACCTCGGTTTTCTCTTTTGTATAAACTGAGGATTATAATTGAAACTGACTCAGAGGCTTCTCATGAGGATTAAATAAATTAATACAGCAACAGTGTACACAGCACTTTAAACAGTGCCTGACATATAGTAAGTGCCCTGTAAGGGTTAGTTCTTATAATTATGAATACTCATCTATTATTACTCCTAATAATTTCCATTTCTAGTGCTTTTTTTCCCCATTATGGCATTGCTTATTATCTAAATGATTAGCTTCTTTCAAGTAGATTGTCCACATAAGGGCAATCACAAAATGTCTACTTGACCCTGAGTAAAAATAGTTTCTCTTACATGCTTGCTCGTGTGTGTATTTGAAAAATAATGGATAAAATATTAAGGATATGAGCCTATATTAAGATAAAAGAGTTTATTTAGGGATGATCAGGAGCAAAAAGGGAGAAGAAAAGGTAAGAAAATTGCTACCACATTTCCCAGAAATAGAGAATCAATTCTCTGAGCTGGCTATTTTAAGAAAGGAAACAGATAGGTTTCCATAAGATGCTTCTTTTAAACCTGGATCAACATGGAAATTTCCAGTGGTTTAATTGTAAGGGACCAAAATGGTTCTACACTGGTGACTGAATACAAAGGGGTTGATTAAAATACATTTTTAGTAGTTCATCTCCTTGAAAGTAAAGTCTTTGCTACGACCTGCACCAGTAATAGCCGCTAAATAGCTAATTTCATTATAACGTGGGTTTTTTAATTGTTAATTATAATAAAAGAAGCAACAACCCAACAATAATTTGCCAGTCTGTACATCTGTGAAGTTTAAATGGGAAAATTGCCTCTTGTCTCAGCAAGGATGTAATTGATTCTTGGGCACTTAATGATATAAAACCAGTTGCTGCCTATTCTTCGTTCTTCCTTCAAAGAGCTGACACCATTATGTCACTGATAAAAATGGAATCTTGAAGGTGCATCAAAAATTCTGTGCCTTTTGAGAAAAAAAACAGCTTTGCTTTTTAATTTGGAACAGGGCCATATTGCAAGTGGGACTTGCTTTAGAGTTGGGCCCCAGCTGGAGTTGCTCAGCTTTTTCTGTGAGGTGGGGTGGAACCCATTTTGTCATGTTAGTGACGGTCATTGTGAACCTTCTAAAATGTTCCAAAGTAACATTTTAAAAGACTGTCAAAAGGGAGAGGCTTTGTCAGAGGCCATCTGCTCTCACATCAACAGGAGCTAACTGGAAATAACTTGGGGTTCTTGAAACTGAATTTGATTAGTGGAGCTGGACCAAAAAACATGCACTGAAAGATGACTTACAAAATATTAGCTTTACTCCCCACCCCAACCTCAAACAACTCCTCAGTTGTGTTATTGCAGCTTGATATTAAGTATCCAAAGGGCAGAAAAGGAAAATATGCAAAGAATCAACACCAAAGAGCTATGTATATTTCCTTTCCAACCAGAACATTGTTTTAATTTCAATTAAAGATGGGCACTCTTGATAGTGGACACTCGATAATCCTCTGTAATGGACCATACGTGTATATGTTTTAGCTGCTTGAGAGATCTTATCAATGAGAAAATCACTTTTTATTCATCCTAATGCCTGGGTTATTCCTGACACAATATTTCAGTCTGATATAATGATTATGTGGAGTGAAAAAAAATTCTAAGCCCCCTTGGGCCCCGCATCAAAACTAAGTATGTATATCTTATGTTGTTTTAAATTTTCTCAGCCTGTAAAATCTACAACCATAATAAGATTGACCACATAGAAAATGCTTATTGCTGAATTATATTCTTCTGAACGAGTCAGAAGGGACCCATAGGACTTTTCTCCCTGGAAAATGCTGTGATGAGAAGATGGGCCACATAGAATCATGTATTTGCTTCCATATAATAATGACAGCAAGTACTATCGAGCACTGGTTATAGACCTCGTTATATTAAGCACTCTATGGTTATCGAGTCATTTAAATTCACAAGGAACCTGTGATGGGTATTATCCCCATTTTTCAGACTATGTAAGTAAAGCACAAATAACATAAGCCAAAATTCTCATAGCTAGATAGTGTGGCAAAGCCAAAATTCAAATCCAGAGCCTCATGTTCTCAAGCATTCTGCTATACCTCATGCACCAGCTTGTGCTCCTTTTTGTTGTGGTTTGGTTTGAGGGTTTTGTTGAGGAGGGAGATAACTTTTTTATTTTGAAAGAATATCAAACTTATAAATAAGATTGCAAGTATAGGGAAACGGATGTGGCTCAAGTGATTGGGCTCCTGTCTACCATATAGGAGGTCCAAGGTTCGATTCCCGGGGCCTCCTGGTGAAAGGCAAGCTGGCCCGGGCTGCAAGCTGGCTCACACAGAGAGCTGACCTGAGCAGAGAGCTGGCCTGTGCAGGAGTGCTGGCCCATGTGGCAAACTGGCGCAGCAAGATGACATAACAAAAAGAGACACAGAAGAAACACAATAGGAGACACAGCAGACCAGGCAGCTGAGGTGGCGCAAGAGATTGAGCGCCTCTCTCCCACTCTGGAAGTCCCCAGGATCAGTTCCCAGTGCTGCCTAAAGAGAAGACAAGCAGACACAGATAGAACACACAGAGAGCAGACAGTGAGCACAAAACAATGGCGGGGGGGGGGGGGGGGGGGAGTGAGAAATAAAGAAATTAATAAATCTTTTTTTAAAAAAAGGTTGCAAGTACAATGCAAAGACCAATTTTTCCTGAGCCCTTGGAGAGTAAGTCATCCTCATGTACTTTATTGTTTAAGTCTGACAAAATAAAAAGGACATTCTCCTCCATAACCTCAAAACAACCCCCAAAATCAAGAACTTAACGTTCAGGCATGATTCCCTCCTAGTCCTCAGACCCCATTTAAGCTTTACCAGCTGTCCCTATAATGCCCTTTAAAGCAGAAGACTGCAGTTCAGAAACGTGCGGTATTTACTTGCAGTGCATTGTTAGTCCCCCTTAGTCTATAACAGTTTCTCTGTCTTTCCTGAAATTTCATGACCTTGAGATGTTTGAAGATGGCAGGCCAGAGAGTTTGTAGAAGGTCCTTCATTTGGAGATTGCCTAATATTTCCTCATGATTAGACTGAAGCTTTGCCTCCTTAGCAGAAATATCACAGAAGTGATGCTGGCTTCTTTTTGTTGCATACCCTTAGGTGGCACACATTTTGGATTTGTCCCATTATTAGTAATCTTCACGTTGCTTGCTTAGTTAAAATGGTGTCAACCAGGTGTCTTCACTATAGGTTACTCTTTTTCCCTCCATAATTAATAAGTATTTTAAGGGAAAGTACTTTGAAGCTATGTAATTATCCTGGTCTTCATCAACTTTCTGGTCATTCACTTGAATATTTATATCAGCATGGATCCATGGTTTTCTATTTTATTCTGTGGGTTATAATCTGATACTATCATTATTTATTTTGATCTTCAAATTGTCTTCAGTTTGGCTAGTGGAAGCTTCTTCAACCTTTCTGCTCTCCCTTTGATGGGTTCCCATAATTTTCAAAGCACTTCTTTATTAACTGGCGTGAAAAGAGGTTTCAGGCTCATCTTGTACCTTCCCTGCTCCAGTTCTGCAATCAACCATTTCTCCAAGGAGGACTGGTTCCTTTTAGTGGAGAATGGATTTAGAACCAAGATCTAGTGCTGGGTATGCTCATTGCGACTTCAAGTCCCTTTCAGCAGAAAGAGTTAGGAATTGTGTGTGTGTGTGTGTGTGTGTGTGTGTAAAGACAGGAAGAGGGAAAGAAAAAGAGGTAGACTTACCTATATAATTATGCCTGTAATATATGTATGTATATATATGCATATGCATGTGTATTTTTACCCATGAGTTCAGGCCAATACCTCCAATTCCAGTCCAACACCACAGGGTTCATTCTTGTTTTTTCCCTTTCCATATTTGTAAGTCCCTTCTCTGACAGCAATAAACCAACAGTCTGTCTTCTTATCTATATTACCCCAGAGGGCTCAAAGAAATGGAGAAAAACTGGACAGGCTATCAGGAGAACTGGGACTTACTCTGGGATCTCCTCCTCTTCAATAGCTGTATGACCTGTGTGACTGGGCATAAGTCACTTAACTGCACTGGATTTGCCATTCTTCATGTGTAAAACAACTCTGATCATACTCTCTGTTTCAGGAGGCCAAACAAGATAAGGACAGAGCTCAGGGTCTGGGGCCAGGCTGGCTCCGATACTCACTGACTGTGCAACCTTGAGCAAGTGATCAACTTCTCTGTAACTTGTTTCTTCATCTTTAAAATGTGAATAATAGGAAAACAGATGTGGCTCAAGCTATTGGGTTCCCGACTACCACGTGGGAGGCCTATGGTTTGGTTCCTGGTGCCTCCTGGAGAAGACAGTGAGCTGGTGCGATGGGCAGGTGTGGCACGCTACAACAAGGTGACACAACAAGAGACGCAAGAAGAAGAATAAAAAAAAAACATAATGAGAGACACAACAAAGCAGGGAGCAGAGTTCCTGGTACCTCCTAAAGAGGACGAGCAGGATAGCAAGCTGGCGCAATGGGCAGGCACAGTGAGCTGGCGCAACAAGATGACACTACAAGAGACACGAGGGAAAACATAACGAGAGACACAACGAAAGCAGGGAAAGGAGGTGGCTTAAGTGATTAGGTGCCTCCCTCCCAAATCAGAGGTTCTGGGTTCGGTTCCCGGTGCCTCCTAAAGAAACAAAGATGAACAGACACAGCAAGTGCAAACAATGAGAGAGTGGAAAGAGATAAATAAATAAAATAAATCTTTAAAAATAAATAAATAAAATGTGAATAATACTATTATCAAGCTGCCAGGATAGTTGTGATTTTAAATATATGTGAAACCACTTGGCACAGTTCTAGGTAGATAAACAATCAATAAATAATTCTCCCCTTCACCTTTCACCTCACCGTAATGTTAAATGATGATAGTAATAACAACAATTATACTTATACCAATATAGAGTAATAGAAAGTCCACTCCAAGTTAAGATGATTATATAATTTCTTAAACACAAACCATTGATAGCCTTCCAAAGATAGCAATTCAGTACCACAGTAAGTTGCACTTTTATGGCATTTTCAACCTCTCTGAATATTCCCAAGGTGAGATTTTGGCTGTTAAAACTAAGAGGGATAGGTGACCATTCCAGGGATAAAGCATATTATTTGAGAAAGTTTTTTGCCCTAGAGTTTTAACAGTGTAATAATACTTGAATGCCTGTTATTCTAGGAGCTTTACAAACTCATTCCTGGTCCTTATAACATCCCTGCAATGAAGGTATTACTTTCTCCATTTCATAAGTTAGGAAACTGCGGTTCAGAAAGTTTATCTGTCTCTCCCAAGGCTGAACAGCCGGTAAACAGTGGGCCCAGTTTAGATCCAACATGTGAGGGGCTCCAGAGCCTGCCTTCTTTTGGTTCAGTCCACTGTCACATCGCAGTCCCGAGAAACACAGCCAGGACACAACCTCTCCACTATATTTGAGGAACTCTGGTCATGCCCCATTTGGACAAAGACAAATTAACATTGTGAAAAATGAGCTGAGAACGTCATGTTCACTTCCTAGCATTCCACACTCCCTGTGTTTGAGAAATTCAAAAGCACCAGGACTGGAGTCCTTGGCATCTCATTGCCAGATTATTTCTCCAACACAACCAGATAAGTTGGCATCTGCTCAAGAACTAAAAAGACTCCTGGTGAAGCTGAAATAAAACCAGCACCACTGACCTGTTCTTTTCCTTTCGGTGGTTTGTTTTTCATAAGAACTTGTAACTATGGGGGTTTACCTGTATCCTTTGTTAGAATTTGCCTGTTTTTTCCTTTTCTTTTTTTTCTGGATCCCCCGCTAGACTGTGAGTTCTGGGAATGCAGGGAGAGTGTTTTTGTCATCTTTGTCTCACTCATGCTAAAAAAGGATAGGCCCTTCATAAATATATCTTGGCTCCAGCAAGTCAGCCAATTGTGTTCCATAATGATGTGAGAAGGAAGGGGGTAAACAAATAGGAAGAGAAGAAGATGGCACAGTTAGATGTAGGGAGGGCCTGTTACAAATTTTCTTAGCAAGTAAATATTTTAGAGATACAAATGTCTTAACTGATTTTCAAGGCTACATTAGAGACGTGTAGAGGTACAAAGCATGGACTCCAGAACTAGGCTGCCTGGGTAAAATCCTGGCTCCCATACTTACTCACTGTGTGACCTCAGGCAAGTTACTTAAGCTCTCTGGGCCCTATCTCTAAAATGGGGTTGTTGTCAGAAACGAGTGAGTTAGTATTTGTAAAGTGCTTAGGCTAATGCCTGGCAAATCGCAAGTGCTTTAGAAACATTAGCCTTTGTTGCCGTTGACAGCTATTAAAGACCTCAATAGAGTAATGACAAGAAAACATAGTACCCAAAGCCACATAAACTGAGAAAATGGGTTCTTTGTCCAGAGCATTCACAAATTAAATGGCCATAAACTGGTAATTTACACGTGTAGTCTCAGGGGAAAGGGACCAGGAAATGAAAATATGGCTGCAACAATGTGAACACTCTAACATATTTCCCTTCATCATTAACCTAAAGTGTTTTGAAAAAAAATTTGGCACCATCGTTGTGGTATAAAAGCAGACTTTAACACACGGTGAGCACACATCCCACAAACGAGGACTATCGATCAGAAAGCAGCTCCGTGCCTTCTCCCTGCCCACACCTGGGCCGCTGCATGTTGGAAGAAATTCACACAATCAAGCCTCTGTTTTCACTTTAAATTCATGATCTCAGGACTCAAATTGGCATTCAATATTGCTCAGCAAGCTTACTAGGTTTCTCTAGAAGGTTCATTTTCTTCCTCTCTGAGACCTCTAATTCATTCCTTCTCCATCCTTCATAAAACCTCCCACAGCCCCTCCTCTACACTCACCTTCCGTCGATGACCTTATTTCTCACTTCATTGAGAAAACAGGCATGGGCCCCTCGCCTTCCACCACCAAACCTATAGCCCACCTTCACCGGCTCCCACCTTCTTTTTCTGACACAATCAAGAAGCACTTTCCTTTAGAAGCCTGTGCCTAGGCCTCAATTGCCTGTGTCTGCTCCAGGAACTTCCATCATTCCCCTGCGTTGAGCTCAAAAAGAGGACCAGTAAAAGATACGAACTGCCACTGAGCATTTACCATTGCCAAGTGCTGCTAAGAATTTTCTACACATGTCACTCTCCTGATTCTCCACAAAAAGCCTGAGGCAGATAATATTATCCCCCCATTACAGCTAAGAAAGTGAAAACACAGAGAGCATTAGTAACCTGTCCCAGGTCTCAAGACTAGTAAGCCTGGTTCCAGAGACTGAATTCTTAACCTTGCACAGCTTCACCATGAAGATTTGGTAGTGGATGTAGGAAGAAGAGATAATAAATCACGAATGTTTATGTCAACCTTTCAGTGCTCAGAACAGACCCTCCTGTGGGGTGTAATTCCTTCTTGGAAAGATTGAGTAGGAGTAAGTCCAGTGGTAGAATGGCATAGCAGGGAAACTCAGAAAGCACATGTGATGAAGCTCCTGGAACTGGAGCATAAGAGCTCCATGCTCTCTGTGGGTATCCCATTGTCCTGGCCTCTGTGACTGTCAGATAAAGCAAAGACACACTATTCTCCAAGCTAGAGGCCCTCTGGACATTGGAGGCCGAGCATCCACAGGTGAATGGCCACGTGGGAAGAATCTTTGAGAGGTTTTTCAAAGTCTGCAGTGAGGGTGCCTACTGCCCTTCAAGCAACGAAGCAGGGGTAATCGAGTTTGGAAAGAGGCTCCTAACTAAGTGGGAGACTCATTCCTTCTCCTCTCAAAGGCAATCCCTCCACTGAGCTCTGGATCCCAGCCCCTCCCGCTTGGCAAGAGTTTCCTGTCCTCAGCTACCCACTGCCTCTCTCCTGCACCATCAGTATCTCCCTTGAGACTGGATGACTATCAGCACACCAACATGTCCTCTGATACACTATGCCACTAAAATACCTGCCTCCCCTTTACCCTCCTCCCCATCTTCCTCCAGCAATGATGCAAGACTCAGGGTATAAACCCTAACAAGCTGGCATTTAGCCTCTTTTCAGTCTAGCTTCTTCAAAGAAATGGCTTGATTGCCAGCATGTAGTAGGTGTTTGAGATGCATACATGAATGTATGTGTGCACACATGTACACACACACCACATACATGCACACATATAGATATATACGCATACAAAGCATATGTACACACATGTACACATATATGCACATATGCACAAAAACTCATACATACACATTTAAGTTTTTTTATATAAATAATTTTTTTATTTTTAAAGAAGCTGTAGATTACATAAATGTTACATTAAAAATGTTGGGGATTCCCATATGCCCCACTCCCTCCTCCTCCCACGCTTTCCCACATTAACAACATCCTTCATCAGTGTGGTACATTTGCTACAATTGATGAACACATATTGAAGGATTGATACTAACCGTGGACTATAGTTTACATTATAGTTTCCACTTTGTCCTGCACAATTTTGTAAGTTATGACAAGATAGACATTGGCCTGTATCCATCACTGCAATGTCATGCAGGGCAAATCCAATGTCCTGAAAATGCCCCCATGTTATATCTATTCTTCCCTCTCCCTCCTCTCAGAACCTCAGGTGGCCACTGCCTTTACATCAAGGATAAGAGTTCTTCCATTGCTAGAATAGTAAGTCTATAGTAGAATAATAATAAGTCTACACATTTAAGTCTTGAGGAGGTGTGTGAAGAGGAAAAGAATTGGAACAAGGTCGAAAAAACAAATGATGCAAAGGCAGAAAAGAAAGATCAGAGTCTCTCCCCACCCACTGAATACTGACTTTCATTTTCAGTCTATTTTTCAAGAACCTGCATTGTGTCTGGCCCTGGGCGAGGCACTGACCCTTGCCTTTAAATGGTCCATTTAAAGCAACAGCATGCTTAATAGGATTTTTAAATGGGGCACTAGGCCCCTTGCCAGGAGGAGCTGCTGTATATTCTTACCCAGGGAAGGCTGTTTGGAACATGTTAGCACACATTCACAATAAATAAACTCACACATACTCAGTTGATAATACTTATCTCTGTATTTTGGTGCCTCCAGTATGGCTTCCCAAGCAAGAAAAATAGCACTGCATGACCAGCTATTTCAAAGGGGCCCCAAAGCAGAGAAATGGTTAGATGCGCTCAAGACAGATCCACTCTACAGCCTTTTCTTTGCTAATTACTAAGTCATCAGCAGCCGCCTGATGACAGGTTAAGGGTTACTAGAAAGTTATGGCTCCTTTTCCCCTCCTCCCAAACAATAGCTCTTGCGCAGTAGCTGCCTCCCGCCCAGGCCTGTGGCCAACTTCTCTCTAATAGGTGGGAGTATGCAATCATCAATGAATAGGATGAGCCCCACTGCATTGTAGTGAGTTGGCTTTGAACCCAATTTATCTCCTCTCATGCATCCCTCAGGACTGCTCCTTATCCCCATGTCTAATATTTCTACCTCTGCATCTTGAGGAACTTCTCAGCCCCATGCATCTTTTCAAACTTCCTGAAGTGTCAGAAGCATTTCCTCCTCAGAGTTCAAATCTTTAATGGCCCATTTAAGGCAGGTCTTTTTGAAAAGCACAAATCTCTGGGTTGGCATTTCTTTAGCCAACCTTTTCTTCTACTTTACTCATCTTCACACTCCCACAGGTAACCAAGGAGGTGGCTCTGGCATGAAATCCAGCTGCTGTAACTGACCATGGTGCCTGATACTCCACATTCAGTCACTCTTTGTATAATAATGCCTCTGTGGAATGGGAGGAGCTAATTGGAAGCTCTTCCCATGAGATTCAGAGGCCTTTTCTGAAAGATAAAAGCCCATAAATTCCTAGAAGCTGAGGACATCTGTTCCTCTGTTAAACTCCAACAAGAATTTCATGGCACTATCTCCCATCTATAGTAGAAAAGCTCAGGATCAGTCACCAGTGTTCAGTTCAATTGCTTTCCATTGTCAATTCAACACTGCAAAGATTGGTCTTCTTGCAAAACACCATAGGAAGTTATGAGGTGAGTCAGACCTAGGACCTTCCCACATATTATTTAGGGTATGGGGTGGGAGAGGTAAACATGTACACAGATAACCTAAAAAAGGTAGATCGTTTAAAGTGCTGCCACTGAGGGACAAATATGGAGCTACTGGGGCACCAATGGGGGAGAAGTAAATTCCAACTGACCTTTCTATAAAATGTGACATCTGAATTGGAGGATGGAAAGGATTCCAAAAGTCAGAGATAGGGAGAGTGATGGAAATTCCACACGAAGGGAAGGTATATGTCGGCATAGAAAGAGGAGTGTACAGTGTGGATTTGGAGATTGTAAGAAGCCTGGCCGGATGAATGCAGCCCGAGAAGGACTCAACTCAGAAGGCTTAAGGTTTGGACCTTGTGCTGAAGGAAATGGGGCGTTACTGAGAGTGTTAGGTTATCACGCTTGAGCTTCCGGAAGATAGCTGGGACTCTAAGAAGGTAGCTTTCAGAGAGAAAGCATAGCCCTTGTCCCATCCTTTCCAATTCTGTCTCTGGAGTCAAACAAGTGAGATTGCAGGAGATTCCAGAATGTGCATCAAGGGGAGAGCAGGACTTCTGGTTCCATGGACCTCGGCAAAACCCAGCAACCAACAGCAGGGAAGGATTCTCACCTTCTCTTAAAGAGAAGGCTCCTTGAATGGGCCCAACAGGCAGATGTCTGTCTGTCCCTTTGGAAAGGGTCTATGTCCCTCCTGATTACTGAGTGTGGAATTTGAAGAGGTCACTAAGTCATACTATCCTCTTGAACCTAAAGAGGCTTTCCTGCTTGGCCAGAATGTGCCCCCATTCTGTCGGGAGAGGATTCATTCAGCCCTGGCCACCAGGCCACAAGAACAGTCACCAGCATGCCTTCTACTCCTGCTCTTTCATCACTGATAGAGCCATTCCAACAGGCTGAGCTGAGCAAGTATTGAGGGAGCACACAAAAATGAGTAGGTAATGAAAAATTATGACCCACTTAAGGAGACTATGTAGCCATAGGGAAAAAGATGCTGCTGATCAGCTAGAGCAGGCAGTTCCATTGATAGGAGAAACTAATGGAAGAAGGAGAGAGAAGACATTAATAAAAGGAATTAGAACAAAGAGATGTGATTCGAGCAAGGAAAAGGCTTGCTGGAGCTCAGAATGTTATTTCTGAATTTTAAAAATTCAATAAACAAGTCTTTTAAAAAATGACACTGCTGAGATTAGAATTGATGTTTTGGAAGATCAAGTTCTCAAGCCATGGAGAACTTACCCCAAAAGTAAAAATCATATGGAAAAAGAAAAAAGATTCAAAGGACAAATCCAGAGGATCTACCATGCTAACAATGGGAACGCCAGAGAATATGAAATAACGGTGCTTGGAAAGTAATAATAAATTAAATAATAGAAGAAAAAAATTTCTAAGCTGAAGAAATCCGTGGTCCTTCAGATTAAAAGGGCCACTCGGTCCTAGAGTGGACAAATAGAGAGAGAGAGAGAGAGAAAGAGAGAAAGAGAGAGAGAGAGAGAGGCCTTATACATACTCTGGTGAAATTCTTGAATTTAAAAATAGGGAGAAAATCTTAGAAACTTTCTGACAGAAAGATAATGTTACTTATTCTCATCATTTGGAACTTTAGTTTGTTAATTTCTTAGGATTGACACAACAAAAGACCTAAACCGGGTGGCTTAAATTTATTGTCACATTTCTGGAGACTAGAATTCTGAAATCAATGTGTCAGTAAGGCCACACCCCCTCTGAAGGCTCTAGAAGAAAATCCTTCCTTGTGTCTTCCAGTTTCTGGTGGCTCCAAATATTTATTGACTTGTGACAACATCATTCCAATCCCTGCTGCTGTCTTCTCATGGCCTTATTCTCTCTGTAGCCTCTCCTCTTTTCATAAAGGCATATCAAGATCATTAACTAATTACATCTGAAAGAAATCTTAATTCCAAATAAAGTCACATTCTGAGGTTCCAGGTAGACAAGAATTTTGGGGAACACTATTCAACCAACTACAAATTTAATCTAGAGAATACTGAAATAACACCTATAGAAAGAACAAAAGGATTATTGAGAAAAAAGGATTATGATCCAGCAATCCTACATGTATCTTTCATCTGAAAGGACAAAAGAAAGTAATTTTATAGGAACTATTCTCTAATTATACTCCAATGATACTGTAAATCATCAAACAATAAAAGAATACCAAAATATTTCATTACTTGCAAATTAAGAAATATTTTAAATAACTTTTTGATAAAAAGTAAATCCAAACTAAAAGTTTAAATTACCTAGACCATAAGAAAAATGAAAGTATTTCATGCAAAAGTATATAGACCACAACTAAAGCTCAACTCAAAGGAGCCTTAAATTCTTTTATTATTTTAGAAAAAACAAAATGAAAGTAAAGGAAGAATGGAAATGAAACTTAAGTATTAAACTTAAAAAATTAAAAAAAGAATAGCAAAGTGCAAAAAAAAAAAAAAAACAATTCTGGCAGCAAGGCCATGGGATAAAGAGTGGAAATAATCCTGCAGCAAGGCCTGACAGACAGAACCATCAGGATCAAAGAGGAGAGATGGGTTTAGAAGCAGGAAGATCTTGGAAGGAGAAAATAAGGAGAGGGAAGAGTAAAGATGAGTAAGATTTTGAACTTGAGAAACTAGATGGAAGGTGACTCTATTAATATGATAGAAAATAGAAAAGAAAGGATGTTTTAGAGGGAAGAAGAAAAGTTCAGTTTTAAATATATGGAGTTTGAGGTGCCAGTGATGGACCAAGCACTGTGTGAGGCACTGTACTCACTATAAAGCTGAATATGCCCCTGCTCAGCCCAGATTCCTGTCACCAAAGGATGGTGACAAGTCTTCAGTTGATATCTCAAGGTGACAAAGAAGCAAAAAGTTATATGTTTACTACAGGTTGATGACCAGAAAGGTTGAAGACTTACCCTTTCCAAGCCTCTCCTCCCCTACAAGTCACAGGAACTATGCTTGGAATTTAGGAATGAGGGGTGAGGGGTGGCACATAAAGACAAACAAGGTCAGCATGTTCTTAAGCCTCATTATTTAACCCACACATCCTGTTGAGGAAACAAGACCACTTCTCAAGAGACATGCTCCTGAAGTAACCAAACACAACCTCACAGTTGTAACTCAATGATTATTAAATGACTTTGGCGTTTCAGCTCAGTTTATGTTTTCTTTGTCCTTCTCCCCCACCATTGCACCCCAGGATCCCAGTATTGGGGATTAAATCATGTCCCCCAAAAAGATATGTTCAAGTCTTAATCCATGATCCTGTGGGTATGAACCCATTTGTAAATAGACTTTTCAAGATGTTATTATAAGTTAAGGTGTGGGCTCATTTTTTAATAGGATCTTCAAAGAGTACTTATAAGCAAGGGAATTTCAGATGCAGTCATTCAGATGAAAAAAAGAAGTCAGTAAAAGTCAGAAGTCAGAGAAAGCCACAGGAGAAGACCAAGGAGATAGATAGCCATGTGATGGAGGCAGAGAGGCAAGCCAAGGAACTACAAGAATTGTAGCAAACCAGCCCCAGAATGTTACAGAGACCAGGAGAAAGCAAGGCCCTGTCAAGGCTTTGATTTTGGGCTTCTGGCCTCCAAAACCATGGCACAATAAATTCCAGTTGTTTAAGCCAACCAGTGTGTAGTGTTTTTCATAGCAGCCCTGGCAAACTAAGACATCGAGTAACACATCATTGAGTAATCTAGGTCTTAGAAATCAAATGAAAGTTTCACTGGTTAAGATTTCCTAATTATAGCAGTTTAGCAGTTTAATGAAGTTATGAATTCCAAAAATAGATATTGGATTATGCTTATAAACTGATCTGTTCATCTGGGCATGATTAAGTTATAATTGGGGCTTTGATTGGGCCACGTCAGTAGGGTGTTGAGCCCACCCCTTGGTGGGTAGGGAATTGAAGATAAAAGGCATGGCAAAGGACAGAGTCCTAGCAGTTTTGATGTTGGGGTTTTGATGCTGGAGCCTGGGAAGGCAAGCAGACGGAGAGCTTGGTCATGAGGAAGGAGAGAAGGCCCCAGGATTTAGACAGGCCATTCCCTTGACAGTTCACAGCTGGCCTTGTGGAGAGAGGCAAAGCCTAGAGAGCCTCATAGTCTACAGCTGACCTTGTGGAGGAAACAGAGGAGCTAAACCCAGAGAAATACAGCCCCGGGAAGAGAGGAACCCAAGAAGCCTGAACCCTGGCAAACATTGGCAGCCATCTTTCTCCAACACGTAGCAACAGACTTTGATGAGGGAAGAAACTTATGCTTTATGGCCTGGTAACTGTAAGCTTCTACCCCAAATAAATACCCTTTATAAAAACCAACTGATTTCTGGTATTTTGCATCAGCAGCCTTTTGGCTGACTAATACACTCATATTCATATAAATCTCTCAAACAAATCTGGTAATAAATGGTCTAGCATCTTTCCAAGGCTATCTTCCTGTGTGGTATCTAGGAAAAGTGGTAGGTCAGTGATAATATTCACTTTGGGAATGAGGGGTGTGAGGAGAGCCATGCAAAGAGTATTTTGGAAAGAATCTCTTCTCTCTCTCTTATGCCATCTTGATTTTCTCTCAGATGATAGCTTTAGGCAAAACATATTTGCTTAATCCCCTACCACTGATTTGTGCTGTGTTAACGTAGTCCTTGGTGAAAAGGCTTAAACTGACTGAAATGGGAACCTAGAATACTGGCAGCTGATTTTAATCAAGACTTCCTGGTACACTGTTGGTGGCTGTGAAACAAAGGACAAAGAGGTCAAGCCATCATTCTAGACAAGATGTGTCTTCTCTCATCTCCAAAGCATGTGTCCAATATGGAGACCTCAGACTGTTCCTCCTGCAGTGTATCCTGGGTCTGAGGATACCTGTAAGGAATCCCAAAAAATGTTCTCCCAAGTTCAAGCCATCAAAGGTCAGATAACTAATTTTATACCCAACATTTTTCAGTCAGTCAAAAGTAATAGGAGATTATCGCACCATTTACAGTCAAAGCCTCCAGTGCTTTATTTTAAACTAATACCATCAGTGTGAAGGGAACATGGGCACACTGGCCTGACCTCACATCCAAAAGATCTCTGTTCTTGACCAAAGACAGTAAAGACACAGACTCTGAAAGAGGTGCTGAGAACCACTGCTATAATCACTAGAGAAAACTAGTATTCTTGAGCCAAGAAATAACTAGCCTCATTTGTAGGAAAATGTCAAAATACACCTGGACAATTATGTTCTTTTTCTTTTCTTATTTTTTTATTCAGATCTTTTGTAAACTCACTTCTCATTTTTTTCCTGGCTGGTAATGCTCATTAGCAGTCCAAGTAAAATGATGGCAAAATGGCCTAATTTTTTATCTTTTTTTAAAAGCTGAACCCATCTCTGTGGAGTTAATAAAAGTACCAATTAAGAAGTTTAGGTGGGTTTTCTTCCTTCCCTCACCATATGCTAAAATGATTCTTCTCGTTGGTACTGATGTTTTTGTCTCTTTGCATTAGCTAAAAATGAACTTTTAATAATGTTCCAGAGAAGGGACTTCCACAATTGGAGACATGGAGCATTTGATGTGGAGGATTTCACCTGGCTTAGGAAAGTCCCGGAATTCTAGAAGACACTTTGCTTAAGATTGCTTCACTTGGGGTCATTTGCTGAAGTAAAGGCCACCATTTTGGGAATATCTTCATGTCTTTATGTTTTATTTTATGACAAATTAGATATAAATATGCTGCAGTGTTGATATTGTCATCAACATCATTCCTGAACAAGCCTTAGTAACCTTACTAGCAATATTCATCCCATTCATCACTGAACACCCTCACTCAACAAAGCAGGACCCAGGGCCTTTGGCTTTAATTCCTTGATGCCTCAGATGTGATCCAAGAACTAGAAGCATCCACATCACCTGAAAGCTTTTTAGAAATGCAAAATTTCGGGCCCTCCCCTCATCTACTGAATCAGAATCTGCATTCGAACAAGATCTTCAGATGATTCTTATGCACATCAAAGCTTGGGAAGCACACTGTCTTAGGTAACCTTGACCACAACATTATTTAAACTCATTCCCTGTTCTGAGCCCTCTTTCCCCATGAAAGGAGCTTGAGCCATGAACTGGGAGGAGCATCGAAATGAGTTCTAAGCTTGCTTCCATTCTTCTGAGCAATGAAATTGTCAACAGAGAAAACCAAGAAATAATCAAATGACTTGTGTTCAAAAAAACATAAACTTCCAACAGATATCTGGAGCACTGAAGGCCCCAAAAGTACTTGATATTAAGAAAGCACCTCAATAGTCTAGGGAGGTAAATGTTAATTAAAAGAAAGCTAGAGAATAATCTAGGGACTGAATAACACCATGAACCCAGAGGTGGGTAAGAATTGTTGTTGATGGTACAGATGCAAGAATGTCCTTCTGTGAGCTAGGGCAGGTGAACATCACTATTGCAGGGTGGTGGGGATATGGAGAAGCATGGGGAAAATACAAATGGTGTGACCTATGGACTGTGGTTAACAGCAGTTCTGTAATATTCTTGCAACAATGCCAAAGATGTACTGTGTTGATAATGGGGGGCGGGGAGGTATGGAAAAAGTGTGCCAAATGTATGCTATGGACCATGGTTGGTGGTATTAGTCTGAGGATATTATCTCATAATCTGTAACAAATACTCCACCACAGTGTGCTGTGTTTGTGAAGGAGTGTTGTATGGGAATTCTACACGTGTGCGTGATTGTTTTGTAAGTTCAAAACCTCTGTAATAAAAATACATTAAAAAAATAATAAGGTGAGTTGGGAGAAAAATATACCAAATGTACAATATGGGCTATAGTTAGTAGTAATATTTTGACAATGTTCTTGCATAGTTTGTAGAAAATGTTTCACAACAATGCAAGATGTTGGTGGGCTGTTGTATGGGACCCCTGTATGATGTTATACATGTTTATTTTGTAAGTTCACAACTTTCACTATACACTTATTATTTATGCATGTTCATGTATGAATGATATGCTTCAAGAAAAGAAAAGAAAAAAGGAAAAGGAAAAGGAAAGGAAGCACCTCAAAACCTCAATCTGGCCTGAAAGTTTGTATAATGCTCTCAAAATATAATCCTTTCATTTCTCTTTGATCCTTGCATAAACACCCTTCATCTTGTTTTTCTACCAAATTTTATTTCTTTCACTTAGTTGTATGCCTTTTAAGAAACAACAAACAAAAAAAGTGCTATTCCTCTTTTTTGTACTCTTTTTTTGAACAAGACATAGTTATCCTTTAGTCATAATCTAGCCATGCATCCTGTCTTAGCAAAGATTAAGAAAGAAAAAAAAAAGCATTTATTGAGCACTTGCTGTATTTTAGTAAACACACCAGGTGCATTAATGAATATGATACTAACTCTGCAGAACAGGTTCCATTACCATATTTTTATAGATGAAGAAATTAGGATTCATAGAGGTGATATTCTTTATGCAAGGTCACATGACTAAAAGGGCCAGAGCCAAAATTCAAGTCCAGGTCATCCTGGTTCCAAACCATCAGACATACTATCATATCCCTCTGCCTAAAGGGTGATATACACAAATGCAGGATTTATTTAGGTGACACACTGATGATTTTCTAAAAATTTTAGTTATGTATTTATTTCTTAACACTCAGTATACCAAGAAATACCATTTACCATCTAAGTCCAAAGACTCTCCATATTTTTTATTTTTAAAAGATATTTTGGAAGTGACTTTCATAAGTAAGAATATAGCAAAAAGCAACTATATTCAAATTTTTAATAAGAATATGAACACAACAAACCCAAATTTTTATTCCATATTTTCCTGCCCCCTCCCATCTCTCCCTCTCTCTCTTACACACACACACACATATCTGAAATGGATGATATCCTCTAAATGTGATTAATTGCTCTTCATTTGTCATGTTTGAACCTGGAACATAACCATCTTGTAAATACTTAATCCATATTTCAGATACATTCCGTGAGAGGCTCTAGCTTGTCCTTACTTCTGGCTCTTCTTCCTGCACTTGCATTATCAAAATGCAATATTTAAAGAAGTTTTTTTTAACTTTTGATGACTCATAATTTTGTTGAAGAATCCTATAATCTTCTTAGTTCTATATTACAAAACATTTTCAATTTTAGATTTGCAGAGAGCAATTAGAATAATGAGTCTTTTGAATTATTTTAATTTTGTTCCAATCATCTTTGTGTATATACCTGATTCAGCACTTTTCCACTTACAAATCATATCAAGTAAATTTTGGCACAAGAATGTTGTGAAAGATGAAAGAATAATGGTGCATCATCTTTTAGTAAAATGGATATTCCAATTTTTTGTCACAAAATGTTACATGATAAAGTTCTTCCTATTCAATCACTAACTAGTATTCCATATATCCTTTTTGCTCTTAGAACTATATTTCTCAATCACAAATTCTTTTTAATTTTTTTAATAGAAAAGTTGTGGGTTTACACACCAATCATGCACAAAATACAGGATTCCCATAAACCACCTGTATTAGTCAGCCAAAGGGGTGCTAATGTAAAATACCAAAAATGGGTTGGTCTTATAAAGGGTATTTATTTGGGGTAGAAGTCCACAGATACCAGGCCATAAAGCGTTAAGTTTCTTCTCTCACCACAGTCCATTGCCATGTGTTAGAGTAAGACAGCTGCTGGCGTTTGCCAGGGTTCAGGTTTCTGGGGTTCCTCTCTTCCCGGGGCTGCATTTCTCTCCGGGCTTAGCTCCTGTTTCCTCACAAGGTCAGTTGTAGTTGATCAGGCCAACGGCTTGCTTCTCTTCTCCTGGGGCCTTTTTCCAACATCAAAACTGCTTCTCAAAAAGACTGCTTCAACTGTCCTTTGCCTTGCCGTTTATATACTATTCCCCACCCACCAAGGGGTGGGGCTCAATGCCCTAATCCTAACCTAATCATGCCCAGATTAACAGATCAGTTTACAAGCATGATCCAATTATATTTTTGGAATTCATAATTACATCAAACTGCCACCCCACCCCACCCCCAACACCTTGCCCTGGTGTGGAACATTTGTTACTAGTGATGATAGCACTTTTGTGTATTTGTACTAATGTTTTTAACATTAGTTACCTTTGATACAATTGATGAAAAATTATTAAAATAGTACTATTAACTATCATCCATAATTCATAATAGGTGTATTTTTTCCATATACTACACTATTATTAACACCTTGAATTAGTGTGATACATTTGTTATAACTCATGAAAGAACATTCTTGTACTATAAACTAGAGTCCATCATCTACAATAGGGTTTACTATGTTATACAGTCCTTTGCTTTTTCTTTTAATTTTTATTATAATGATATATATGACCTAAGCTTTCCGCATTCAACTCTACTCACCTATATAATTCAGTGCTGTTATGTACATTCACAATAATGTGCTACCATCACCACCCTCCATTTCCAAATCTTTACAATCAACCTAAATAGAAATTCTGCACAAATTAAGCATCAACTCCTCACTCTTTAAAACCAATCTATCCTCTAGTAACCCATATTCTAGATTCTAACTCTATGAGTTTGCATATTATAATTAGTTCATATCAGTGAGATCATACACTATTTGTCATTTTTACCTGACTTATTTCACTCAGCATAATGTCCTGAAGGTTCATCCATATTGTTGCATGCAACAGGACTTTATTCCTTTATAAAGCTGAATAATATTCCATTGTATACACATACCACATTTTGTTTATCCATTCATCAGTTAAGGGACGATTGGGTTGCTTCCATCTTTTGGTAATTGTGAATAATTCCTATATGAATATCAGTATGCAAATATCTCTTTGAGTCCCCGTTTTCAATTCTTCTGGATGTATACCTAGTAGTGGGGTTGCTGGGTCATATGGTAATTCTATACCGTATGGTAATGCTTTCTGAGGAACTGGCAAACTGTCTTTCACAGTGGCTCTACCATTTTACATTCCCACCAGCAATGAATGAGCATTCCTATTTCTCCACATCTTCTCCAATACTTGTAGTTTTCTGATTTTTTAATAGTAGCCATTCTAGTGGGTGTGAAACTGTACCTATCATTGTGGTTTTGATTTGCATTTCCCTAACAGCTATTGATGTTGAGCATTTTTTCATGTGCATTTTAGCCATTTTTATATCCTCTTTGGAGAATCAGTCATACATTCTTGAATTTTGAAATATTTATCTAGGATATTGTCAACTGAAGACTCATGGATTGAGATTTTGCTAATATAGTCAATTTGACCATCACCATTAGAGTATAAAGTTTCACTGTCTCTTTGTCTAATAACTGTGAAATGTCTTCCTTTGTCAATTTTCTTCATTTTGCCATTATGGATGAGAGATGAAAAAATTCTGAATTCTGATCTATGCTAAATGAAAGGTAAAAGCAGACTCTTATACCTTTTCCATAGGTGATGCAATACTTGGGACAACATAATCAGAAAAATGAAGGATGATAAAATAGTGATGACTTATTTCACTGTTGTATCTAGGTGATCCCATCAGACATTTTTAAAATTAATTTAGTCTTGTTGGCATTGTGGGGACAAATTAATGAGTAATTATGGCATAATTTCTAGGATGATCAAATAGCAAACTGTTTCAATATATAGAAAATAAGGTCACTAAAATCCTATAATATATCTTAGATTTAAAAAGGGTTTTAATGAACCCAAGTTGTAATTATAAGACAAAATTAGTTTTATTTTATTTCCTAAAATAAATAAGATTTCTCTTTGTGCTTTGGAACACTTATAGGAAAGAATTAAAAATCATGAAATAGCAATGCTTAAAAATAAAACTACTCAAAAAAGAAAGTGAAAAATTAAAATTGGATCCAGTGGACCCTGGTAGTCTACCAAAGTTTAGGGGTGTTAAAATAAATAGCTAGCATATCAAACCATTATTTCATAGATATTATTGCCTAGGATAAAATGAAACTTGTAAAAAGTCAATTGAGTAGAACTTCCAAAATGGCTGTGTGACACTTCCTCAGAGAAACAACCATTTAATTGGTGAAAATTACAAAACATAACCATTTAAATTCTCTTGAAATTGCTCTGAAGGCAAACAGAAAGTAGAAAAGCATTTATTCCAGAAAATCTATTCAATTTTAGTAATAACAGTAGGAGTCTCTTGCATTTGAGCCAGAGCATGCTCCTATCTCCCCACTATCCCACTCTGTGTTATAGAAGCACTATGTCAGGTGGGTCCAGCCAAAAAGACAGGGGCTCATATTTCCCCCAGTTCCAGTAAAAAAAAAAAAAAAAAAATAGCTACAATTTTACCTTGGAAAGGGCAGGCTGCTGGTATCTCCTATCCCTTCCCCTTCAGTTCTGTGTTGGGGAAGATCTATTCCAGGCAGGCATAGCTAATAAAAATTATATTCCCTTCCCCATATAGAGGGCAAAGCCGCTCTCCCAGGTTCAATGGACTGAAAATACTGGAGCCCTAGTTGCAACCCTCCAGCTTATACTTGTAGGGCAGAGATGTCACAGTAGTAGAGGCAAACTGAGAAAACTGTGGGCTATCATTTTCCATTTCAGCTCCCATACGTAGAATGGAGGATCCATGTCAGGAGTGGCAAGTCACAAAGATTAGGCCTACTATGATTTCCCCAAGATCTTGCTTGTAGGGTAGATGTGTCATTCCAGGAGAGATAATATGGGAATACTGGCAGTTTCACAGCTATGCTCATCAGGGCTGACTTTACTTGGAACAGAATGTAGAGAAACTCATAATGTCTTAAGTTTTTTCAAAATCAATAGAATATAAATTACAAACAATTAAGTGAAAGCTGATAGCTCCATGAAATCAGTAGAAACAAACAAAATGATGAATAAACCATAAGTTAAACAGGAAAAAAAAAAAAAACAGGAAAATAGATAGCCAAAAAGGGCCCTCCTAAGATAACATTCACAGCTAGAGGTCTGGAAGTCTGCAGTAGCTTGCACCCAGAGTGGGACTTTGGGAGTTACTTGCCCCTGACTGAATGTAGGGCAGTCTTGAAAGTATTCAGGCTGCACAAAGATCCATCAGCAAAGGGAAAATGCCTTACTGGCTCAAAGGAATTAAGCATAACCTCTGATCACAACCACTGCTTGTACATTAAGCTCTGCTGACCCAGGGGTAACTTCTAGGGAGCCAGACTTAAAAATAAAAACAGGGGAGCCAGACTTAAAAATAAAAACAAGGGAGGGGAGCGGGTGGTGTAGCTCAGTGGTTAAGCACCTGCTTCACATGTGTGAGGTCCCAGAACCAATCCCAGGTACCTCATAAAAAACAAAAAAGTAATAAAAATAATAAAATAATAAAATTGATCAGGGACATCAGAAGTTGCACACTGCTGGGGATATAGACTTCACAGAATTTGTCCAGGAAAATCATTAAACAAATAAACTAACAAAAATAGCACCATCAACAAGCCTTGATTGTAAAAGTGGGGGCTAATCAGGTCCATAGGTGCTATAATAAATTATCTTAAATTTCCAATTTTTGACAAATAATTATGAGACATGAAAAGACACAGGATAGTGACCCTTAGTATAGGAAAAAATGGAAGCAATAGAAACTGCCTTTTAGAGCGCCCAAAAATTCAACTTAATAGACACAGACTTCAAAACAGCTATTACAAATATATTCAAAGAACTAACAGAAACCATGTTTGAAGAATTAAAGGAAAGTATGATCACAATGACTCATCAAATATAGAATATCAATAAGAAGAGAAATTATATTTTAAAATGGACATTCTGGAGTTTTTTAAAAAGTATAATAACTGAAATGAAAAAAAAATTGCTACTGGGGCTCAACTATATATTTGAATGGGAGGCCTCTGAGATACCATTAAGCACACTAATGTACATGTGAGGGGGAGCACCAGAAAGAAGGAAGAGAGAGAGAAAGCAGAAAAAATATTTAAAGAAATAATGGCTAAATATTTCCCAAGTCTGATAAAAAAAAAACAAAAACAAACTACACATCAAATAAGTTCAATGAACTCCAAGTAGGAAAACCAAAAAGAGAGCTATATCTAGACATAATACAGTCAAAATGTTGAAAGACAAAGATAATCTTGAAAGCAGCAAAAGAAGGATGTTTCATCATGTACAAAAGAACATCTAATAAGATCAACTGCTGACTTCTTATCAGGAACAATAGAGGCAAAAAAAAAAAAAAAAAAGCAGTGGTATAATATATTTAAAGTGCTTAAAGAAAAAAACTGTCAAACAAAAATTCTATACCCAGCAAAACTCTCTTTCAAAAATGAAGATGAAATAAAAACATTACCAGTTAAAAAGACAGAAAGAGTTTGTTGGTAGCAGACCTAACTTACAAGGAATACTAAAGGAAATTCATCAAGCTCAAAGGAAGTGGCTCCAGACAGTAATTTGAATTCACATAAAAAAAAAAAGAACACTAGTAAAGATAAGTATGTAGTAACTATAAAAGACACTATAATTATATCTCTTCTCCTTTCTTCTTTTAATTAATTTAAAATACAATTTGTGATAAGAAAAACTCTGGGAAGATGGCAGAGTCGGAAGCTCTGGGAATCAGTCCCTCCAATGGAACAACTATTAAACAGGCAGGAACTGTCTGAATCAAGTATTCTAAACTTCCAGAGTCCAGTAGAACACTGCACAGCATCAGGAAAGAGCAGGAGAAAGAGACTGGTAAATTATGGTAAATACCAGTCAATTGTGCTCTCTACTCAGTGGTTACCACTGCCCATCCCCCAGTTTCATGGCCCTTGGCATAGCTTGTTGGTGCTTGCTGGACCACAGAGGGAATAAAATCTATACAGAGGAATTCCTAAGGCCACTAGCAAGCAAAGCCCAGAACAAGACACAAGCCCAGAAAAGATAGGGAAGACCCTGTACTTTGCATTCACTTTAAGCTGACCTTACTGATAGAAAAGTGCTGGACTGTGATGGAGAGCACCAACCAACACAAAACCAATTTTCAAAGGTGGTGAGGCTATTTTTTGCTTAAATTTGCTTGGATTTGTCAGCTCCTGACACTGAAGAAGATCTCTGGCATATCACTAACCTGATACAGAACCAAGAAACAGAATGAAGGAATAAAGCCCAGAGTCAACATTTTAAAATATTAAAATGTACAGTGTATGACAAAAGATTACAAAGCAAACAAAATAAAAGGAAATGATGGCACATCCAAAGGAATAGGATAGAAATACAGAAAACATCAATGAAGAAGACCAGGCTGTGGACATACTAGACCAAGACTTTAAAGAATTGATCTTCAATATGCTAAAGGACATGAGGAAAATACACAGAAATAACTAAAGGATATCAGGAAAACAATTAGTGAACTATATGAGAATCTCAATAGAAAGAGATGTTTTAAAAGGAGCCAAACAGAATACCGGAGTTGAAAAGAACAATAACTGAAAAGAAAAATTTCCTAGAGGATTTCAGCAGCAGATTGGAGCTGGCAGAAGAAAGAATCAGTGATCTAAAAGATAAGACATTTGTAATGATTCTGGCTAAGAAGAAGAAAGTAAAAAGAATTGAAAAAAAGCAGAGACTAAGAAACCTGTTGGGACACCATCAAGTATACCAATATGCACCTTTTGGAAGTTTCAAAAGGTAAAGAGAGAAAAAGGCAGAAAGACTATTCACTCAAATAATATACCTAATAGGATAGCCTTAGAAAAATGCACCCCTTCACATGAGGGAAAAAAAAATTGTCAAATGCAAAGGACAAGAAGAGAATTCTGAAAGCTGCAATAGAAAAGCAATGTGATATGTACAAGGAAATCAAAATTAGATTCAGTGCAGATATCTCATCAGAAACCATGGAGGCAAGAAGGCAGTGAGTTGCAATACTTAAAGTGCTGAAAGAAAAGAACTGCCAACCAAGAATTTTATATCTGGTGAGGGCGAAACTTTCTTTCTAAAATGAGGACGAGATTAAGACTTTCACATATAAACAAAGCTGAGGGAGTTCATTTTACCGCTTGATCTGCCCTACAAGAAATGCTAAAGGGAGTTCTTCAGGGTGAAATGAAAGGACACTAGACAGAGGTTCAAAGAGATATAAGTAAATAAAGATCTCTGGTAAAGGTAACCATTAGGGTAATTATAAGTGCCAATACCGTTGTATTGTATTTTTTTGGTATATACCTCCACTTCTTACTTCTAACGGGGACTAAAATTCAAATGCGTAAAAGTAATGATAAATCTATGGTTTTGGACATATAATGGACAAAGATTTAATTTGTAAAAAGTACAAAAAATGTGGGGAGTTGGAGGGGTGTAAGAACAGTGTATGTGTATGCTACTGAAGTTAATTTTGAATCAAATGTCATCGTTATATATAAGAGATTAAATTTAAGCTCCATGGTAAGCACAAAGAAAATATATGAAAAATATATAAGAAAAGAAATGAGCAGGGATTCAAAATGGTACAATACAAAAAATTAAATAAAGATGAAAGTAAGCATTAAAGGAAGTATTTAGGGACCAAAAAAAGGTATAAGAGTTACAAAGGCAAAATAGCAAAATGGCAGATGAAAGTCCTGTATTTTCAGGAGTTACTTTAAATATAAATGATTAAGCTTCCATTGAAAATGTAGAAATTGGCAGAATATGTAAAGAATATAACCAAACAATATGCTTCTTAAAGAGACTCACCTTAAAATCAAAGACACAAGTAGGTTGAAACTGAAAGGATGAAAAAAATATATACCATGCAAGTAATAAACAAAAAAGAGCTGGGGTATATATACTAATATCAGAATATAATTCAAAAGCTGCTATTAGGGACAAAGATAGTCAATATATGCTGATAAAGGGGTCAGTCCAACAAGGAAATATAACAATTATAAATATATGTGCACCTAACAGCAATGTCCCAAAAATATATGAAGCAAATATTGACAGATTTGAATGGAGAAATAGATGATTCTACATTAATAGACATTAATATACCACTTTCACTAATGGATAGAACATCTAGACAGAAGATCAATAAGGCAATAGAAGATAAGAACAATACTCTAAACCAGCCAGACTTTACAGACTTATATAGAACCCTTCACCCAACAATAGGAGAATATACATTCTTCTTGAGTGCACAGGGATCATCCCTATGATAGACCATATCTTGGGCCACAAAACAAGTGCAATAAATTAAAACATATTGAAACCATATATAGTATCATCTCTGACCACAGTGGAATTAAAGCAAGAAATCAAACACAGAGGGAGAAATGGAAAATTCACAAATATGTAGAATGTAACATACTCTTAAACAACTAAGAGATTAAAAAGGATATCACAAGGAAAATTAGGAAATATCTTGAGGTGAATGAAAATGAAAACACAACATACTAAAACTTACGGGATGTAGCAAAGGCAGTGCTGAGAGGGAAATTTATAGCTCTGCATGTTTACATTGAAAAAGATTAAAGATTTCAAATCAGACCTAACCTCAAAACTGGTAAAACTAGAAAAAGAAGAGCAAACAAAACCCAAAGCAAGCAGAAGGAAGGAAATGCAAAAGATTAGTGATAAATGAATTAGATAATAAAACAATAAAGAGAATTGACAAAACTAAAAGTTGTTTCTTTGAAAAGCTCAATAAAACTGACTAACCTTTAGCTAGACTGATGGAGAAAAAAAAAAAAAACAGAACACAAATAATTAAAAACAGAAATGAAAAGGGGAAAAAACTACCAGAGCTAATAAATGAATTCAGCATATTGCCAGGGTACACAATCAACACCAAAAATCAGTAGTGTTCTATACATTAGTTCTGAAAAGTCATAAGAAGAAACGAAGAAAAAAATCATTTACAATAATATTAAAAGAATCAAAGAGCTAGGAATAAATCTAACCGAAGATTGCTGAAATGTTACTGAAAGAAACCAAAGAAGACTGAAATAAGTGGAAGGACGTTCCATGCTCAAGGATTAGAAGACTAAATATTACTAAGATGTTAATTCTACTCAAAGTAATTTACAGATTCAACATAACCTCAGTTGAAATTCCAAAACAACCTTCTTTGAAGAAATGGAAAAGCCAATCATAAATTTTATATGGAATGGTTAGGGCCTCCAAATAGCCAAAGTCATCTTGAAAAAGAAGAACAAACTTAAAGGACTCACACTTTCTGATTTAAAACTTATTACAAAGCCACACTAATGAAAACAGCATGGAATTGGCACACAGACAGACATATAGACCAATGTAATTGAATTGAGAACTCAGAAATCAATCCTCATATTTATGGCCAACTGATTTTTGACAAGAGGGCAAAGACCGCTCATTTGGGAAAGAATTGTTTTCAATAAATTTGCTGGGAAAACTGAATCTCCATGCAAAAGAAGAAAGGTGGGCCACTGCCACTACCTCACACCATTAACAAAAATCATCCCCAAATGGGTCAAAGACCTTAATATAAGAGCCAGAACTACCAAACTCCTAGAAGAAAACATAGGGAAGCACCTTCAGGATCTTATGTTAGTCAATGGTTTCTTAGACTTTACATCCAAAGTATAAGCAGCAACAACAATAAAAAATAGATAAATGGGTCCTCATCAAAATTTAAAACTTTTGCACATCAAAGGACTTTATTATGAAAGTAAAATGACAACCTATACTATAGGAGGAATGATTTGGAAACTACATATCTATTAAGTTTTTAATATCCAGAATATATGTAACAAATTTATAACAAACAACCCAATTTTAAAATGGGCAAAACTTGAATAGACATTTCTCCATAGAAGATAAACAGAGCCAAAAAGTCTATGAAAAGATGCTCAACATAATTAGCCATTAGGGAAATGCAAATCTCAAAACCACAATGATATACCATTTCACATCCACTACTATTAAAAAAAAACAAACCAGGAAATTACAATGTTTGTTTCCACCAGGAAGGAAGGGAGGAGGGGGAAAGGAGAGGGGAAGGGGGGATGGTTGGAGGGAGGGAGGGGGGAAGGAGGTGAGGAAAGAAGGGAGGGAAAGGAATAAATGAAAAAGCCCAGCTGA
This sequence comes from Tolypeutes matacus, assembly GCA_026826555.1. NCBI lineage: Eukaryota > Metazoa > Chordata > Mammalia > Cingulata > Chlamyphoridae > Tolypeutes > Tolypeutes matacus. Next base: position 90,469,164 of record JAKSZT010053887.1, read on the forward strand.
AATAACTGATATTTAGTTTTAGGGTTTGGATAGTATGGTATTAGGAGAAACGTCAATACATACACAATAGTAATTTAGCTGCCATGGTTGTCTTCTGGAAATGATAGGTTGAAAAAGCCTGAATGTTACATTAGCCATAAGCATCTACTTAACTCTCATTATTTCATTTTCTGCCAAATAGATGCTAATTCTGTTCCCATACTGTGCACATTCTGTCATCTTCATGATAATTTAAGCAGATTTTTATCCACTCATTTGCTCTTTTCCTTTCTCACCTACTCTAAGACAACTTCTTCCCAGTGGCATTTTCCTCAATTTTCACCTCTCTTTAGTTTTCCTGATTTTAAACCTTTGATTCAGAAATCAGCATTCATTTTTCAATGTATTTCTAGCATTAACCACGAGTTCTTTCACTTTTTAAAGTTTAAACATTCATTTCATTTTTACACAGTCATGCAAGCATGTGCTTTGACATCACTGCTAAAAGCAGCTGGTTTGGCCAGAGAAATACATTATTTTTCTAGTGATTTACTTTAATCCCTCTCAGCAAGGGATTAATTTTAATTTGTTCTGTTTTGATGAGTCATGCAGTAGCAGTTTCGTAGCTTACCCATTATCTCTTCCTGTCTGTTTCCCTTTTAAAATGAAGATATTTATTCATTTTTAGCAAAAACCAAGATTTTGCAATATTAAGCAATATTAAGACTGATATTTCTGACTGAAATGTCCCCCTAAGAATACAGAAAACACTTCTCATTTTTAAAAGTATATATAAAGCACATATATATCACAAAGCTGGACATAAATTATTAATAGCATCTTGTGACCTTACAAAGTATTGCCCACACCAAAAGGAAAATATTTCAGTTGTCAATTTGTAGAGATTATGAATAACAATCTACTTCCAATTGTGTTTGTAAATAATGGTTTTGGCAGCCATTATTTATCCCAAAGCTGTTTTAATTTCAATTTTAGTGATTTATTAGTGTTGGTGAAACAATTTTCTTTGGCTATTTTTTTCATGTTTTAAGTCCACATAGTTAATAATTCTGCTCCAACTGTGGGATGTTGGTGATGGATAGCCAGAAGCAACAGATTTACTGGCACAAAATTATTACAGAACCCAGTTGCAAGTGCTTTTTAAATGACTAACTTAAAATTATGGGTTATAAATCTTTCTCTCCTTTTTATTTTTAATTACTAAAATGCATGGCATTATACTGATAACTTCAGATCCTCTTCCCAACCTCCATATGCTTTAGATAATACTTGAATGTTACCTGGTGCGGTTTCTAGCCCTCTGTAAGTACTCAGTACGTAGTAGCTTCCACTATTATAATATTATACCCCCAGTTGCCTTTTCATCCTTCTGCCTCCTATCCCCACCTCCACGGTGCCGTCTGTCAATACCTTGGTGTCCTTATACTTTGTTCTCATTTCTGTCTGCTCTCAGGAATAAGTCTAATTCTGTCACCTGAGTCACTTTTTCCTTGTGTGAATACAAGTCCAAATACTACCTCTCCCAAGTCTTTACCTTTTAAATTTAGTCTGTAATGGGGAATGAAGTTATTTATCCTGTGTTGTGTAAGTTCAGGCTTAGCACTTATAGAAGGCCATTATTTAGGAAAGTATCCTCAAAACATCTGATGGACTACCTGCCCTATTAACAGGTAAAACCAATTTGAGATGTAGGGTTCAAAACAAACCATTGGAATTTTACTTTTTGTACCAGTTGCATTGTAGGTAAATCTCCATCAATTTTGCAAAGCCTTTTTTGTTTCCTTCCTAGGATTCTTTTCAGAGCATCATTCCCCATAAACATCTTCTGGTCATCATTTGCTTTGGTTGGGTCAGAGTTTCTCCTGGACCATTGCAGAGGAGTTTGATAGGTCTCTAAATGTATGTCATGTACTTCCTCCTCGTTGTCAAAGTCCATTCTTGATTTTTGTTTTCCTCTCATAGGAAGAATATGCTCCTTGCTTCAAGAGAACACATTTCCAAACAGGCTTCTTCCCTTCCAGGTTTTCCACTCAACCCTGTACACCAAGTGTATTCTTTAATGGAGAGCTGGGATTTTGCCACAGCTCCATGTGGAGTTTCTTGTGGCTATTTCTAGAGCTTGGTGTACTTTGTAGTGAGGGAAGGAGAAGTATTTCTGGCATTGTCATAATAGCCTGTTTGACTGTGAAGTAACCACAATAGTTTCCAGGTTTTAGGTTTTCCACCTGCTCAGACTCCCATCTGGGATTTATTTTTCAACCACTTTTGTTTTCACACCAACATATAATGTAGGCTTCTGCAATTACTTTATATTCAGTAATAAAATCTCTCCCCCCACCCCGTACATCTTCACTCTGACGTTGAGAAGACACCCCACCTGGTGACACACTAGAATTTAAACAAGCTAATCTTCTGGGGATGGACACTTGGCTCTGATAAATCCCTAATTGCCCGGGCAGGACACCCATAGGGAAGCCTGAGGGAAGAAATGCCAGATGCCTTGATAAACTGTTACATCTGTCTTCTCACCAAAGGGTGTCGGTGTGCTTGCTGCTTAGGTCAAAAGAAATAAGTCTGCATATTCAGTCTTAATCCAGTTTCTAATTGACTCTTATCTGCAGCCTGCAGTTAGCTTACATCTTGGCAGAGCTAAACACTCCAAACTCAAGGGAAGTTTAGACAAACATAGAGAACAGGATGTAGACCTGAGTTTGTGTCTGCAACATGTACTGGTTTATTGGTGTTTATTTTTCAAAGAACATAGTGTTTTCAGCATGCTTATACTTTCCCAAATGTATTTCTAAATTATCAGACATATATAAACTCTGGCCCCGTGGCTCATCTACCCATCCAGAACAAAGCTCCTCTTCTTGGTCTTCATACTCCAAAACCTCCACTGTAAATAAGCCTCCACTGGGTCCTGGGAGCCACAAGGAAGGTGAGGAGCTGTAAAACATAACTGGTTTTCTAGAAATGTTCGTAATCAATTAATTATTCAGAAGGCATAAGTAGCAAAGACAACATCAACCACCACTACTATAGCAGCTACCACTTCCTGTCACTTTCTAGGTGCTGGGCTCTGTGCTGAGTCCCTTACATACATTATCTCACATCAACCCCATGATATATTTACTATTTACACTCCCGTCATAGAAAAAGAAACTGAAGCGCAGTTTCTTAGAGTCACACAAGTAAGTGGTGGGACAACCTAAATCCAACTCCTAAAGACTATGCTATATGCCTCTTGTTAGCTGTTACATAGTGTTTTGAGAAAACTGTGTCAGCAGAGAGTTATAGAAGCCAGATGCTTCCTTAGTCTGACCAGGCTGTCGCTCATGGAATCTGTTCCATCTCCATAATCTTGGGGAGAAAAACAAATGTCATGTGAGAAGCCTCAGGATATCAGGACATGAATGTTAGATGAACCTTTGATCCAGCCAGTTTTGCTTTTTTATTATAATTTTTAATAAGGAAGTTGTAAGTTGACAGAAAAATTAAGCAGAAAATACAGAGTTCCCATATACCTCTCCCCAATTATTAACACTTTGTTTTAGTGTGGTGCTTTTGTTACAATTAATGAAAGAATATTATTATAATTGCATTATTAATTATAGTCCATATTTTACATTAGGATTCATCGTTTATGTTTTACACAGATCTGTTTCTTTAAAAGAAAAATTTTATTCTACTAACATATATACAACCGAAAGTTTCCCCTTTCAAACACATTCAAATATATAGCTTAGTGCTGTTAATTATAAATACAATGTTGTGCTACATCACCACAATCCGTTATCAAAACTTTTCCATCACCCCCAATAGAAACTCTGTACCAATTAAGCATTAACTCCATATTTATTACCTCTACCCCAGCCACTGGTAACCTGTATTCTAGTTTCTGAAACTCTGAATTTGCTTATTCTAATTATTTCATATCAGTGAGGTCATACAATTTGTTCTTTTGTGCCTGGCTTATTTCACTCAACATGATGTATTCAAGGTTCATCCACATTATCACATGTATTAGAACTTCATTCCTTTTTATCACTGAATAATATTCCATTGTCTGTATAAATCACATTTTATTTATCTATTTTAGGTTGAGAGATGCTTGTGTTGCTTCCATCTTTTAGCAATTGTGAATAATGCTGCTATAAATACCAGTGTGCAAATATCTGTTTGTGTCCCTGCTTTCAATTCTTTTGGGTCTATACTTAGAAGTGGCATTGCAGTGTCATATGGTAGTTTATACTTAACTTTCTGAGGAACCACGTCTTCTGCAGTGGAATCACCATTTTACATTCCCCTCAGCAATCAGTGAGTGTTCCTGTTTCTCCACATCCTCTCCAACACTTGTACTTTTCTATTTTTTTAAGTTTCCATTCTAATGGGTGTAAAATGGTAACTCATTGTGGTTTTGATTTGTATTCCCCTAATGGTTAATGATGTTGAGCATCTTTTTTATGTGCCATTTGTATACCTTCTTCAGAGAAATGTCTGTTCAAGTCTTTTTAATTGGGTAGCTTGACTTTTTGTTGTTGAGTTGCAAAATTTCCTTATGTATTCAAGATATTAAACCCTTATCGGACATGAGGTTTCCTAGTATTTTCTTTCAATCTGTAGGCTATCTTTTTACTTTCATGATGAAGTCTTTTGATACACAAACATTTTTAATTTTGATGAGGTCCCATTTACCCTTTTTTTTTTTTTCTTTTATTGCTTGTGCTTTGGGTGTAAGGTCTAAGAAACCATAGCCTAACACATCCTGAAGATGCTTCCCTATATTTGCCTTTAGAAGTTTGATAGTTCTGGCTCATATATTTAGATCATTGATCCATTTTGAGTTGATTTTTGTATATGAACTGAGGTAAGGGCCCACCTTCATTCTTTTGCACATGGAAATTCGGTTTTCCCAGCACCATTTGTTGAAGTGATTATTCTTTGCCAATTGCATGGCCTTGACATCCTTGTGGAAAATCAGTTGGCCATAGATGTGAGGGTTTATTTCTGAACTGGCCATAGATGTGAGGGTTTATTTCTGAACTATCAGCCGATTCCATTGGTCTATATTTGTCTGTCTTTATGACACTACTATGCTGTTTTCATTGCTGTAGCTTTGTAATATGTTTTAAAATCAGAGAGTGTGAGTCCTTCAACTTAATTCTTCTTTTTTAAGATGGCTTTGTCTATTCAGGACCCCTTACCCTTCCATATAAATTTGATCATTGGCTTTTCTATTTCTGCAAAGAGAGCTGTTAGGATTTTGATTGGGATTGTGCTGTATCTTTAAATCACTTTGGGTAGAATTGACATCGTGACAATATTTAGTCTGCCAATCCATGGACACAGAATGTCTTTCCATTTATTTAGATATTCTTTGATTTCTTCCACAGTGTTTTGTAGTTTTCTGTGTCTAAGTCCTTTACATCCTTGGTTAGATTTTTTTTTCCCTAGAAATTTTATTCTTTTAGTTGCTGTTGTAAATAGAATTTTTTTCTCGATATCCTCTTCAGATTGTTCATTACTAGTGTATAGAAACATGGCTGATTTTTGTAAGTTGATCTTGTACCTGGTCACTTTGCTGAATTTGTTTATTAGCTTTTGTAGCTTTGTTGTGGATTTTTCTGGATTTTCTGTATGTAGGATCATGTCATCTGCAAATAGGGAAAATTTTACATCTTCCTTTTTAATTGGATGACTTTCATTTCTTTCTCTTTCCTAATTGCTCTGGCTAGGACTTCTGGTACAGTGGTGAAAATGGCCATCCTTACTCTGTTCCTGATCTTAGAGGGAAAACATTCAGCCTTTCATCACTGAATATGATGTTAGCAGTTGATTTTTCATATAGGCCCTTTATCATGTTGAGGAAGTTTCCTTCTAGTCCTTGTTTTGAAAGTGTTTTCTATCAAGAAGGGGTGCTAGATTTTGTCAAATGCCTTTTCTACCTCAATTGAGAAGATCATGTGTCTTTTTTCTCTCTGTTCCTTTAATGTGGTGTATTACATTAATTGATTTTCTTATACTGAACCACCCTTGCATACCTGGGATAAATCCCACTTGATCATGTCGCATACATAATTCTTTTAATGTGTTGTTGGCTTCCGTTTCTTAGTATTTTGTTGAGGATTTTTGTATCTATATTCTTAATGGATATTGGTCTATAATTTTCTTTTCTTGTGGTACCCTTATCTGGCTTTGGTATGAGGGTGAAGTAGGCCTCAAAAAATGAGTTAGGGAGTGTTCCTTCCTCTTCAATTTTTTAGAAGAATTTGAAAAGAATTGGTCTTAATTCTTCTTGGTCTATATGAAAATTCACCTGTGAAGCCATCTAGTCCTGGGCTTTTCTTTGGGGTGGGGAGATTTTTGATTACTGACTCAATCTCTCTACTAATTATGGGCCTGTTGAGATCTTTTTTTTCTTGAGTCAGTGTAGGTTGTGAGTTTCAAGGAATTTGTCCACTTCATCTGGGTTTTCTAATTTGTTCGTGTACAATTTTTCATAGTATCTTCCTATAATACTTTTTTATTATGCAGGATTGCTAGTAATGTTTCCCCTTTCATTTCTGATTTTAGTTACTTATGTCTTCTCTGTTGTGTGTTTTTTTTTTTTAATTTGTTAGTATACATAAATGTTTTTCAATATTATTGATCTTTTCAAAGAACCAACTTTTGGTTTTATTAATCTTCCCTATTGTTTTTATTCCCTATTTTATTTATCTCTATACTAATCTTTGTTATTTCCTTCCTTCTGCTTGCTTTGGGTTTAGTTTGTGCTTCTCTTTCTAAATCCTCCAGTTGTGAGGTTAGGTCTCTCATTTGAAATCTTTCATCTTTTTTAATGTAAGCATTTAGAGCTATAAATTTCTCTCTCAGCATTGCCTTGCTGCATCTCATAAGCTTTGGTATTTTGTTTCTTCATTTTCATTCACCTCAAGATATTTACTAATTTCTCTTGCAATTTCTTCTTTGACACATTGGTAATTTGAGTGTGTTATTTAATTTCCATATATTTTTGTGAATTTTCCAGTTCTTCCTCTGTTACTGATTTCTAACTTTATTCCATCTAGTCAGGGAAGATACATTGTATGGTTTCTATATTTTTTTTATTTCTTGAGACTGGTTTTGTCACCTAACACATGGTCTATCCTGTTAAATGATCCATATGCCTCGGAAGAGAATGTGTATTCTGCTGTTACTGGGTGAAGTATTCTATATATGTCTGTTAGGTCTAATTGGTTTGTGGTATTGTTCATGTTTTCTTTTTCCTTTTTTATCTTCCGTCTTGATTACTATGTGTCTTGACTTAGTTCTCTTTGAGTTTCTCCTTTTTGGTATTCATTGGACTTCCTGAATGTGCATATTCATAACTTTCATTAGATTTGGGAAGTTTTCTGCCATTATTTTTTTAAAAGACACTCTGCCCCTTCCTCTCTTTCTTTTCCTTCTGGGACTCCCATAATTTTACATTGGTATGTTTGATGGTGTTTCACAGATCTCTTAGACTCTGTTTGCTTTTTAAAATTTGTTTTTCCTTTCTGCTCCTTGGCCTGAATCATTTCAATTATCTTGTCCTCTAGATCACTGTTTCTTTCTTCAGCTAGCTCCAGTCTGCCATTGATACCCTCTAGAAAATTTTTCCTTTCAGTTATTGTGTCATAAACTCTAGTACTCTGTTTGGTTCCTTTGTAATATTTCTGTCTCTCTGTTGAGATTCTCATATTTTCGTTCATTGTTTTCTTCATATCCTTTAGTTCTTTCTCCAAGTTTTCTTTTATCTCCTTGACTATATTGAGGATCATATTTTTTAAGTCTTTGTCTCGTATGTCCAAAGTCTCGCCCTCTTTGTTGATTGTTCCTGAATTTTTATCTTATTCCTTTGCATGGGTCATCATTTCCTTCTTCTTTGTTTGTCTTATAGTCCTTTATAGCACACTGCATTTTAATATTTTAAAGAGTTAACTCTGAGATTTAGTCCCTGCGCTGTCTGTTCCTTAAGTTTGCATCCAGCTAGTGATATGACAGAGATTTCCTTGAATGCCAGGAGGTAACAACAATAACAACAACAACAACAACAAAAAAAGCAAAAAGTACCTTTCACAGTCTTTGAAAATTGGGTCCATTTTTGCTGGTGGTCTCCTTCAGAACATACCCCTCCTATCAAGTTAGACCAAGGTGAATGTGACGTTCAGGGTCCTCTCTGTCTTATCTGAGCCTACATGGAGGCTGCTTCTTTTCCTGGGCTTGTGCTTGCTCAAAGATTATGAATTTCTCCATTTACTGAAATTTGAATGTCTCCTCTACTCCCTATGAAATAGACTTTCACCCCCTCCTGGGTGCTCCATTGTATGACTTAATGAAGGTGGTCCTTTGCCCCAGGCCACCTTGACTTAATTATTTCTTACATTGTTTAGCTGTCTACAAGCTGCTTCTCTGCCTGCATGACAAGCTCTGGGTTGGTGAGCCTAAGTCAAATTTCTTGGTTCATTCTTTCATGCTTCCACACTACAGACTGACACTGATTTACAGGCATCACAGTATGTGCATAGGGGTTACTCTGCTTCCTCTGGAACAGGACCAGAATGCTACAATGGGAGCACAGACTAACTCCACACTGCACTGGGAATGGGGTAAGTGACACACTAGCAAGTGCACCACAAGCTTCACCCAATGTTTTTCAAGCTGCATTTTGTTGATTCAGCACTTGCCCAGTTCCTGCAACCCTTTAACTGTTTTCCAGAGTTTTAAAGAAGATGGTTCTGCCAGTTTTTGCTAGTTTTTCAAAGTTTCTGTGGGGAGATGGCACCCTGGAGTGTCTTACACTGCTATCTTGGTTGACTAGAAGTCAGCTGGCTTCAATTTGATAAGTAATTAGACAACTCCCAAGGGTGGGCAAGTATAACCCAACAGAGCCTACAGGAGACCAGCAGATGACAGTGCTTCCATGCCCTGGTGGAAACCCAGAGGGTCAGCTCTGCTCTCAGCAACATTTCCAGCCTCATATCTTATTCTCTGATGGAGGCCTTACAATTATGTCACATCTTTCATGTCCCCAAATTATGGACACTCTCTTTCTTCTTTCACTTCATTGGCAGATTTGCCATTTTATCACTCCCCAATTTCAGAATCTGAGCTGCCTCTCAGTACACATTATCCTTTGTGCTCTAAAACTCATATTCTGATAGAAATATAAAATCATCTATCCCATTGCTGACCAAGGGACTCACTCTCAAAATATTTCTAATGTGATTCATCATCCTCCTCTCTAAGATTCTCAAGGGTACAGTACTGGGAGGGGGGGCTGTTTTTATTTTGTTGATACTAAGCCCACATTGACTAAATTGGAGCAACTCCCATGTGGAACTGTCCCAGCTAATGCATATTAATGCAAATCTAAATTTTTCTACACCCAACACCACAGCCTTCATCCCACGAATGTTCATTATACTTGGACTTTACCATTTAGTCTCAACATTCACTTTAAATAAGCAGAGCTAAATCTCTTGGGGGGGGTATTTTTCTTGAGTTAATAAGAATGTACAGAGCTGCCCTTGCTTCACTCATAATATAAATGCTCGTTCCCTATTGACCCTGAGCTCCAGTTCCATCTTTCTAATAGGATGTCTCTTGGGGACAATTCTCACACATACTTCTCCTCCTTTAATATGGTTAATGGTAGGGAAAGCCCTTCAGGTACTCCAAATAGAAACTTAGAAACATCTCAACACTTTCCTCTTCTTCACTCTGCAATCAGGCTGTCATGTACCCCTCTCTGCTCCCCTCCATGTACCACATCTCTCAAATCTATCTCTCCTTCTCCACCACAACTATCTTAGTTTAGATCCTAATGGAGTCTTGGTTGGACCCTTCAATATCCTTCATAATTTGGCATCAATTTACTCTCTGGTCTTATCCAAAGAAGTTCTACCCACTCAACTTGCAAAGCCCTCACAATCTAGACACACAAAGCTATCTTCCATGTTCCAAAGCTACTTTGCTCTTTGAAACCTCTATGCCTTTGCTCATGCTATGCCCCCAGCCTGGAACACCCTCCCCCTAGCTCCTTTTCTCTTACTGTGAAACTCCTCACATCTCAATACCCAGCTTCTCTGTGAAACATACTCAGTCCCTCTGCAGACTATCTTGGTTGAGCTCTTTTTTTGGTGTGTTCAAATAACTCTGTATGCAATGCTTATCACATCACACTGTAGTTCTTTATTCACAATGTCTGTCTTCCTAGTTAGCGCTGAGGCCAATAATGGCAGCAATCCTATCACTGACCTTTAAATCCTAGCATCTATCACAGAGGAGGTCAAAGTAATACTCAGTAATTTTTTGCTAAAATCATTTAAGCAAATAAGGTCGTTTATATTATAGTGTGATATAAGTTATAGAAAATCCACAATTGGCTTTAGCCTATATTATATTTACCACTCAATTTAGGGTACACCCGTTTCTCCCTAATAATAATTTCAATGACAACAATAAGAACATGAGCCAATATTTCATGAGCACTTTCAAAGTGACAGCCAATGTTTTTCATACTTTATATGTCTTAACTCATTTACCCTCATAATAACCCCTAAGGTAGGCACATGTTTATCCCCAGTTACAGTTGAGAAAACTCAGATTTAAACAGATTGAGTAATTTGTTCCAAAGTTACATATCTAGTAAATAATACAAGTGAAATTTGAATCCATGCAGGCTGGTTTCAGGGTCCAAATCCTAACTACTGTGCCTTACTGAATTAACAAAATGAACTAAGGTGAATGCTTCCACTTACTTTAATTCATTTCTTTTTTCTCCAAAACAAATTTAAATATTCAAATGGTCAATTTTATTATAGTAACTTTGGTCATACACAAGCTCTACTAATATTTATTTGGTTGATATGAGTGGGGGTGAAGCCCCAGATTTGGGACCCTGTGTGATGTTCTTATCACTGCCTGCACACAGTCCCAAAACGTCCACAGATTCTTTTCATACTCCTTCATTGTCCTGCTGTATTTTTGTGCTCAATATCCAGTCACTCTTTCCTTACTGGAAATGTCATATTTTACACTTAGCCATCAAATACAGCTCTTTAGAGGCAATGATTTCTTCTCTCCCACCACCCAGCCCCTATCAGCAGAGGGCTCAAAAGAATCAAAGCACACCCAAGACTATTGAAATTCACACAATGAAACTAAGCCCTAGTAATATTTCACTGCCTTTCCAGAGGTTCTAAATGATAAGGATCCAAATGGATTTTGTTGGCTTTAATGGGAAAAGTGAGCCTTTTGTTAGTTGCTTACCTTGCTTTCCCTCTAAGAAAAACCCAATGTCGGAGCATTCTTTTCAGCTGTGGTTGGATATGGGAGCATCCTGGGATTTTAATATGTCTAGTAAAACTCACCAAAGAATGGAGGCAGATAGGAAGGGAGTGCATTATGGTGCACAAGAGATGTGTTTTGCTCTGAAAATGGAGCTGGATGCTCACTGTAAATGAGGAGCCCGGAGTGAGATGTTCGAGGGCACAGCTGGGAATATGTACGAGGCTCGCTTTCATTTCCATTTGAATACCATAGAGGCAGCACTCAACTTGCTTAAAATTAAAAGGTACATCAAGAATGCAAAAATTGCTATGAAATTTTAACCAGCTTTTTTTGTTGCTTTTTAATCCTTTATTGGTTCTTTCTCTGTATTTTTAGTCATTTTCTTGATCTGCGTGGTTGTTCACCCATTTACCTTTGGTTTCCCGTTTGTTAGGTTGCAGGCACCTTTGCAGTTATTTATCCACAACCTGCACCTATTCTTTATAATAATGTATGCCTCTTCTTCCTCTCTTTAGTTACTTCCTTTTTATCTTTCTTTTCTCTACTCTCTTTCTGTTCAGCTCTACCCTGACCCTTCCTTTTCCTTGCTTCTTCAGACACTTGCCTTTCCTTCTTCCCTTCCTGTACCACTAGCATACTAATAAATTATAAATTCCAGTCTGGGGAGCTGGACCTTCCTTAAAGAGAAGTAATGCTTTATTATGAAACTGGAAGTCTCTGGTTGCAGTGGACACTCCGTATGGCTAAGCTGTGGCTGTTACTATATATTCAAGGGTTGCTCGGCCCAGAACTAGAGACTAGGAGGGTTTTTCTCCAAATTTAGTGAGCATCAGTCAGGACAGGACTCAGCTCTGACCCACTGATAATAATAAAAATAATCATTTCAACAATAGTTGCTAATATTTCTTGAGCATTTACTATGTAACAGGTCCTAAGCTAAACACTCTACAAATACTATTTCATTTAGTCCTCACCATAATATCCTCTTATTATTTCCAGTATACTAATGAGGAGAGCTAAACCCAAAGAGTGATACAAGGCAGAGGGCCATGGTTTTACACCCAGGCCACCCCTTAACAGCTGGGCTTCACATACCATCAACAACCACAGGGAGTTCAGCCAGGGCTGTCATATCATGCAGAGAACTGGCTTTTCCTGCATGATTGGGTACAGCTAGACAAGCGAACACAGGGTGGGCTGGGATTTGGCATGTGCAGAGCAGGGCAGTCTCAGGTGCCTATAGAAAGGGTTCCATCTGGGAGCAGGGAGCAGAGTTGTAGGGGTACAGCTACTTCCAGTCGGCATCAGCAAAAGCGTAAGTGATGGGGAGCTGAGCCCAAGCAAGGGCCTCATGACAGATGGACCAAGCCGGTGGTGAGGAGGTAAGGGGTAGTACTTGGCAGTTTAGGGAAGTGGGCAGCTTGGCCCAAACCACCAGCCTGGAGTTTGGAGTGGGAAAGGCATTGGCAGATTGAGCAGGGTCAGAGCTCAGGGAGAGGTTTGGGTACCAGCACTCAAAAACAAGGGCAAGTCTAGTCTCCATGCCTAGGACACTGTACAGATCAGATAAGCAGAAAGGGCAGCTTAACACCAAAGGGAAAGATGCTAAGGAGCCTTGGATCTCACTTCAGGAGGCTGAGCTTCATCTTACACATCTGTGATCTCACCTGGAGAGCTGCAGTGTACACATGTGGCACCACAAGCTAAGATGACATCGTGTCTTCTTTCTAATAATCACCCAAGAACCAAAGTGTGTAAATGATTTTTCATGCATAAACGTGAGTGGATTCAACGTTAGCCCTTAAACAATGTCACTTTCACACTCTGACTTGCTTTCTTGAACAGGAAAGAAAGAGATACAGGAGCAGCTGGCACGTTTGCATAACCCCAGGGACACTGTGTGAATGTGCAATGCATGTCAACATCATTTTATATACCAATTGAGAAAATGAGGAAAGTTGCCCTCAAAGACAATGGGGAATTGGTATGGGGTGTGCAGGGGAAAGGCAGAGAACAATTGCATTTTATTTATTGTAGACTCTTCTGTAATATTTGAATTTTATTTTTTTAAATTATAGAAACTGAAAAAAAGTACTAAATTTGGTTATCAGGTTATCTAGTCCCATACTAAACTAATAAAGTGGGGAAGCATGAGGGACAGTTTGTTGACATAGTGTCCCAGCCTGGAAATCAAGTACTCTAACTGGCAGATATGAGAATTTTAAAAGATAGAAAGAAAAAAAAACCAGTAGCCAGGGCCTATTTAATATGGGCATAAAGTGGTTCGTACACCTCTAGGAAATTGTTATAATGCAGCAAGTGCTAGACTTTACGAGGCCAATGATGATACTGACTGAGCCCTCCAGTAAAGATTAGAGTATCCTTTTCATGCTCGGTTTAAGGAGGCAGGGAGGCTGGTAATATCATTTAGCACGACTTTTATCAGAGGTAGTAAAATCACAAGTGAAAGAAGGCAGCGTTCTTAGGTGACTTGCCTTCAGAGCACTTAAATTACAATAGAAATTTTTATTTTTCTCATTAAAGCTCCCCAACTGCATGCCCTGTGAAGGTAGGGACCATGTCTGTCTTGTTGGCCCTGGCTTCCCCAGGAGGAAAGTCACTTACATGGGAAGTGAAAGTGTTCTTTCCCCAAGCCACCTGAGATGGTCCTTCTGCTTTTGGCCAAGAAGAGTGGCCAGGCCGAAAAGCAGATCCTGACCCTCCGTGAGACTGGACGTGATGGGAGGCGTGTCCTTGCCCCCAAATAGAACAGGCCTCCAAAATGCTTTTCACGGAGTCCCACAGAAACCTGAAGGACTTAATCCGCTGCCATCATGCCTCAGCTCTAGCTAGCTACTGGAGGAAAAGGCCTGCCTTGACGGAGGCAGGAGAGGAAAGCGTGGCTTTTAGCGGAAAACCTCAGTACTGCCTCAGACTTTAAACACTGGATCGCTCAGGAAATCTGATCTCTGTTCGTCCCAATTTCCTGGACCGACCACTAGAAAGAAGGCCTGTACAGATGCAGTAGCAGGAACTTCAGGACCCTCAGTTCAATTTACAGCCAACAGAGGTTGCCCAGGAGGTTGAGGTTTTCAGTTATAAAGCCTTGTGGGCAGCCCGCAGCATCAGCCAGAGAACTCAGAGCCTCCAGGAGGTGAGTGAGGGCAGCTCAGCCCCAGGAGAAAAGGGTGGCTGAAGCCCCCTCCATACTTGCCCCATTGTACAAGGGAGTGGACTCAGGCCACCCCACCCCAAGGCTACCACCTGGAGGCCCCTGAGAGGCTGGGCCTTACCTCCCAGGAAGTTCAAGCTTCAGGACCCCTCCCTTCCATCCCTCCTTTCCCTCCTTCCCCCTCCACCTCTCTCCCCGCTCCTCTGCCTTCTATTCCCCCTCTCCTACCTCTCCCTGTTCTCCTTCCCACCTTCTCCCACCCCTCTCCTACCTAGCTTCTCCTTCCCTCTCTCTCTCTCCTTCTCTTTCCTGTCCCTTCCCCTTTTCTCCTTCCTGACCCCATTCCCCTCTCTCTTCTCTCTGCCCTTCCCTCTCCTCCTCCTACTTAAATGAAATAGATCAAATAGCTTTTTCTACTTCAAGAGAGTCCAAGGTTATTTCCCTCCCCCCGCCCCCCAGGCCCCTACCAGTTATCTGAAGGTCAAAAATTCAGCACCCAATAAACCGCTAATTATTTCACACCCTTGGAAATAGAGTGCCTGGGCTGTTCATGCCCAGATGACAGAAGTTTTTGAAGAATCAGAGGTATTTAAACCAAGCTGCCTCTTCACTGTTACTGCTCTCATTTTACGGGTAAGCACAGTGGCCACGCAGATGGCTTCTTACCCTGTCTTCACTGAACCCCACCCAGAGAACAGAACTGGAAGAAGACTACACAAGTGTTTATAAAAAGCAGGAGATGAAGGACGGAATCATCTAGAAATCGTGGCATCCGCATGGACAGCTCTGGTGGAGCCTGAGCTGGGCATGCTGAGGCGCTGAGGCCCTGAGCGGTGCCCTCCTCCTCAAACTTCCGGACCACAGGCCAAGACGCACTCTCAGGAGGTAGAGGAAGTTCAACTTCGGGGCCCCTCACTTGCCCTGGCCCTTCCAAGGCCCTGGGGAGGGCCCCAGCCTTGGGTTCCCATGGTCACATGTGTCTGTAAGGTTGGCAACAGGAAGATGTTAACCACAGTTAGACTCAACCACTCTTCCTTTCCACTCCAGCTTCCCACTGTCACACTTCTCCCCTCTCACAGGCACTGGAGTAGCTGTGAGCATTTTGGGGATCCGACTAAGGGGAAGTTGAATTGGGGATACATTTAGTCTGGGCTCCCTGAGATATATCTGGGTGGTCTGCAGTTACCACTGGTCAACCCAGTACAGAAATGGCGTCCAGGAACAGTGCACAATTGTGCAGGGCCAGAACCATGATAAATATGAGCATGCCCTGTGGCAGTGAAGGAGAAACCGGGCTGGAAAGGCACTGAGCCTGAAGCTGGTCTGTGGGAAATTCTTCCTTTCACAGGATGTGTAAAATTCAAAGCAGCGGATCCAGGTCTCATTGGTGCCCAGTCAAAACGGAAGTTATTTCCTGTCAGGAATATACTCCGTGATGCAGCATATACACTGATAAATTCCCTGCCCGTTGCTGTGGGAATCACATTGAATGGAATTTATCAGACTTCTGGTGTCTAAGGGGCCTGTGGCAGTACCACACTCAGCAAGTGATTCTTTATGTCAGGAAACATGCTGTAATGCTTCCCAATTTTGATCAATCTTGCTAGAGGAAAGACCACTTCATCCTTCTATTCTCTCTAATACAAAATCATTATTATATAAAGAGGTTAGCAAAATATGCAGCCAAAATTACAGAGGAAAAAGTTATTTTAGAAGTGTGTCAGGCGGTTAATTAAAATACTCTGGCTTTTCTCTGGATTTTGAGACACTTGCTGCATTTGCCAGCCTTAAAAACTGTCAATTTTGGTGTCTTATTTTCTCCTTCTAAAGAGTCACTTTCATATCTAATTTTATATTTGTGTTTTTACATCCTTTTCTTAAAGAGGACGTCCCCCAAATTGCATAAGCTTCAGGTCCCACTCTCCTGGATCTTCCCTGTTAACAGCCATGGTGAGCTTATGGAAAAAGAATCGGTTTCTGCTGCTTCAGAGAGCCCTGCTCAGGGCTTGGGTTTGGGCTTGAACATTCTCAGGGCCATTTGGTCAGCGAGTCCTCGAGGGTACCAGGTTTCCTTTCCTTCTGGATCCCTGTTTTTAGGGATGTGGAGGTCTTGTCCTGATGGTTTCTATCCCAGCTTCTCAGGCTCCTGCTCTGGTTGGGAAAGACAGCAGCAAGGAGCAGCTACTGGTGCTCAGTCTCTACAGCCGGGCTGAGATCAGCTGTACAAGTTCATGTTTTGCCATACATCGATTTCAAGTTCTTTTGATTCAGGGAGAGGGAGGATGGTTTTCTGCCAAGCCTTTCCTTCATTCCCATCATGTTTGGTTCAGGTAATCTGGCATACAAGACCATCTTGTCCACAGCAAGGCACTAACCAGTTTTCTGTTTTCTTTAACAGAGTTGGTGTAGACGCGGATGAAGATCTGAAGGCGGAGCCCTCCTCACAACAGGCAAGTCACAGAAGCCAAAACATAGATTATTGTACTGTGAGATGTTCGATTCCTGTCCCATTCCAGGAAAAAGCATATGTTTGTTTAGCTTGTGGCCAAGGGCTCCTTCTATACAGAAATGTCTCTGCTGATAAAACCAAGCAGATGACTATAAAATACATGGGACTCCAGAGTGCTCAATAACATCAGTGCTGTAACACACGAATGCTTAGAACTAGCACATACTTACAGTATCTCTGAGGCAATGGAAAGTCTAGAAACTCAACAGTTTAGGGGCACGAGTATTGCTCTAGGAGGGAGCCACCCAGGAGTTCTAATCCCTGCCCAATAACTTGCTAGCTAGGCGATCTCAGGTGAAGTTTACTCAAACCCTTCTAGCCTCAGTTTGCTCATTTTGTAAAAATGAATAATAGTGGTCCAATGTATGCTGGGGACATGATAAATGGACCTGATTCTCCTGCATGGCTTCTCATTTATCAGATATAAGTGTATAGAAACATTGAAATGGGCAAAAACACAATGAAACTCTCCAGGTGAGCCATTACTGACTTAACTGAGCAGCCATTATCTGCAGAGACCTGAAAATCCTTCGAGAAAATTGTTCAGAGCGGATATGCAATTCCCTCTGGTAAACAAAGGGAAATGCTGTCTCCAGATTCTGAAACTGAACATAATATCAGAGTCAAATCTGCCACTGGCAATTTTGCATTGGTAATTTTTAACTCCAGACTTGAAATATATATATATATATATAGTTGCATCTTTTGCGAAACTGGAAGTGGGCACACATGATACGGAAATATCTTAAGAAACATTGTTTATAAATTATGTTAGGATCATATTGAGAATTAAAGAGGATCCATCCCTTTTTTATTTCTTTTTTTTCCCCTCTGATGCTATCAGAGAGGCACGCCTGGTTAGTGTTGCTGGAAAAGCTGCTGCTTTCCTGGTTTGCAGAAATATAAAAAAGGAAGGACTCACTGCTCGGCAGAAAGGGTGGGAAAATTAAGTTGGTGATGATTCTGGATCACATGTACCTTAAATTTTTTGTCACGTGTGTCCAAGGCCAGGCTGACACTGTTTTTAGAGACTTTGTGGCCCAGGAAACACCCCTAACTGCAGGTTTGAGCCCAGCAGGGATGCCCATGTAGGAGGATCAGGGACAGCCTGGGTGACCTTAAAAAGATCAAACTCCATCTTTTTTACACCGATGGGCTGCCATACATAGTCTGTAAGGTCTGGTGGTGGCTGACTTTTAAAAGACGTTTTCATCTTCTATAGGTCATCTAATCCATCCTCCTACCTGCAAGCAAAACTTTTATCTAAATTCTATCCTTCTCATATATCACTTCCTTTAAAAAAAATTTTTTAAGAGAGAGCCAGAATAAGAAAATTCATCAAAAGAAACTTCATCTTCTTCTAACTGCCTAATATTTTAAAATCACATGTAGTTATTGGTAAGATTTCCCACTAGCCCAAGTCCTTCCTTTTGCAATTTAAATGTGTTCTTTTTAGCTCATTCATGTGACACTTTAAAACAAACAAACAAACAAACCGAAAACAAAGTCCACTTATTGTTAATTCCTAACTGAAGAAGCTTACAGCCATGGAAAGTATTTTTTCTTAGAGAAATGGGATAATACAGCACATTACAGTGAAAACTACATGGTATTTGGAGTCAGGGAACTTGGTTTCTACTCTTGATCTTGCTATTTAATTGCTGTCTTGTTTGGGGCATGTTTTTTCTTTCTTTTTTTTTTTTAGGAGGTACCGGGGATTAAACCCAGGACCTCATACATGAAAAGCAGGCCCTCAACCACTGAGCTACACCCACTCCTCTGGGCTAGTTTTTTTTACATCTTTTGAATCTGTTTCCTTACCTGTAAAAATGTGAATGATAATAATGTGCAGCTCTTCAGGTTATTATGAGAATCATAGAAAATTATATTTATGAAAACTACCCAACTCAATTCATTAAGCTAAATCCATCCTATTTTACAAAGGACTTGGGGCAGCTTATACCACCACCACACATAAAATAAAAGTAAAAGAGACTTTTAAAGAATTTAAAATTCCATTTAAAAAAATAAATAATAGTTATAGCAGAAAGTCTAAACCAGAGGGGTGAAGAGAATCATCAATAAGCAGATCATGCATAAGTCTTATGTACTTGCTATCGTCAAAGCGCAAGTAAACTTCTGTCAAACCAAAAGGCAGGGAGAGGAACTAACGATCAGTAACATACTAAGTTCATATCATTAGAGGAAAAAGTCAATCCTCAAGCGGTGCAGAATATCCTGGGTCCTATATTTTAAAAGAGATTTTTCACTGGGGCTTCATGTAGAAGACACATAAAGAGTTACATAAATACTATGTAACTAACCTTATGCTAATTTACATAGTCTCTACTGATCTGCCGCTTAAAAATAATTTTACTTTTAAGATGTGTCCTGGAAGTGTTCTTATGTGCAATAATGTTTATCTGCCAAAGTAATCACATTTCGGAAAGAAGTTTCCTACCCACTGAAATAATTGTTATCTGCAGTGTGTAGTATAGGAAAATACGGGGTCTGGCCGGAAGTAACAAGCCACAGTGCCTGTGTGTCTGCCACTCGATCTGCACATAATTTTTTGGGTACTTTCCAAACCATGTGTTAAGAACCCCTTTACCCTTATTTTGCCTGACAACTCCTTATTCTCATCTTTTGTTGCTTTGTAGGGCTACAGAGCATAAACCTTAATTCTTAGGAGGTTTGAATGTTTCCACTTGCTTTGCATTTTTTAAACTGGATTTGCATTAACAAACAGCATCATTTTTGCACTGGTCAACCTTAAAAAAATTTTTTTTTAAAAAGACCCAATTCTTTTTTTACCAAAAGCTACAAAATTTTGCAGATAGTTAATGGAAATTATTAATCCTATGGTCTCAAATTCAAGAATAAACATATACAATTACCTGTGCCTATTTTTAAATAAATTTCATCTTTCTCTGTGGAAAGTGCAATAACATCTGGGAAACAGGAACTTGGAGCTGTGACTAACTAGAAATGTCACAGTTTCCCTTTTTGCCTGGCACATCTTTCGTATGTGAATGGCATCACACCCTTAATATCAGAAAGAGGAGCTTTAGGGAGTATGTTCTGCACGCAGGTATTAAACTTTATATACCCTTTGCAAATGTGTTACTTAGAGAAATCCAGGCTATTGTAGTTGTGAATTTTATGTCTCTTAAAAGTAGAAAAAGGAAAATTCTAAAATATCCCGCAAGCAGGAAGTTTGCCTTGAAATTAATTCCTTGTCCTTGGAGGAACACAAGTGCAGAGGAGGTGAAATCACAGGAACACCACACCCACCTTCAATCCCTTCAGATAAAATCCCTGCTACCCAAGAAGCACTGCCATTGCTTCCCTCTTCCACTCTCTGCCTTGTTATCATGATCATCCTAATATTTGTTGAGCACTGACAATTTTTCTTGACCCTGGTTTAAGCATCTTTTTTTTTTTCACTTTTCTTATTTTTTAAAAGATACTTCGATTACATAAATGTTGCAGAGAATATATAGGGGATTCCCATATGCCCCGCTCCACACATCTCCCACATTTTCCCACATTAGCAATGTCTTTCATTAGTATGGTACATTCATTGCAATTGATAAACACATTTTGGAGCATTACCTCTAACCATGGATTATAGTTTACATTGTAGTTTACACTCTTTCCCATTCAATAAGCATTTTATATGTATTAACCTATTAAATTCCCAAAATAATGCTATGAGGGAGTGTATTATTATCCCCATTTTACAAATGAGGAAACTGTATACACAGAAGTTGAAAAAAAAAAAAAACTTTCCGAAGAGCACACAGCTGGCAGAGCTGGAATTTGAACCAGACAGTTTGGTTCTAGAACTGTACTCTGCACTATGCATGCATACATGCATGAGTTCATTCATTCATTCATTCATTCATTCATTCAACAAGTCATGATTGGCAGCTACCCATGTTAGGCACTAGTCTAGTTGTCAGGATGCAGCAGTCACCAATTCAAAATCCTCACCTTCACAGAACTTACCTTTATTGGGGAACACAGATAATAAAAAAAAGTACTAACAACTACATACTATAAACCCAGAGAGTGCCTTAGTTTGCCACTAATATCACAGACTGGTTGGCTTAAACAACAGGAATTTATTGTCTCACAGTCTTGGAGGCTAGACGTCCAACATCAAGGTGCCAGCAGGCCACACTATCTCCAAAATCTGTAGTGTTCTGGTGGTGGCTCACCAGCACTCCATAACTCAATCTCTGCCTCTGTCGCATGGCCATTTGTCTCTATCTCCTGCTGCTACTATGCCAGATTTCCTCTGCTTATAAGGACCCAGTCGTATTGGGTGAAGGCCCACCCTCATTCAGTTTGGGCTCATCTTAATAGGGTCTTTGAAGATACTATTTTCAAATGAGTTCAATCCACAGGACCGAGTGTTAGGACTTGACCATGTGGGGACATGGTTCAATCCATAGCAGAAAGGGAAAGCAATAAGCAGGTAAAAGGGTGCAACACAGTGGTGGAGAGGCTATTGGCTGGTCAGGGCAGGCTTCTCTGAGGAAGTGGTATTTGGGCAGAAGCCTGGCTGATGTGCAGAAGCAAACCAAATAGTATCTGGGAGAAGAGCAGTCCAGGCAGAAGGTCCAGCAAGGATAAAGGCTGTGGCGTCACAGTGGGTTTTCGTCACAGTGGGTTTTGGCCAGAGTGTGCAAGGGGACAGCAGCCACAGACAAAGTGGGAGAGATGGACAGAGGCCAGACCCTTGGCCATGGCAGTGTTTGATTTTATTATATATGTGGCGGGTACCCTACGGAGGTAAGGAGCCTGGAAATAATGGAATCTTTATCAATCCTTTTCAGAAACTCATTTCTCTCCCAACTCCGCCCTGCCAACTGTTAACCATGAGGCTAATTTCCATCTTTTCTGACACAGTTTTATTTTTCAAAGCTATGCTTGCTTCCCTACATGTTCTTTTAATGCTAATAACTTCATTTGCTTCCAATAGCTTCTTCATTGAAATTCTGGTTTGGGTTGTCATTTATACTTGTGTGTAACCTGGTGGATCAGTTCTGGTCATTACAACTCGAGAAAGTCACAGTAAAGCTGAGAAAGGTTCAGAGAAGGGCAACTTCAATAACTGAGCAGAGAGAGCTGCTGCCAGAGGAATGAAGATTAAAAGGATTAGGATTTTTCTATCAGAAGGACTAGCTTTAAGAAGGGACACAACAAAGTACCTGTGAAAATATGAAGGCTGTGAGGAAGGTGAACAGGACTTGTTTGCCAACTCCCGGAAAACAGGAACCTGGAAGACCCTTGAAACCTGGAAAAAGCCATTTGGAGAAGAATAAAACTCTTTATTTTTCTGCACAATGGATACTATTACTCATGGTCACCAACAGTTGCTGGGGTTGGACATCTAAGCAGGCTCTGGAGGGAAAGATTAGCCGATGAACAGACAATCTGTTCATTAAATAAAACTTTAATTTTTATTGTGAATATTTTCAAGTATCCCTAATAAATTTATAGAGAACAGTATAAGGAATCCCACATACCCATTCCCGAGACTTAACACTTATGAATGAAGTACACGCTTGCTCCATTCATTGTTCCTGTATTCTTGGAGTTGCTCTCACAGAATGTAAATTCCATGCTACTTCCCCACAAATATTTCTGGAATCTTAAGCTGTATTAGGTTTCTCTAGAGAAAAAGAACTGACAGGATATATATACATATATATATATACAGATAGATGTAGATGTAGATGTAGATGTAGATATAGAAGAAAGGGAGAGGGGAGAGAGACATGTATTACAGAAATGGATCACACGGCTGTGGTGATTGACATGTCCAAAATCTGTAGGGCAGGCCACAAGCTGGAAATCCAATGAAGGTGAAGATGTCTTGCCCAGGAGAAGCTGGGTGGCCAAAGAAGAGTCAAAAGTTCTTCTTTCTAACTTCTGAAATCCTCAGTTCTCACATTTAGACCTCTTGGCAGATTGAATTATGTGCTCCAGAAAAAAACATGTTCTTAATCTTAACCCATTCCTGTGAGTGCGAATCCATTGTAAATAGGACCTTTTGGAGGGATTATTTTTAAAGTGTGGCCAACTGAATCAGGATGGGTTTTAATCCTATAATTGAAGGACTTGTAGAAAAAAGCCATTGAATGGAGTGAGAAGCTGGAAGTCAACAGAGTCCAGAAAATAAAGGAGAGAAGAGGACATTGCTAAATGAATTGACATGTGACAGGAAAGCCAAGGAACCCAAGAATTGCCAGCAGCCAGCCCCAGAATGCCACAGTCTTCAGAGAGAAAGCATCACCTTACTGACACATCAATTTTTAACTTCTAACCTCAAACCAATAAGCCAATAAATTCCTGTTGTTAAAGCCAACCCATTATGTGGTATTTGTCATAGAAACCTGGAAATGAAAGCAACCTTCAACTGATTGGATGAGGAAATTCTCCTCATTGCTGAGGGCAATCTTCCTTGTTGATTGTAGATGCAATCAGCCATAGAGGCAATTAACTGACTAATGATATAAATCCATCTGTGAAATGCCCTCACGGTAACAATCAGCCATTGCTCGCTTGACCAAACAACTGGACATCATAACCTTGCCAAACTGACACATGAAATTAATCACCACATAGGCTCAACAATTGAACTGACCCAGATAAGTATTTTTTATGTTGCATTGTAACTACTGATACTTTGCAAAAACAAAATGCATATTTCAAAGCAAATATCTTGGGTTTTAGTTTGGTCAACAGTGAATTTATTTTGATTACACTTATGACTTATATATCCAATGGTAGCCCCGTCCACACTAATTTCTTGCTACTTAGGACTAAATTGATATATTTATCTTACTAGTAATTTCTACATGTACCTGGTATAGGAAGTAGAAATAATAGGAAGGAAGAAGGTTAGGAGAAAGGTGGAAGTTACAATTTAGTGAACACTTTTTATATATCAGGTGCTTTATATTTATTATCACATTTAATTGTTACCTTGACCAGTCAAGGTATCTACCCATTTATAAATGATGAAATTGAAGTTCAAAGAATTAAAATAACTTTCCCAAAACAACAAACCAATGATATGCTGAGCCAAAACTAAGCCTATAAAAGAGATATATAAATAGACAACTCCTCTTTAGTCCAAAGAAATTGCATAGACAACTGCTCTTTAGTCCAAAGAAATTGCAAAGTTATATAGAAAAGGCCATGGATACAGAAAGGGATGAAAAATTGGGACCTTTAATGCAATTAATCTACCATAGAGATTATTTGGGCTTTGACAGCCAAGGTAAAAAGTTTAGACCTTATAGTAAGTTCAGCAGGAAGCTATTAGATGGTTTTGAGTAGGTGAATGACAAAATCTGATTTGTATTTGAAAAGGGTCATTCCTTCTTTATATATCAAGTTTTTATCTGGTATGATTTCCATGCGGCTTGAAAAGCATCCATTAGCATTTCTTCTAGTTTGAGTCTCCTAGCAATTAATTCTCTCATCTTTTATTTATCTGAAAATGTCTTCATCTCATGCTCATTTTTGAAAAAGTATTTTTACTGAATATAGAATTCTGGTTTGACAGGAGTTTTTTCTTTAATCTCTATTAAAAATATCATTCCTTTAAATTTTTTTACTGGTCTCCATTGTCTCTCATGAGAAGTCGGTGTGATCCTTTTTTTCCTTATTTCTCCAAACATAATACAATCTTTTTTTCCTCTGGCTCCTTTTAAGATTTTTCTCTTTATCTTTGATTTTCAGCAGTTTGACTATTATATGTCTAGGGTGGTTTTCTTTGTATTTATGCTAATTTGGAATCTGAGCATCTTTGGATCTATAGGATATTTTTAATCAAATTTTGGAAATATTCAGCCACTATTTATTCTACCATTTTTTTTAATTTGCCATATTCCTTCTGCTTTCTTTCTAGCACTCCAGTTTCATATGTTAAACTTTATTTTTTTCCCCACACATCACATAGGCACTATTCTATTCTTTTAATCTTATTTCTCTGTGTTCTACATAATGGATAATATTCATTTATCTCTCTTCAAATCACTTTATTCTGAGGTGTCCTATCTACTCTTAAGCCAGTCCAATGAATTTTCACTTCAGATATTGCACTTTTTGGTTCTAGAATACCCATTTTTTCTTATTTATATAATGTATATTTCTTTTCTTAGATTCCCCATCCATGCACTCATTGTACCCATCTTTTCCATTATAATTTTTAACTATTTTTTGGCTATTTTAAAGCCCTGACCTATTAATTTCAACATCTGTGTCACCTTAGGGTCTGCTTCTATAGATTACTTTTTCTTTTGACTGTAGTTCATGCTGTCCTTTATGATCCTCTGTCTAGCATCTTTTGATTATATGCTGGATATTATGAATGTTACAGGGTAGGGACTTTGGATTATGTTGTCATGCTATAAAGGATGTTGGATTTTACTCAGCCAGACAGTTAAATTTTTTTAAGGCTTGCCTTTATTCTTACTTGGACTGATCTATTTCCATTTTTGTCCTTAGTGTTAGGGCATGGACATTATTCAAGGACATCTATTTCTTACTCATAAAGCATGCTTTTTTCTATGGTCTCAACTGAATAGCTCAGTTTCTTTCTCTTAGCTTAGTTTCGTTCTCTACCTGGCCTTGTGAACCTCACCCTGTGCATACACAGCTCAGTCCTCACCCAAGTACCTGAGAAAAACATCTAGATAGACTTTTGGGTACCCTCTATGCTCAGCTGCCTCCTCTATGGCTCTATGGTACACTGCCTAAAAAATTTCAGCCACTTCAGCAACATACAAACTCCAAATTCTAGCTTCCTAACTCAGTAAGATTGCTGCCTATTCTTTGCACTGTAATTGGAAAGGATCCCCATGATAAAAGTTAAGGAGATTGAGTACAAATTTGTTTCCCCTCTCTCAAGGATCACAGTCCTTTTGTGTGTGTTATCCAATGCCTGAACACAGTGATTTCATATATTTTTTCCAATTTTATGGCTATTTATGGGGGGAGAGTATATTAATCATCATTCTCCAGAGAAACAGAACCAATAGGATATGTGCATGTATATGTGTGTGTGTGTGCATGTGTGTGTATGTATGAAGATTTATTTTAAGGAATTGGCTCACACAATTGTTGGGGTAGCAAATCTGAAATTTGTAAAGCAAGCTACAGCCTGAAAATTTAGGCAAGATTTATTTATTTTATTTTATTTTTTTTTTTTTTTTTTTCTACCGGGAGGTCCCAGGGATCGAACCCAGGTCCCTCCATATGGGAGACGGACGCCCAACCATTTAAGCCACAGCCATCCCCCTAGGCAAGATTTAACATTGCATTCTCGAGTCTGGAAACTCAGGCAAGAGTTGATGTTGTAGTCTTGAGGCAGAATTTCTTCTTCTCCAGGAAACCTCAGTTTTTGTTCTTAAGGTCTTCAACTGATTGGATGTAGACCAACCACTTTACTGTACATAATCTCCCTTACCTAAAGTCAATTGACTATAGATGTTAATTACATCTGAAAAAAATAGCTTCATAACAACCAGACTAGTGTTTGACCAAATCACTGGACATTATAGCCTAGCCAGCTTGACACATAAAATTAATCATTACTAAGAGTAAGTCTGATAACAGTTATTCTATCATAAGCTGCCATTATATATTTTAAAAGTGATTTTAAGTGGTGTTCTAGACAAATATAGAATAAATACAGAATACTATATATGCTATATATGAAAGTCACAACTCTAGATATGAAGCATTTATCTTGCTATAGTGTTTGTTGTTCTGGGTACTGTCAGCAAGGGACAGCATTAGCCATCATCTTCTAGTTCCAAGGTGAATTTTCCATTAGGTTGAACATGTGCATATGTATGTATGTGTATATACATGTATGTGAAATATTTATCACAATAACTAAATTATGTAACAAATCAGACATTAGTTAAGAATACTGTAAAAGACATACAGTGAAATGATGTGAACTTCCTCCTGCCATTATTTTATATCTTTGTACTCAATCTTCTATCTATACTCTGGCCATATTGGACACAGAATAATTTTTATATGCTTTTAAGAGGAAAAATATGTCCTCTACACCTCAAATATGGTACCTTTATGAAAATACTTTGTAAATTGTAAACAACTACACAAAACAAAAGTATGCAAGGCTTTATCATTTTATTACCTCTTCCCAACTCCTACTTGATACCATTCACAGCAGAACTTATGATTCCAGTATGTAGTTGTGTTAGCTTTCTAAACACAACATTTATTATCTCACAGTTTCTATGGGTCAGGAATTTGAAAGCAATTTGACCAAGTGTCAAAGTGAGATACTCAGGGTATCTCAAAACAGTTGTAGTCAAGATGTCAACCAGAGCTACATCATCTGAAGACTTGCCTGGGGTTGGGAGATCCACTTCCATAATGGCTTTCCCATATGGCTGTTTGGCAAGAGACCTCAGTTCCTTGCTGGCTGTTGCAGTTGGGCAGTTTGATGTAATTATGAATTTCAAAAATATAATTGGATCATGCTCATAAACTGATCTGTTAATCTGGGTATGATTAAGTTATGATTAGGGCGTTGAGTGGGCCACATCTGTAGGGCATTGAGCCCCACACCTTGGTGGGTAGGGAATCGAATATAAAAGGCAAGGCAAAGAACAGAGTTGAAGCAGTCTTTTGAGAAGCAGTTTTGATGTTGGAAAGAAGGCCCCAGGAGAAGAGAAGCAAGCCATTCGCCTGATCGTCTACAGCTGACCTTGTGGAAGAAACAGGAGCTAAGCCCGGAGAGAAACACAGCCCCGGGAAGAGAGGAACCCCAGAAGCCTGAACCCTGGCAAACGCTGGCAGCTGTCTTGCTCTAACACGTGGCACTGGACTGTGGTGAGAGAAGAAACTTAACACTTTATGGCCTGGTATCTGTGGACTTCTACTCCAAATAAATACCCTTTATAAAAACTAAACCATTTTTGGTATTTTACATTAGCACCCCTTTGGCTGACTAATACACTGGCTATCGGCGGCACACTCACTTCCTCATCACATAGATCACTCCATAGAGTTGCTTGAGTGTTCTCATGACATGACATCTGACTTCCTTCAGAATGAGTGGTCCAAGAAAGAGCAAAGAGGAAGCCAGAATGCCTTTTCATGACCTAGAATGAGATATGATACACTATCACCCCTGCCACAGTAACTCATTAGAAATAAGTCACTAAGTACAGCCTACACTCAATAGGGAGGGTAATTAGGCTCTGCCTGTTAAAGCAAGTCATATCAAAGAATTTGTAGATATACATTATAAATCCACCACAATAATATATTATATTTATTTCAAACAAACCATTTACTGCCCCCTGTATTAACTTGGATCTGCTATACAAAGTTATCTAGATCAGGTCCTTCCCTGTGGTTCTTCCTAGCTAAGCCATGAGTTTAGGTCATCTGGTAGTGTGTCTATGATTTCTATATGTCATCTTACAAGTTTTACCTATCCTTGACTAGTTTTCTCCTTCATTTTTCCCCATAAGCATGCATTTTCTGATTGTTCCTCTCTAGGAACTTTTATGAAGTTCTTGGCATGGGGAAAGTAAAAATATTTAGTATTTTCTATGTAGAGGCAGAGAATAAATGATTTACCTTTTAAACTGCAAATTCAAAAAACTTTACCTAGACTTCCAGGAAGATGGTGGATTAGAGAGATGCAAGACTTACTTCTCTCCCAGAAAAATAGCTAGAGGACAGACAGAAAATGGTCTAGAAAAAAAATATTCTAAAGTTTAGAACACCAAGGGAAGGCTGGACACCACTTAGAAGAGAGAGGGACAAAGGAAAAGAATCTTGACGAGAAAACTTTGTGAGTAAAAACTACAACTGCAGCTACAGCTGTGGGTGACCATCCTACAAAGCTTAGAGCAGACAGCTTTGAATTCTCTGGCCTCTGGCCAGCAGCTGCAGACAGAGAGGGCCACAGTGGTCTACCTCCCTAGAAAGGGGAGAGAGAGGAACACAGCCTAAGGCTGATTCAGCTTTAGGCCAACACATTTGGTCTGCTGTGTCCCACAAGCTCTTCTAGATCAGGTGGGGCCACACTATTGTTTGTTCTGGGGGACAGCATGGGACTAAAGAGATCCAACCCTCTCGAACACCTTCCCTACTGACTGGTACTAGTTATTGAGGACACAGAGGGAAGTGGAATTATTTCCTATCCTGGAAAAGGAACGGGCTGGTGACAAAGGTTGGAGAACAGCCTGTGAGAAAGTTTGACTTGCAAGACTCTGAGTAGCCCTGAGACAGGATTCTCTGGTCACATCGTTCCAGTTGAAGTTGCAGTGAACATATTCTGACCAGGGTTTGAGCTGATAGGTCAGTACAAGAGTGCCACTGGCTGGCAGACCAAGGAAGTGCAGGCAAGGAAATTAAAAGTAAAAAGAGTTAACACAGGCTTATTCTGGCCTTTACAATCTCTCTCCCCAAAGCCTTTGGAAGTGGGCCTGCAACCCATTACTGGGTCCATGGCGAGGATTTGAGCAACTAAACAGGAGCAATCCTGAAGAGCCATAATAGGTTGAACCAAGAATCAAAGACTGACAGTAACACACAGCCTTCTGTCACTAAATTCCTATGAAATAGAGAGAAACTAAGCATCAAAGTAAACTCACGATCATAATCATTTGCCTAAAAATCAGCAAAAAATTACAAGCCATATTATGAAAATGAAAGATATGGCCTAAGCAAAGGAATATATCACAGCTCCAGATAAAACACAGGATTTGAGACAACTAATCAATAAGGTTCATACAAATTTCTTAATCAAATCAATGAGTTGAAAGACAATATGGCTAAAGAAATAAAGGACATCAAGAAGACACTGGGTGAGCACAAAGAAAAATTTGAAAACCTGAAGAGAAAAATAATAGTTTATGGGTACGAAAAACACAGTAGTTGAGATCAAAAACACGTTAGAGGCATTCAACAGCAGACTCAAAATGATAGAAGAAAGAATAAATGATGCAGAAGACAGAATAGCTGAAATTAAAGAGAAATAAGAACATAGAGAGAAAAGAATGGGAAAAATGAGCAGGGGCTCAGGGAGTTGAATGATAACATGAAGTGCAACAACATATGTGTCATGGGAATTCTAGAGGGAGAAGAGAATGGAAAAGGTGCAGAAAGAGTTTTTGAGGAAATAATGGTTGAAAATTTCCCAACTCTCAAGAAAGAAATGAATTTACACATCCAGGAAGTACAGCATACCCCAATCAGAATACATGTGAATAGACGTACTCCAAGGCACATACTACTCAGAATGTCAAATGCCAAAGATAAAGAGAAAATTCTGAGAGCACCAATGGAGAAGCAAACCATCACATACAAGGATGCTCAGTAAGATTTAGTGTGGATTTCTCATCCGAAACCATGGTGGTGAGAAAACAGTGTTATGATATAATCAAGATATTGAAAGAGAAAAATTGCCATACAAAAATACTTTATGCAGCAAAATGGTCCTTCAAACATGAAGGTGAGTTTAAAATATTCACAAATACAGAAACTAAGAGAGTTCATTAAAAAGAATCTGCCTTTACAGGAAGCTTTAAAGGGAAACTTACAACCTGAATAAAAAGACAAAAGAGAGGGGCTTGGAGGAGAGAAGGAAGACTAGCAGAAGGGATAACCAAAAGAGTAAAAGGACAGATGAAAATATGATGACATATGAAAGCCAAAGAATAAAATGGTGAAAGTAAATAATGCATTTACAGTAATATCATTGAATGTGAATGGGTTAAACTCCCCAATCAAATGATACAGGCTGACAGAATGGATAAAAAATTAAAAAATTAAAAAAAAACATGAGCCACTCATATGCTATCTACAAGAGACTCACCTTAGATACAGGGAAACAAATCAGCTAAAAGTGAAAGGTTGAAAAAAGATATTCCATGAGAACAGTAACCAAAAAAGAGTAAGGATAACTATGGTAATATCAGAAAAAAACAGACTTTAAATGCAAGAAAGTTATAAGAGATACAGAAAGCCATTATATATTAATTAAGGGGACTATCCACCAGGAAGAAGTAACAGTCATAAATATCAATGCACCTAACCAGGGTGCCCCAAAATATATGAAGCAAACTCTGCCATAACTGAAGGGAGAAATAGACATCTCCAATCTAGTTGAAGACTTCAACACATCACTCACATTATTAGACAGAACAACTAGACAGAAGATCAACAAAGAAACAGAGGACTTGAACAATATGATAAACGAGCTAGACTTAACAGACATATACAGGGCATTGCATCCCACATCAGCAGGTTATACAGTCTTCTCAAATGCTCATGGATCTTTCTCCAGGATAAACCATATGTTGGGTCACAAAGCAGATCTCAATAAATATTAAAAGATTAAAATTATACAAAGCACCTTCTCAGATCATAATGAAATGAAGCTGGAAATCAATAATAGATGGTAAAGAGGCAAATTCACAAATGTGTGGAGGCTAAAAAACACACTCCTAAACAATTAGTGGTTCAAAGAAGAAGTTGTTAAAAGAAGTTAGTAAATATCTTGAGATGAATTAACATGAGAACAGAACTGATCAAAACTAATGGGATTCAGTGAAGGCAGTGCTGAGAGAGAAATTTATAGCCCCAAACACCTATATTAAAAAAAGAAGGAAGAGTAAAATCGAAGACCTAACTAGTTACCTGGAGGAACTAGAAAAAGAACAGCAAACCAAACCCAAAGTAGGCAGAGGGAAAGCAATAAAGATTAGAGGAGAAATAAATGAAGTTGAGAACAAAAAAAAAAGTAGAGAAAATCAACAAAACCAAAAGGTGATTCTTTGAGAAGAACAATAAAATGACAAACCTTGTGCTAGGCTAACAAAGAAGAAAAAGAGAGAAATAAAAAGGTTCATAAAGAAGATATTATGAGAAACTGCATGCCAACAAATTAGACAACCTTTATGAAATGAACAAATTCCTAGAAATACACAAACAACATACACTGACTCTATAAGAAATACAAGAACTCAACAAACCAATCACACTTAAAGAGATTGAATCTGTCATAAAAAATTTCTCAAAAAAAGCGCCCAGGACCAGATGGCTTCACAGGTGAATTCTACCAAACATTTTGAGAAGAATTAACACCAATCCTGTTTAAACTCTTCCAAAAAAATGGAAGAAAAGGGAAAATTACCCAACATATTTTATGAAGCATCAACCTAATACCAAAGCCAGATAAAGATACTACAGGAAAAGAAAATTGCAGACCAAACTCTCTAATGAATATAGATGAAAAAATTCTCAGCAAAATACTTGCAAATAGAATCCAAGAGCATATTAAAATACTTATACACCATGACCAAGTGGAATTTATTCCTGGTATGCAAGAGTGGTTCAACATAAGAAAATCAATTAACATAATATACTACACTAAAAAATTGAAGGGAAAAAACCATATGATCATCTTAATTGATGCAGAAAAGGTATTAGACAAAATCCAGCATCCTTTCCTGATAAAAATACTTCAAAAGATAGGAATAGAAGGAAAGTTCCTCACTATGGTAAAGGACATATATGAAAAACCCACAGCCAACATCATACTCAATGGGGAAAGGTTAAAAGCTTTCCCTGTAAGATAGGGAACAAGACAAGGATGTCCACTGTCACCACTGTTATTCAACATTGTGCTAGAAGTTCTAGCTAGAGCAGTTAGACAAGAAAAATAAAATGAATCAAAATAGGGAAAGAGGAAGTAAAACTCTCATTGTTCACAGATTACATAATCCTATATTTACAAACTCTAAAATGTCTCCAACAAAGCTGCTTGCTCTAATAAATGAGTTCAGCAAAGTGGCAGGATACAACATGCAAAAATCAGAAATGTTTTCTGTACACTAGTATTGAACAATCTGGGGAGGAAATCAGGGGGGGGGAAATCCTTTTACAATAACAACAAAAAGACTCAAATACCTAGGAGTAATTTAGGACCTATATATTCAGAAATCTACAAAACACAACTAAAAGAAATTTTTTAAGAATATAAACAAATGCAAAGACATTCTGTGTTCATGGATAGGAAGACTAAATATCATGAAGATATCAGTCCTACCCAAACTGATTTATAGATTCAATGCAATACCAATCAAAATCCCAACAGCCTACTTTACAGAAGTAGAAAAGGCAATTACCAAATTTATTTGGAAGGGACGGGGCATCCAAATACAAAAAATCCTTAAAAAGAAGAGCGAGATGGGAGGACTCTCACTGCCTGACCTTGAAACATATTACAAATCTACAGTATTCAGAACAACATGGTATTGGCATAAAGATAGACATATGATCAATGGAATTGCATTGAGAGTCCAGAAATAGACCCTCACTTTTATAGCCAACTAGTTTTTGACAAACCTTCCAAGTCCATGATACTGAAAAAAACAGCCTCTTCAACAAATGGTGCTGGGAGAACTGGATATCCATAACCAAAAGAATGAAAGAGGACCCTTATCTCTCTCCCTATACAAGAATCAACTCAAAATGGATCAAAGACCTATGTATAAAAGCCAGGACCATAAAGCTACTAGAAGAAAATACAAGGAAACATCTTCAAGATCTTGTGGTAGGTGGTGGTTTCTTGGATCTTACCTTCAAAGCATAAGCAACAAAAGGAAAAATTGATAAATGGGACTTCCTCAAAATTAAACACTTTTGCAATTCAAAGGACTTTGTCAAAATGGCGACAAGGCAATCCACTCAATGGGAGAAAATATTTGGAAATCACATATCCAATAAGAGTTTAACATCCATGGTATATAAAGAGGTGCTACAACTCAACAATAAAAAGACAAATGACCCAATCAAAAAATGGGCAAAAGGCTTGAATAGATATGGGTCCAAAGAAGAAATACAAATGGCAAAAGAAACACTTAAAAAAATGTTCAACATCACTAGTGGTCAGGGAAATGCAAATCAAAGCAACGATCAGATATCATTTCATACCTATTAGAATGGCCACTATTAAAAAGTCAGAAAACTACAAGTGTTGGAAAGGATGTAAAGAGATAGGAACACTTATTCACTGTTGGTAGAAATGTAGAATGGTACAGCCACCATGGAGAACTGTTTGGCAGTTCCTAAAGAAGTTGAATATAGACTTTCCATGTGACCTGGCAATATCACTACTGGGTATATACCCAGAAGATCTGAGAGCAGTGACACAAACAGACCTCTGCACACCAATGTTCATAGCTGCATTATTCACCATTGCCAAAAGATGGAAACAACCCAGGTATCCATCAACCAATGAATTAATTAATAAACAAATTGTGGTACATACACATGATGAAATATTATGCAGGTGTAAAAAGAAATGAAGTCATGAAGCATATGTCAATATGGATGAATCTGAAGGACATTATGTTGAATGAAGCAAGCCAGACACAAAAGGACAAATATTGTATGATTACGCTATAATGAACTAAATATATTGCGTAAACTCATGGAGTTAATAACTAAAATATAGTTCACCAGAAATAGAATGTGAAGGGAAAGCTGAGGGTTAATCTGTACAAGAATTGGTTGAAAGTTGTTCGTAAATCTTTGGAAATGAATAGAAATGGTGAAAGCACATCATAGTATTTGTAACTAGCAGTGCTAATATATGGGTATGACAGTAGTTGAAAGGGAAAGTCTAAGGTCATGTATATTAATAGAAGGAAAGCTTTAAAATGTAATATATGACTGTATAGCACAGTGAAAACGCATGTGAAATAGGAGTATGGGTAATAGTGCATGTATAAGATTGTTTTTCTCTAAAACTGAACAAATGTATGTGAATGTTACAAGATGTTAATTTCAGGCAAAAATACAACCAAAGCAAGCTATGGACAGTAGCATATATCAATATATTAAAAATCTTCCCTTAAGGCTAAAAAAACAAAAGGAAATACACTAAGTGAAAGAAACGAGACAAAAGGCACTTACATACTGTTTGATTCCATCTATACAATATATAAATACAAATAAATCAGAGAGATGGAAACAGAGAGATTAAGCGGTGATTATTAAGGAGTAGAGATTTCTTTGTCTGTTTTTTTTGTTTATTATTATTATTATTGGAATAATGAAAATTATCTAATAGTGTTTAAAGTGATGAATGCACAACTATGTGATTATACCAAATACCACTGATTGTACACTTTGGATGGATTGTATGCTTTATTAATATTTATCAATAAAATTGATTTTTTTAAATTACCTATTTGACTCTTAATTATACAATGCTCCCTCTTCAGAATCCAGAAATCCTTTTCTTTGGAGGCACAGAATCTGCTCCTCTTCTTGGTAATTAGAAAATAAAGGCAATAAACTTGAATTTACTACATAAATGCAGTCCAAGCTGTGGGAAGATGATAGGGTGAAAGTACTTCTATCAAATTCCATTCACACTTACTATCTGAAATAGTACTTTCGAGCCCTAAGATTGCTATGATAATTATTTGTCTTTGTTATCATTCTGTGCAACTTCCACTGACATTAATGTTGAACATGAGATCTTGGGAAATGGAAGGGAAAATTCTCTTGTCTCTCTTAACCCACTCAATCCCTCTGAAATGAAGAGCAATCCCATATGATTATCCCAGGGCAGGGTCCATCTATTCACTTAGGAGAGGCCGCATATTTAAAAACAGACAGAGGAATGTATTTACATTTGCTTAGTTCTTTTTCATTAAAGTTAATATAATAAACAATCCCTTGTTGCTTCAGAATTTGGTTTTCACAGATTACTGGTCAGAGCCTTTTGTTTTCTCTCAGAGATTCAAGTAAGCATAAAACAAAGAGTATCCTTGTAATTTTCCTGTTACTCCCTCTCTGGGCTGGTGCTAAGGGTTGGGTTGTTGGGGCAGAGGAAGGGTTTTACTTGAAAGACAACCATTCGCTCCCTGCTGTGCTCAGTCACTTCCCAACCTCTGGTCAATTCCCTTTGTGTCAGAAGAAAAAAAAGATATCAGATGCTCCAATCATTTTTAAATTTTCCCAGAAATAGAGGATAATAAAGGAAACAGAAATCCCACATACATCAAACATTCTGCTTCTTAGAAGTATCAAAGGCAAATAAAAGTTGCGATTCAATGCCCTTGACTCCCCAGCTCCCATTTACAGCTGTGAAACCTGAGGCTCAGAGTTGTTTTAAGTATACTATTATTAAATGGTAGCAAGTGAGAACTCAAATCTTGGTTTTCAGTGTCTGGATCTCATGCTTGCTCCAGCATGCTCACCACATCCCCTCTGGGATAAAGAAACTCAAAATGCAAAGAAATATTGCTAGTGATAAAGAAAAATGCTGCCAAGTTCCAGATACTGCTTCTGATGACTGCTCACATCGACTGTCCTTGGGGTGTGAGCCTCTCTCTGCCTCAGAATAATCCAGGAGATTGATGCTGCCTGCTGTCTTCTGCCCATCTGGACCTTCCCAGGGGCCTTCTCTCTGTGCTGCCTCATCAGATACCTTCCCTGTTCCAGGGTGATTGCACAGGCCAGCCTTCTCCTGGCACATTTATCTTCAACCCCAGCGCACAAGCAGAACACACACTAGACTAACTCATTTATTTCTACTCATTTATTGATGGCCTTTCATAACTGAGTTATTAAGTCATCAATAACCTAAGAGAAATAAATGAATGGGTCCAGAACTGGACCAATAGATATTTAAGATATACACTGAAAATTTTTTCCAAGATCAGCAGGAAAACCATTGCAGGGTCACCAGTGGTATTTTCCCCACCAGAGAAAATGTTTTATTTTAATTGGAACACAGTTTATTTCTCTACAAAGTAGTAAAACGAATAATATCTCCAGTAAAATAAGGTTAAAAAAATAATAAAAGGTTCCCTGAGTCAACATTTTTCCAAAATGCTACCTAATACCTAATATGTGTTGCTCCCATAGGCTGACAAAAATATCTCTGGAAGGTTTGCTGGAAGTCGAGTGTGAGCTCTTTTAGGAATGCCTGTGAGGTCTGACCCATTAAAGGGGGAGGACATGGGGAAGGAAAGACTGGAAGGTTTTCTAAAACCTTGGGAAATCCTTGAAACCAGTGTGTAGGAGGCCAGAGAAATTCCTATCACTGAAGAAGATTCTACAGGGATACTTTCAAAGCCATCAGCAATTCACCCAGCTAAGGGAGTCGTGTGTTTTCGTTATGTTTAGGGTATATGTGGCTTCTCTCTCTATCAGCTTCTGCTAGCACCCTGGTATCCTGACCTTGTCTCCCTTTTCAGACACATTTTTTTTGCTCCCCCCTTACCCCTGGGGGTCCCATCCAGATGAGAGGAGTCATGGCTGCTAAGGGGCCACAAGTGTGCTTGGAAACCTCTCTGTACCCCAATTGCCTCAGTTTCCTTGTCTGTAAAACAGCAACAGTAATAGAACATACTTGACCAAATTGTTCTGATAATTAAATGAGTTAATATACAGAACGTACTTAGACCGGTATCTGGCACATGGTAAACGTTCAAGAAATGTTAGCTCTTATCGCTGTTGTTGTAATTAATAAAAATACAGTATTTTCCATATGATTAGAATGATAAAGACCAGCCAACCCAATTACTGCAGTTCATTTTATAAACTGCAGGAAACTGCAGTCCAACAAGATTAAGTGCTCTATTGTAGAATCTCTGTGCTTTCCAAAATTTAAAGACCGAGTTAGATATTAGCAAAAAGAATATGGTCTCTGGAGTCGAGCAGTACTGGATTCAAATTCCCGCTCTGTCACTTGCTAGCTATGGGCTTTGAGCTCATTTTCTTTCCTTCCCTGAGCCTCTCTAGATCTTGATCTGTAAAATAGGTATAACACAACCTGCTTTGCTGAATTTTTATGAAAGTTAAAAATTAACAACTGAAAGAAAAAATGACTGGATAACATGACTAGGATGTAGCCTAGTCGCTAATGAGGATTCAATAACTGAACACTGTCATTATTGACATCACTCAGCTGGGCTGCTACAAATGGGCTGCTACGAACAGGCCTTAGAACCCTGGGCTTCCCACTGCCACCTCTATACTCCCCAACCTTTACTTTAATAAGCAAACAAAAACAGGAATCTGGTGACGCTCTTGTTTGATCCATTTTCTTCAATGACTATCTTGTCATCAGTAGATATTATCACTTATCAGAAATTACCTGTCCCTGCTGACAGGTGAAATTCTCTAAGTCCTGATTGTTCATAAAGAAAAGAAAAGGAACTAAAGAAAAAGAAAACCCCCGCTGTTTGGCCCAGAGCTTTCTTAAGTAGTTTAGTTCAGCGTGAGCAATTTTGTTCTCCCAGCTGAACCCCAACTTACTGTGCCTCTTGGGGAGATGGTGATTCAGGAACAACTTGCAAAGATGATGAAGAAAACACTATGTACAGCAGTGATTTTGCAAACCTCTCACCTTTGCCTGGGTAGAAATAGCTAGCAAAAGACACAGAGAAGAAAGGAAATTGAACCGGACGCCCTGGTGTCCTTTCTGGAGGAATGTGATAAATAAATTCTAACTCTACGTTGCAAGATATGGCACTCCAGCTCTACTGGAAAACAGAGTTCTGTGGAATTCTAATGTCCATGAAAGGAGAATGGGTGTCCCACGGAGGGGAATTGGGAATGGAGAATGGGTTCCATTGACCAAGTAAGTTTGAAAAAACACCTCCCTCTTGAAGATTTACAATGCACTGTAAATTTTTAATTTACAGAGTCATTTATAAATTAAGGCTTCTGAAAAGGCCTACATGTTTAACGATGCTGAACCCATCCTTCCCTGAATGATTGGTGCAGAATTCCTGTCAACATCATGTAGAGCAATGTCATCTTAGGGAACACTGTTTGGGAAAGTGTACAAGGTTTGAAAATTGGAGATATTAAGACAACCAATGAATAAGGCTGCCAGTTTGGGCTTTAATTTCAGTGGAAGTCTCTGTTTCAACCATTTTAGACAAAGGATGAATTGCTTCGTAAAAATGGACGATGTTTTGCGTTCTTGTATTCCCATTTAATTTGTGAAGGACAGAAGTGCAGTGTCTGCTGGTACACAGATGTTTCAGAGGGCAGAATATGCAGCCCTTTGTGTTAATCTATTCATCATTAAACAATGGAATTGGCTGGAAAATGGCAATAAATAATATACTATGATATAATATTATGATGGTATGATATGATATGATATGATATGATATGATATGATATGATATGATAAGATGATATATGAGATGATGAATGTAAATCAACCTGGGCTAACTAAGGGCTGACTCTGGTACAGCCAGTGGATTGCCTTCATCTTCCATGTGTCATCACATTCACAGAAGAATGCTCGTGTGATCACTGGACTGTGAAGTCATGATACAATTTGGGGGTGGAAAATGTGGGCTTAAACAAAGCTACAAAGTCTACATTAATATATAAATGCTTTTTTAAAAAGATATACATGTTTTTCATGCTAGGGATAAGGACAACTGATTGACACTTGGAATTCTCATCTCTTCATATGCAAAATGGGATACATAGAACAAGTAAAAATGCACCAAATATCCTTCTGACCGAACCACAATGTTCATTTTATCATGTCTCCAGAGTTCAAGAAATGTTTCACCTTCTTTCCCTTTTTTCTCATTTTTATCCTCTGTCCCCACATAAACACTCATCAAAAACTTTCTCTTTTTCCTTAATTCCTTTTCTTCCTCCCTCCCTCTGTAGTCCTTGTGGGGGAATAAAATGAACAAGCACATCCAATTATTCTAAGCAGGAAGATATCAAAAACTAACCATAGCCTTTGGTAATGATCTAGCAAAAGGAAAATAAATGAACACTAGTATAACAATTATTAGGCTGTTATCATCCCTTTAGTCTTGACCTTTTGGTAAGCCATAAATAAATACCATCTTAATTTGACAGAAGTAAACTGCAAAATTCCCACCACAGCAATCTGACAGAAATATCATTTTTATTGATGTCAAAAATGGCATTTCTTAGCTGCTTAATAAAATTGGGATTATTGTGAAAAGTAAATGTTGAATTATGCCCCAAGAGTCCCATCCACCCGGCAAGATCTATGAGCCAATTTACCTGGTAACTCCTTCACTATTTGGACAGAAATGCATATGCTTAGAAAGTTTTTTCAGATTTACTTAAGTTTAATTTTATTTAACATGTGTTTTCGATATTGAAATGTGCTCTATTATTTATCCAATGACTTTCTTCTATTGTTTCCCTCCAGGAAGCAAATAACTTGGATAAAAGCACGACAAAAACGGAGAGTGCCTGGCTCTTCAGAATGTGGTATGGCTTTGACCACAAGTATCCTTTGATTATGATGCTCTTACAAATAGTGCTGCATGGCAGAGAATAACTTCAAGTGCATAATCATTGAGGTGTGTGCTCCTGTTCTTCAAGATACCCAAAAAGGTAAAGTGAATTCATAGCCATACTTAAAGAATGATTTCAGGAAGTGAAAAACACTGTGTAGTCCATACTTAAGTGTTACCAAGAGCTGAAGTGGAATCTCTCAAGGTCAAAAGGTATTTGGTGTTTTTATGGCAAGCTAATATTTTCTAATACCACATGATAAAGTCATATAGCCCTGAAAAACTGATTTTATTGTTCTTACCTTCATGAAGACTTTCCTTCTAGTCGAGTCGGCCCAATCAACCCACTTGATTGAGGGCTTTATATGAACAGTCTTAGTAGCCTTTGGCCAGGGTAACCCAGACAAAGCTCCTGCACTTTTCTCCCAAGAACCCTTTCGTGTGGTTTGGTTTCATCCTTTGGAACACTGAAAACAGGGCCGAGGAAAATGAGTAGGTTCAGCATATTCCAAAGCTCCACTACTTTGCTTTCCAGGCAGACTTGAAGGAGTTTTTTCCAGTGGAGGGCAATTTTTAAATTCTAGCAATCATTGTAAATCTAGCAGCTCAGGCAGCCCTTGCCATGTGATTCAAAGGGCTG
The DNA here is from genome assembly GCA_026826555.1 of Tolypeutes matacus. Classification (NCBI taxonomy): domain Eukaryota; kingdom Metazoa; phylum Chordata; class Mammalia; order Cingulata; family Chlamyphoridae; genus Tolypeutes; species Tolypeutes matacus. The sequence continues at coordinate 90,510,152 of JAKSZT010053887.1, forward strand.
AGAAATCAGGCCTGCAGTGCTTTGCCATTGTCGGTTGCAGTAAGCATCCATCTCTAATCCCAAGCAAAAGGCACCATGGAAGAAAGGGAAGGGCTGCACTGAAAATGGAATGTGTTGGGTCTTTGTAGCTAGTCTGCCACAGTCACAAATTCATCACCTTTCAGGGAGAAAATGCCAGTCACTGGATGATTTTAAGTGCAGAAGCAATGAATGATTAAGGATGTAACAGATAAGTGAAAGAGCACGAAGAATTAAGAACAAGGAGAAAAAAAATTCAAAGTATTGGTGAAGAAGAGGAGGTAAAAATGGAAAGGGGAGAGGAGGCCAGAGAAATACAGGAAATTCACAGTAGGAAGGATAGGAAAATAACTTTCCCATAGGAATGACTGTGGAGAAGAGGAAAAAAAATAAGAAAGAAGTGAAGGAAGGCCAATTGAAAATTGCAGACAGAAGCAAAAGGAAACTGACATGAGACTTAGAAAGCAATTCTGCAAAAGTAGAGTGTTCCAGGATTACAAAATGGTGATATGAAGGTAGAGGTTTTTTGAGATTTCAGTTTTGTTTTTCCATGGCTATCTTACCCACAGCCAGATATCTTGCCTTGCTCAGTCTTGAGTTTTGATGGACCACATACAGGTTGTCGCTACCTTAAAAGCAGTTCATCTTGGTCATTAACTACCTCTTGGAGGTTCTGCTATCTCATTAATTTCCAGAAGCCATCCTGTCTCTCTAAAGGAAACTTGTTTATGGAAGGTTATGCTGGTTTGTGCTTCTATTTGATTTCTCCCATGAAAACAGAATTTGACTCTACTATTGCTTACAAGTATCTTTAGCTAATTCGTATGAAGTTTTAAAAAATTGACCAAAGAGTACACACAAAGCCTGCTTGGTTGTAATGAGAGGAACAGCAAGAAAATGGTAAAGCAGCATAGAGATAAAAGATGTTCTTGTACAAATTCATATAGTGCTCTGCGGAAAGCTTTACAATTAAAAAAAAGGAAAAAATAATTTGGAAGCAAGAAAATGAAAGGAGGAGCCCACCCTAATTTTTAGCTTAGAACAGTGACACTAGATTCAAGATGATGTCATAGACAGTTTTCTTCTCACTTTTCGCCAAGGGTTTATTTCCATGTGATCATGGACAGATTAGCAAAAGTGAAAGCAGATTTACACTCTCAGTAATATCTTTTCCCATGGTCATTTGTCCTGTGTGAAATTTCAGTGCTGTCATCACTGCAAAAATATATTTTCACTTAGACAATGGGGTTTTTCTACCATAGTCATGCTGTGAATTTATACCCAGAGAGTAGCAAGCCAACAAGGTTTGACTCTGGGACCTCTTGCTATATCTGTATTTTAGAGACAAACTGTCCCCTTGGCATTTATGGTCATACTATTGTCCACCTAGAACCCAGGTGATATGCTCCAGTGTACAGGTGATCCCACCATCCTGGGGTCAGGTGACCTGGCCTGGGCCAAAAAGAAATTGTCATGAGGCTGAAAAAAATTGATTATATGGGTTGGAGCTGCTTAATTTTCATTTTAGTAAAATTGCATCATGAATGGCATCATAAAGTATTCAAGTGAATTTCATCAATGACAACTCTACGCCCACAATATCCCTTACTCTACATGGAAAGCACCATATCTCGATAGTTTCATAAAATCACCATTAAAGCAATGAATAATTATGACTCTTTACGTTATGTGGTGCAGAGCTCACATCTCCAACATCTGTCAAAGATTTATGGGGTGATAACAAGGTTATGGGTCCTGGTCGGTCACCCCAAGAACACCGTTGTGAAGGAGTTCCCAACCCTGAGTCGTATCCTGGACTTTTCAGGTGCACAAAGGTAACAATGCCATCGATTCCAAGAGTGGTTCTTGTAGACATGGACTCACCCTGGCCAAGTTCGAAGAAGGCAGATGTGTAAACCAGCCGTCAGATTCCTAAATCACCACCTCGCTAATGGGGAAAGTCCTTTCCCAGAAATGGGAAGCCTCAAGGCACAATCTGGTCCATGCTGTCTCTCTGCTTCCTCTCCTGCCTCTTGCTCCCTTACTCACCCTGTCCTTCCTCAGCCATCCAAGCACATCCCTGCCCAAGGGGCCTTTGCACGGACATTCCCTCTACCTGGTGTACTCTCCCTCAGACATCCACAAGCCTCCCCCCTGCACCTTTTGCTGTCACCTTGTCAGTGAGGCCTTCCTGGCTCCCTTTTAAATTAGCAGGCCCAGCTCGAGCACCCCCTCACCCCTGCCTTGCTTTGTTTTTTGCGGTAACACTTACGACCTCTGACATAGTTCGAACTTTAATATTTGACAGTCTCCTCCATCCGGGATACATCCTTTCTGGGGCACAAGGATTTAGGTCTGCTTTCGTTCAGTGCTACATCCTCAGGGAACCGGCGCTTGGCATATCATGAGCACTCAGTAAATCTTTATTGAAAAAAACGGATGAATCAAGCAATCAAAACTTTTCTCTCCAGGGCACCTTCATTCTAGAAGCAGATGTGGCAGGAACATCATATTGATGATCAGGTTGCTAAGTAGGTCTGAAAGCAGAGCAAACAGAGGGATAAATTTGAGAGTGTTTTTACCCCAATTGCCCTTTGGCACCCTACGGACACAACCCAGGCAGACAGCTACTTCCCAGCCCCGGCGTCTCTCTCCTAATACATGGAGCCACATGTTGTAAACGCGGGTCCCTGCTGCCCCAGCTGACTTCCTGGCTATGGGTGCTCTGTCCTTTCTTGGGTTTGTGGGTACACCTGATGTGCTGCATATAAGCCTGGCTCTGACTTAGAAGTCTCTCTCTCTCTCTGGGTGACTTTGAAAACATCTTATCTCACCAATCATGTGTTGATTTTATTAGTACCAAACTCAAAATTTTAGATTCATATAGCACCCTCTCAGACAACCCCTTATAATGAGGAGTTTAGAAGCAGAAATGGATGCTGCCTTCCTCAGATTTGACAACATCAGATCAAATTGTTTGCTTAGGATCACAATGTTACAGCTAGACTGGGAATCTTATGATGCCTTATTCTGATTCTGCTGGACTATGCTTCCTTGAGTTTCTTTCCATTCTATCATTTATCTATCCCCTTAAGCATGTGCATTTATTAGTCCTATAAATGTGAATGGCACAGGATAAAAATGACCTTTTCCAAAATAAAAAGGGCAGCCTAAAATCATTTTTAGCCCTTCCTGTATGCCGACATCAACTGAAAATATCATGTGGTTGCCAACATTTTACATAAGTGTAAAGAAAGCACAGAGATAACAATGGGTGGACAAGTTGAGACAGTAACAGAATTGCATGAAGCCACGGGGATGGAGACTTTCTTCCCATCACTAAAGAGCACACTGATGTATTCCCAGTTTGTGGTACTAACAAAATTCAAAGGCAGGATGGAGGTTGCGACTCTTGCATTTTCCATTTTGAAGAGTCTAGCAAGGCAAGTGGCAGGTACCAGAGACCCTCCTGTACCGCAGTGTGAGAGGCTGGGGTGCCACACTAGGAAAAGCAAACACAAACATCAGGGTCATTCAAAATGATACTCGGAACCCAGGATTTAAATGTAATAATATTTAGTCTTAAAAAAAAAAAGGAAGGAAGAAAGAAAAAAGTCCCTCCTAAAACTTGACGGAATTTATTATATCCCACTCAGTCACACTTATTTTAAATCAGAGGTCTGAATATGGTGAGCAGCAATCTCCATTTTAAATGATGATCACTGCATTGCAGTTTTTCCCTATTCTGACTAGCTGAAGCAGCCATGAATTATTTATTGGGATAGGACTGTGGCCTTGTGAAAAACTTGAGTTTGCTTCATGAGAAACTCTCAAAGGAGAAAAGGAATGTTAGCACCGTGATCCCCGTTTTATAAATGAGGGAACTGAGCCCAAAGGAGGGAAAAGGCACATCCAAGGTTACTGATGGACTTGGAGGCAGCATTCATAATCAACCAAAGAGCAAGCTGTGCCCCCAGAGAATCCAGTGATCCCGGGTGAGGTGGCCCATCCAAGTTCTGGTGGAATTAATTAATATATGTGTTATGCTATTGATGTAAGTGTGCCTGACATGCAATTTATAGTTTTGTTGTTATTGTTGTTTTGTTTTGTTTTCCCAGTTACAACAGCTGTTTATTTTTTGCACCTTTTAATTCATTATATAGGGTGTTCCATTTTTTTAACAGTTTACATTCTTGTTGACACGAAAATTTACCTTATCATTATATAATGTATGAAGAAAGTACATGGGGAAGAATCAAGTAGAACTTCAAAAACTGCCCCAAGAGTTGTTAAGACCACCACATAAGTTTACTTTATTATGAAAATATGAACAAAAATACACAAGCATCAACAAAAAATTGTACTCAGAAAACAGTATCTCAGAAGAAAAATCTAATGCTAAATATACAATAAAGGTCTTTGGTTTATAATATGTACAGTTTTACATAATGTATTAAAACTAATTAAACACAATTTATATACAAAATTTTAACAGATTTAGAGTAGTAATTTAAAAATCTGATAAGGGGAGCAGATGTAGCTCAAGTGGTTGAGCGCCTGCTTCCCATGTATGAGGTCCCAGTTTCAATCCCTGGTACCTCCTAAAAACAAAACAAACAAGCAAACAAACAAAAGAGCCAACTCAGGGGAGCTGGTGTAGCTCAGTGGTTGAGCACTGGCTTCCCACATACAAGGTCCCAGTGCAAAAATAAATTAATTAATTAAAATTAAAAAATAAAAATCTGATAAGCACTTCAAATACAGAATGTTAAGATGGCAAATTATAGTATTCAAGGTTTTCCTCAATACCCTAGCCCACTAATTCAAGCTGAATATCCTCTGAAGCACCTCTTCAGGCATGCAAAAAAGAGGACCAGCAGGTTTAATCTGTTCTTCCCCCAAAAGTGATAGCCCAGAAATTCCAAAGTATGAATGTGATCTACCAGAGTCTCCTAGCCTGTCTGCAAATCCTCTAGTTTCTTCATCTTGACATGCCAAGATGAAACTGCACAGTTTCTCATCAATCCAAGGAAGCCTTCTAATTATCTTTAGAGAAGCCAACACTGTATTAGTCAGGCAAAGGGGTGCTGATGCAAAGTACAAAAAATCTGTTGGCTTTTATAAAGGCTATTTATTTGGGGTAGAAGCTTACAATTACCAGGCTATAAAGTGTAAGTTACTTCCCTCACCAAAGTCTGTTGCCACATGTTGGAGCAAGGTGGCTGCCAATGTCTGTAAGAGTTCAGGTTTCCTCTTCCTCTTAAGGCTCTGTGGTCCCAGCTTCTTCCAATAGCAGCTGTAAGCTAGGATAAGTCTTGTCTCTCTCCTGGGGCTTGTTCCTCTCCAAGCTCAGCTGCTCTGTTCTCTCCACAAGGTCAGCTGGAAACTCTCACGCAAATGGCTAATCTCTCTTCCCAGGGCCTCTGCCACGTCTAATGGAGCCTTCTCTCTTTCCTCACGTATCTGCTTCTCTATGTGCTTACCTCCCAGGCTCCAGCATTAAAACTCTAACCTCCCTCCTCTGCCATGCGGTTTTCTCTGTGAGTCCTCACCCACCAAGGGTGTGGCCCAATTAAAGCACTAATCACAACTCAATCAAGTAAAAGCGAAACCTTTGAATCCAATACAATCTAATATGCCCAGAGGAACAGACCGTTCACAAACATAATCCAATACCTATTTTTGGAATTCATAAACAATATCAAGCTCCTACAAGCAACCAACATGAATAGCACATATCTGGTAACTTCTCTGGGCTTTCATTGAGTTCACCTGATGGTAACTGTCATTCACAAAGCCACCAATCCAATAAATCCAAATTTACTTGATGCAATTGACAAACAATAACTAGGAATCCCATGTAACAATAGATCTGCCCAGCATGGGATTCAGAACCTGGTCTGCAACCAAATCCACCATCAAATTTCATGCAGGATTAAATGAAATCGATTGACTTTTCCATTAATAGCATCCAGCTTCCCCGATAGAGCCAGAGTTACCACTGCACAGAAAGAAAATCTTGTGTCAATTACCCCCCAAATGTATCCAGCAAAAGACCCCTCTTTTTTTTTTTTTGTAGATTTTGAACATATCCCACAACTTCATTGACATCAATAACACTAATACTATCATACAGAGTAAGAATCTGGACAGCACTAAGAGTGTACAAAAGAGGAGGCTCGTGGCCAATACTCGCACTTATTCCACCACACTCATGTTGGCATGACCTAATAAATGTCAGAATTTCCTCTCTATCCATGTGATGAAGTTGTCTCATGAGATTCATTACTGTGAGACCCCAGTAAGATGCCACTCGTTCTCAAATACTCAAGCATACAATATCTGTAATCATCTTCCTTTGAGCCATAGTTTGCAACATACTCTGCATGTTTCTCCACTAATTGGGTGTCAGGTGCATCTGGCTTGATAACAATATCCTTCTGTGGTGTTCCCATGTCTGAAAGGGGGAAAAAAACACAATTTATAGTTTTAATGTGATGAATTCATTAGTGGCCCATCAAAAGTTTCACCAGTCTGGGGCTGGGGTGTAATTTACTTTCAGTTGCAAGCAGGAGGGATAGCAGAGGATATAAGTAAGATGTCCGATGTTCAGTGCTTTATTGAGTGCCTATTATGTGCCAAACAATATAACTAAATACGGGGGGCCCAGCAGCAAACAAAGTAGGCAGGGGGGACCCCATGCAGACTTGTTCTTTTGTTTCAATGAAATGAGTCATGATCCAATAATCCCTTAAGTCATTGGCATTACTAGAGTTTAATGGAGAGAGTCTTTGTGGTAGCCATATATTACAATCAAGTGGAAAAGAAATTACCCTCAATTGTAAAATGTAACCATATAATGCCACAAATGATTTCAGAAAGCACCCACATTTTACTCCAAGCAAATATTTGAAACAAACGTAAGCAGTCATCTTTCTAAAAAGGCTCTCTCTAAATAAATCTCTTGCCAGCATCTCCAAATGTGAGTGCGCTTGGCATTATAACTGTGCCTCCCGGGAAGCTGACTGTAGGGAAGGCCAAACTTGCATGGGGGCAGCAATGCAGCCACCATTCCCTTCCCCTGCCTAATTCATTGGGAATTCACCTTGCCTTTTGGAAGTCCTTGTCCTTAGAGATGCTGCTGTAGAAAGATTTTATAGAAAGGCTAAAGGTTTTCACCTCAGTGAAGCGAAATTAAAATTCACTGAAAGAAAATACCTGCTTCCCGTACCCCTCTCTTGCCATGACTCTTTGGTGGAAACCAATGCAGAAGATTTTCACGGTGGAAACATGAGTTGTGTTTTGTCCAAGTCATCATTTAGGTCTTCCATGATTTCTTCTTCTATATAAGGGGAATGTTAAATATTAACCTCTGCTTTGGCTAAATCCAACAGAAAAATTGGCTAGGTATTAAAACAGCTTCCTGCTGATAGTAACGCATTCATTTGCTTCTCAGAGCCAAAACATATTTAAAACAGCTAAACCAGTGCCATTTTCTCAAGACCCTATGCTTAAATATATTGCAATATGGGAATATATTTTATGTATGATTGTTCTATAAACCTACAACTTCTCTAATAAAAAGAAGAAAACCCTTCTATAGTCCTGACAAGTGACTACAAGTATGATTTTGTGAATTGTTGCCTGAATGTGATGGGGTCCCCCACTGTGAATAGAGACAGTTGGGGGTCCCAAGATGATAATTGGGTTTTCTACAATGATCCTAGGATCCTGCAGGAGCTTTGGCATCTCTGCTTTGTTTTGCTTTTGCCCCTGCAAAACCTTTAGCAAAATTTCTATTAAATGAGAACGTTCTTGCATTTCATCTTCACTTTAAGCAAATAATAAGAAAATCTGGATTTACACAATCAAGAAATCAGAAGATGACTCCTCCCCTTGTAGAATGGATTCACAAAATAAATTCCTTTAAATCCAATTCAAAAGACAAAAGACACCGATTGAGTACTTTCTCCGTGCAAACCAATGCATTAGACTCTCCTCATTAATTTTCATTTATTTGTTCATTTATGACATGTTTATCAAGAGCTGATCATGTCCCAACCACTGTCCTGAGCTCTCAGGCTACAGCCGTGAACAAATTCTCACATATTCTTACACTCCAATGTAGTTCTGTTTTAAAATTTGTGATTTACAAATGCCTTTTCAGGGATACCCCTATTTTTTTTTTCATTTTTTTTTTTTAATTTTTAAATTTTTTTACTGTTAAAACAAAATCCAGATTAATATACTTAAAAACACACATACCAAGAAAGCAAATGTTTCATTTTAAGGAAGCAGACACGTTGACATTTTCCCATTTATAGATATAATGATAATTAACATTTCTTGAGTGCCACCTCCTATGTGTTTTGTAACGGGCACCTTACATATATTTTATTTTAATTGAATCATCACAACAGTCCTATGTGGTAGATTTTATTATCCTCAGTGTACAGAGTAGGAAATGAAGATAACTTTCTAAGCATACACAGCTAATATGCAGAGTTTAGAGTCAAACTGAATCTTTCTACTAGATTGAATCCCAAATACCCATCACCCAACATCAACAACTAACAGTCTTGTTACATTATCCTTCCCATCCTTGGATTATTTTGAAGTAAATTTCAGACATCCTATCAGTTCCCCTGTAAATATTTCAGTGTATATCTCTAGAAGATATGTACTTAAAGACCATATTCTTAGCTATCACATACACTGTACACTGTCTATCTGAGAGTAGGTCTCTATTACTGTGTAACACATTAGAATGATTTATAAATCACTAACATTTACAAAGCATCTCCATCCTGTTATAATATCCCAAAGACCACCTCACCATATCACCCACTGTTAGGGTAGGAATGCCTCTTCCCACTCATGATGTTAAGAAACATCTGGATTGGGGAGTGCCAGTCATGTTACCCCTATTTTATAAAGACAGACTTACACATTCCACTATTGGTTTTTATCGAATAGCGAAAAGTAAGGTTCAGACATCAGGATTTATGGATTTGCTTTTGTAGCCCCATCCAATCATTTGCTATGTAATTTTAGGAAACTTACTTAACCTCTCTGTGCCACAGTCTCTCATCTGCAAAACAAGGACAATAGGACCACCTCTGTTTGTTTTGGGGGTGAAATGAATTCATTTCAAGCACTTAGAAGAGTGCTTAAAAAGTGTTAGTTTTATTATTACTACCTGTTGATATCTCTAAAGTAGGCAACATGTAATGCATTTAGTAGCTTCATTCATAGTTATTTATTATCTCTGAGTAACCAAAATTTCCATTATTTTACATGCTTGTAATAATTTTAGTTGCAACAGCCATATTTTATTATCATAACAAAGTCTCAATAAACGAATGGTTTCACTTAGGCTATAAATCATCTGTAATTCATATTAGATCTTGAATAAATTGATGTAGCTGGGTGTTAGGCAGTTCTTTTGTGTCCCCTGTTCTGCACATGCAGTTGATTCATTTATGATTTTTCTGAGTTATAGTCCATCATCCCATGGTTATTTTTCTGGAAATTACACCACAGACAGCAATTTCAATTTGATAGAGAAGTGCAGCAATTTTTTTGTTCCACAATGAAAGCGAGGCAAGTCTTTGATGATAATTATTCCTCTTGTGTCTTTCCGTGATAAAGGAAATCTTTCAATTGCACCTTTCAGGTGAAGCCGTGGTGTTCTGTCATTAGCAGTGTAGTGTTATATTTTGAAGATTTCTAGGTTGTTATTGAATCATTTTGTTTTTTAAAAAATGAGAAGGAAAAATATGTTAAGACTTACAAAAATGTGTATATTATCTTGATGTTGCCAGTATTGAATTTAATTTTAATATTTCTTCTCCTTGGGAAAAAGAGTATTTTGTTTAAATTTTCTTTCATTGCAACTTGGTTACTCCCTCTCAACTGTAGGAGCCAAAGTATTTGCAGGCTGCCAACAAATTCATGCGCTACCAGAGACACATTATCAGCATGGGTGGCTGACAGTCTCACATATTATCACCAGACACAGCACGACAGAAACCTAGATCTGTCTTGGGGACAGCACTTGTCTGCAGGTGAAGCTGTGGCACATACTACACAAAAAAGTGTTGGGCAGGCACGGCCCTGCCCTAATTAAAGTTTGCTTCACAAGGTAGATGGTGGCGATATATTCTGAACATACAGCAAACCAGCTCAGAAATAAGAGTGAGCAAAGTCATAAGTGCACTATGATTAATGGAGGAAAAACTTGTCTGGGAAATAAATACTATTCTTCCAGTCATGTGGGAAAGAGTCCATGGAGATACTGGGATTTTGTAACATGAAATTAAATAATGAGAAGGGAGGGAGAGCATTTTGAGCAGAGAGAATAACATGAGGGAAGGCTCTATGGCAAGTACAGCATGAATAGATGAAAGAGAGCCTGAATAAACATACTGGAAAGGTACAGAATTAGACGAAAGAATTTGAGAAAGGAGGTGGTCTCCAGGGAACAATGGAGTAAGCCTCTGAAGCAAGGGATGAAACTCTTATTCCCAATGCCTAGTGTAATCGGAATTCTCTCTCGTTGGTATTCATTTTATATCTTTGTTTATTTGTGTCTGAGCACGTTGCAATGTGTCACAGCTCTTTTTCTTCCTTTCTGTCACAAGTCTGATTCATCCATTTGACAGTCATTTATCACATACCTACCATGTTCCACACACTTAATGCTTCCAGAATTGGGTTTAGTTATATTTCTTTCCCCAGAAATAAAAACCTAAGTACTCTGGTTAAATGTTCTTCAATCTCTTTGACTAAATGTGGCTTAAATAGTTCTTCCCTAGGCAAAATATAAGTATATATTTTCGCTTCTTCTGAAACTACAGAGATAAATACAAAATGGTGGCTGCCCTCAAGATGCCAGCTTCCTATGGGGTCATGATCCCAGCCACCAATGCACTGGGAACTGTCATAAATAAAGTTGTGAGCCAAGAGTGTTACAGAAGCCAGAGGACAGTGTGGCCAACCAGCCAGATTTGGAGAATGGTGGAAGCCACACAGCAGTAACCTTGGCTCTGGGTGAGAAAAGAAAAAGAAACTGTAAGGAACAGAGCTGAGGGTATGAAGGATTTCCTGGCAATGCAAAGAGCTCAGGCAAAGGAATAAACCGGGCATTGGGTTTTTGGAAAATGGAGAAAGTTTGTGTGACTTTAATGGTGGGATGGGAAACTGTAGAGTCACAGTGGAGGCAGAGTGGGCAGGGCCACAGGTGCCGTAGTCAAGAAAATGGCCTTGACTTTATTGACAGCAGGAGGCCAGCCCAGCACTCTAAGCATAGAGTCGCACAGGCCAGTCTGTCATAGTGAAGATAATGTGTGGCTATGGGAAAGGTGGACAGGAGAGTGACGGGGAGAGCAATAAACTAAAAATGACACTGGACAGTTGCTCCAAAAAACACCCACCAGTTTTCTACATGGAGAAAAAAAAAATGAGGACAGGAAGGTTCTCATTCTAATTTGAAAAGATATTTTGGAACTCTCAATGTGTTCCAAAATATAAATGTGTTAAGATATAAATGTATTTTCATTGAGATTGATTTCTTACATTTTCACTATCAAAAACGTTCCCATGATGTAATCGTCAGGGTCTACCGGGACGTTTTCTAGTTATGAAGCCGAGTCGTCTCTCAGCTCAGCTTCTGGTATCTCAGTTACCTACCCAAGGTCAGAAATGAGAGAATTTCTGACAGATTTTAACGAATCTAACAAAGTGGTTGAGTTAAAATTCAACTTCAAAAGAAAAAGCTGCTTTTTCTTCCTGAACAAACTAGGAGGCCGCCAGTCTTCAGGCCATACTTTCAGCCTCCTGAGGCAGCCACTTGCCTTGGTAGCTGGCTCAGAGGGCTTTTATTTTTTTTCTTTTTTTTTTTTTTCTTTTTTTTTTTTTTTTTTTTTATTTTTTTTTTTTTATTTTTTATTTTTTTTATTATGGGTAAAATTCAAAATTCTCACATTACATACAAACATTTGTAAAATGATATATAAATATATATGCATATATGTGTATTTGCTTACAAAAATGTTATTTTTTATATATATATATACATATATTTTAAGAGGTACTTAGATTACCTAAAATATTATACGGAACCCACTCGGATTCCCATGTTGCCCACCTCCCACACCTCCCACCACATCCAACACAAACATCTCCCATAGTGTGGCCCACCAACCTCAATGAACTTACACCTCCTGGAGCCTTGCCACCAACCATAGACCACAGTTCACACTGTAGACCACACTCTCTCCCACTCAGTTCTGAGTGGTGTGTGCCAAAACTCAGAGGGCTTTTAAATGTGGAGGAAGAAGCACAGGAGAGCCAGCCTTTTTCCAAAGCAAACAGACATATCCCCAAACCATTGCGTTCAGCATTCCTTGAAGCCATTTCCTTGGAATTCCTTGAAATCCACCGATTTGTTAGGGTTCACTGACCCTGTAAACATGGCCAGAACTGATTTCCTGCTCATCCAGGCTGCTAAGCAAATCTGTCTCTAATCCTTTATCATCTGCTGAGTAGCTAGCAGGAAAGAGAGAAATTGCTTTATCCCTTTCCTCCTTATCCTTTTCCAGCAACCTCAGACAGCTCTTCCCTCATACTTCCCTATGGCTTCAGACTCCAGTTGCAGGTGCCAAGCCCTTTGTTTTTCCCTCCCCTGCTTCATGTGGACACAGAACCACTCCTGGAATTCCCAAGATCAGCTGGCCAGCATGGGTCAGGAGCGGTGGCTGGCCAAGGCCAGCTGCGTGCACTGCGGACTCTGGGGGCCGAGGAAGAGGGCGTCTCCAGGGCACCCATAAACAGGCACCCCTCATGTCCAACAGCTCCAGCAGCAACAGTGCATAAGGCTGGCCTTTCACTAGTTTGACCAATTTGTGTCCACTTATTTTCTCTTTTACACTTCGTCTGAAGTCCTCGGGCCTTCTTTGAACAGAAATGTTCAGGAGATGACCATTATGGTCATTGGTAATTGTACAAACACTTTGCAAACATCAAGTGCTTCATAAAGCTGAAATGCTACTAAATTCAGTGACAGGTTTATAGGCCTGAAGGCCCTCAGACTCACTATGCAGATATAAACAAAGAATTTTATTACCTTTTTATTATCTTTAAATTCGTGCTGATTTCCTGCTATATTCAAGGATATGATGAGCACGTAGGTCTCCTCTCAGTCTACAAATGTGCCTTGTGGAGAAAGCGTCCTCCCAGATCTCTAGCACCCACAAATCCCACTCTTGAAAATGTTCCCAAGTGGAATGGCTGGTCCCTGCTGATCAATTAGCCCATTAAGAATCCCTATTCTCAGAGAAGTGGATGTGGCTCAAGGGATTGGGCTCCCACCTACCACATGGGAGGTCCCAGGTTCGTTTCCCAGTGCCTCCCAGAGAAGACGAGCAAGACAGCAAGCTGGTACAATGGGCAGGTGTGGCGAGCTGACGCATTAAGATGATGCAACAAGGAGACACAAAGAGGAAAGACAATGAGAAACACAACAAAAGCAGGGAGCTGAGGTGGCTCAAGCAATTGAGTGCTTCTCTCCCACATGGGAGGTCCCAGATTCGGTTCCCAGTGCCTGCTAAAGAGAAGACAAGCACAAAGAGAATGGGCACAGAGAGCAGACAGTGAGCATAAACAATGAAGGGGGGCAGAATAAATAAATAAAAAATAGATCTTAAAAAAAATAAGAATCCCTATTCTTGACCTTCCAGCAAGTAGAAGCTGATGTTCTCTAGCTTAAGGCCCTTCCTTCCTGACCTAGCCATTGTAAGAACTGTGTTTCTGTTGGGAACTACAAAATAAATCCATGATGAACTTGCCTCTCTCTCTAGCTGAGTACTTTGCAAATCTTTAAAAATATTTCTAGACCATTTAGACGAGACAGATAATATGTAAACCAGAGTTTTTCAAACTGCTGATCAGGACTCATTAGTGGTTCTTAAAATCAATTTAGTGGGTTTCTAACTAGCACTTTTTCTTCTTTAAACTTTATTTCAACTTCAAACCATAAAATAACAGACAAAAGGCAGCTTAACAATTTATGGAAGGATTACTTTCAAAAATCCTGTCCAGGCACATTTGTCTTATTTAATCCTAAAAACAAATTCATTTGTTTCTCCAGTGTTCCAAAAGGTGATTGAATGTACACATATTGGTTAAATGACATGACCAAGGTCTCCTTGTTAATGAAGAAAATGAAAAAAAAAAAAAATCTTGATCATAGTCACATCTCAGAAAACTAAATCCCATATTCTTTTATTTTTTTTACCTTTAGCATTGGTATAGTACCTTCTTTGCCTTTGGAAAAAAAAAAAATTACAATATTACTGTTAACTATAGTCTATAGTAAGTTACGTTAGTTGTATTTTCCCCATGTACTACCATATTCTTAACACCTTGTAATAGAGGAATATTCTTGTATTTGTATTATTAACCACAATCCTCATCTACCACCAAAATCTCTATATGATACAGTCCCTAGATTATCCTCTAGCTGTCTTTCAATTAACATTAACCTTCCTAGACTACCCCCTTCAGTCACAATCACATTTATAAATCAGCAGTGTTCACTGCTTTTTAATAAACGAAGGCCAATGAGAGAAAATACAAAAGCTCATTGAAGCATCAGAAGTAAATACAATTTTATGAAATTTGTTTCGGGTATGTGTGCATATATGCATATAAACTGGGGTTGTGATATAAAATGTGTCTCTTATTGGGGATCATGATCAAAAAAGTTTTAAAACCTTGATCTATGCAGGCCTCAAATCTTTATCCAGGAACCCTCAAGCCATTTTACCTAATTGCTATAGGTGCCAGGTAAGAGCTCAGAGAAGAGAGAGACATCAATTTACCTGGGGTTATTTTGGAAAAGCCCGTGGTGTTGGTGGATGTGAAGCTGGGCTTTGAGAATATGGTAGAATTAGACAAGTAGAAATTGGAGGGAGCCAGAGAAAAGGAGAGGGCAAAGCAACACGGAGCGTGGAGCACAGAGCCAGGTTAGAAGATCTGGCTCCTAGTCCTACTTCAGCTCCTCAGCTGTGGAACCCCAGGGGTGCTCCTGGCCTGTTCTGGCCCATTTCTTTCTGATCTCTAAAATTAGTATAATCCTATCTGCCCTGCAAAGTAACTGTAATCTTCACATGGAATAAGGTATGTGAAACCACTTTGAAAACTAGTGTACCAAACACACCCAAGATATATTTATTAATTTTTCCAGGTGAAGCAAATGTCAAGATGAGGATGTGGGAAGGCATTACATGTGGTTGGGATAAAGTGAGCATGCACCTTGGCACATTTAGGGTTGGATGTTAAGAGACCAAAGGACCAAAGAGCTATATTTAAGGAAATATGTAAAGATTTTGAGTATCCAGTGAAGGTGTCTGGACTTGATCTGGTACATAATGGGAAATTGGGTGGTTGGTAGAAACAGGAGTGACACAGAGTCCTGTTTCAGAAAGACTAATCTCACTGCATTGATTATGGAGAAGTCATGAGACCCTAAATGATGGTAGTTGCATTCGGGAATGGAAAGGAAAGGGACAGAGCTAGAAAAACCTCTGAGCCCAAATCCAGTGTGATGCTGCACACTGGGAACACTGGGGCTCTGGACAAGAAGGGGAGGCAGGTGTGAGTGGTAAGGGAGGGGAAGGGTTCCTGGGTGGCTGCGAGGTTCCAGTCCTCATGACTGAGTCCGCTTGTGTCAGTCACAGAACTAGGGCAGGCAGAAGATGACGCTTGTGAGAGAAGATAAGATAAGGGGGAAACTGTTTATATGAACCTGCTCCATATTCTTGCTGGGCCCATTCTCTGGAACAAACAAGCTACTCACCCAGTCTTGACTCACAAGTGGCATTCTCTAGAACTCTGAGCAACCTTGTTTTTCCTCTGTGAGCTTCTCTCTCATAGGGGAATGCTCTGCAACTAATGCCCTCCTTAAAAGGAGGCAGAACACTTATTTCAATATCTTGGGCTAATTCAGTCACATCGACTCGTGTTCTATTTGTAGACTTCACTTAACTCATCCCTCGGGTTAACTTATGTTATGAATACAGCACTCATGTACCATATCCTACCAAGTCAAGTACAAACACACTAGCCCAGAGCAGCATGGCAGGTGAGTCCAAACACTAGGTGCAGAGTTCTGCCACTTACTAGCCATGTGACTCCGGGAAATGTTCTTTGAATGCTCTGAACCTAGATTTCCTAGTCTGTAAACTGGAGGTGATGATAATTATACCTATCTTGAAGAATAGGTCAGCACCTGCCTCTGCAGAAGCAAAGAGCTTATCAGGGTCCTTCCTCTCCAGTGCATACCTTTAAGCCCAGCTGCAGGCTCTTCAGGCAAAATAACCTTTATTCCAGCTCTATAGTGGTCCAAAATGCCATCATGCTTTGCAGTGTCTCTCACTAGGAATAAGCACATAGAGCTGGGACTATTCCGTGAGCACTACTCCTGTCTCTCCAACCTAGGGGTGGGGAGAGGAACGGAGAGGAGAAAAAGGAAGCCCCTGGCCATAATCTCAGAGATCCAGGGCAGCTGGCTTTCTCCTGCCCCCATGAGCACAGGCCTTGGGGAATTCCATCTGCCTATTTATCTACCATTATAAATAAGCATAATATGCAAGCTTCTACTATTTCCATGAATAGAGTGTTCATTATGATAAAAGTCAGGTATTTTCCAGCTAAATCAGAAATCATATGAAAGAGCATGCCTTTGAGCCCCAAAGGTCACAGAACAGCGAGATTAGGAGTCAGAAGTTCTGATTTTTAGCCCCAGCTTTGCTGGCTATGTGAGCTTGAGTCAGTCCCTCCACGCCCCAGTTTCCTCATCTGTAAAGTAAAAGGAATGCCCCGCCCCAACTTGTACTTTATCGAGAGCATCTTCCCTAACACAAAGCAGTCAGGAACCTTTGAAGACTTAACAACGATGATTCCCATATGGAATTTTTCACATTTTTTTAAACAGGCATGAAAATTGGAGCTCATTTTTCAGTCTTTTATATTTATTTGTGCTTCCAATCAAAACCATACTGCACAGTGGAAGCACTTCTAACAAACGATTCCATGAATATTTGGCCTTTTATCGGCCAAGCAAAAGCCACTTATATAGAAAGGAGTATATATACTTGCATGGCTTTATGTGAAAAAAAGGAAAGAGATGCCTGGCTCTCTGTTACACACTTGAAGTCCATTTTTTCAGAAATGTGGCACATTTGTCATGTTTTTATCCTTACAAACTCAACAAAATGCAATAGCCCTGTTTGATGGCATATAATAAATAAAGGTGCTTTCTTAGGCTCCCAGAAAGTAAATAATTGACATTTAATTTCCCATAATTCAATCCCAGGAATTGTATGTGAAAATGAAAGAAATAAATGGAATCATTTATTTAGAATAAGTGGAAAGTCCAACATATTGCCATCAATAGCTGCTTACCTTCTCATCCACCTTCCAACATGACCCTCTTTTACTTCATTTCTGATAGAAGTAACAGAAGTGATTTTCCCTCACTCCCAACAAGCATGAACTCATCTTTTTTTATGAGTCTCTTGAAATCGACTGGCACCTTACAGACATTTTTCCTAATTGGATCCCCTTCATCATCTTGGTTTGAGAGCAATCCTTTCAATAAAGTGTTATCAATAAAATATATATCCAGTATTGGAAGAAAGAGTTGAAAAGATAGCTATCCTATGTCAATAAAATGGCTTGTTGATGAGCATGAGAAGGGTCACAAATATGGTGGACTTTTTGTTAAAGCACAGAGCAGGAGACATTTCTCTCATTTCACAGAGGAGTACACTGAGGCTCAGCAAAACGGGAGGCTAAAGCACATCTAGGACTCTTATACATAGTGTTTTCTTATTTCCCTTTTCATTTTATCCAAAAGTTTAAAGAAAAAGAATATGTATATATATAAAGGCCACAATATGCTGAAAAGAAATGAGACCTTAGAATGATTATTTTAAAGTTTGTTTTTTGCAATATCACAAATCAGTTTTCTCTAGCAATTAATTAGGTTAGCATGTATTTTGCTGAAAATAATAGGAAAATTAAATGTGGTCCTCCTTTCAGTAAAACTATGGTTTTCATCTTCCTCCTCTATTATCTGCCTCCATTTTTCCCTAATCTTTACTATAAGTTCTTTGTACACAATGAATATTCCTTTATTCTTACCCAATGAAAAGGACAGAGTATTTTTTTGGAAGTTCATTATGCTGAGAGTTTCAGCTGGTACATAGGCAGAAATCTATATTGAGATAAGAATATATACAGGCTTGGGCTTGTTTTTGGAATTTGTTTTGTCCCTGCTTGGGCCTTCCTACAGATTTGGCAGAGTTGTTCAAATTGGACTTGGTTCTCTTTTGCCCTTTAGCTTTATCAAGAAAACATCCTTTATACTAAGTGACTTTAAAGATTTATAACTTTTAAACAAGACATTTTTCCCTTCTATAAACAAACTCTATTAAGGGTGGCATATGAATAGATGAGACCCTTCTTTGACCTGATAGAGACTCCAGTTCCCTAACGTGTATCCTTTCTTCACTTTCTACTTATCCAGATTGGATTCCATGCTCTGTCATCTCAATATCACTCTTGTATACACTCCAGATTCCTTAGTCCATCATCTTTTTGGTACACCCATCTGGCAAAACCCAAACCAATGATGAACCCAGCTCTCTGCTTTTGAGGGTACTGGATCTGAGTAGCTGAGTGCTATTGGAGAGAGCTACACAACCAGTGGACTGGTTCCCTTATAATTTCTTCATCACCAACCTCAAATGGACCCCCAGTACTGCCCAACTACCTAGCCTAGTTCACTTCTCTGGTCACTTTTATCCTCAATTACTTTTTCAAACCTATCTGTACTCTCTTCAAACCTCCAACCCTACAACCTCGTATCTCACTCTCAACAATGACCTTACCTCCTACTTCACAGAGACTATAGCAGCCATTAGATGGTGACTCCTCCCATTAACCCATCAAACATTAAAACCAGCCTACTTCTACACCTTCTCTTTTCTTTCAACTCTCCTCATCTGTCCTTTGAATCACATCCCCTCCCAGATTCTTGCTCTTATATAGCCAACTGTTCCTTCTCAACTAGGTCCTTTGAATTGGCTTTTAAAATGTTTAAGTCATAACCATTTAACAACAACAGCATAAATAAAAGCTTTCATTTGCCTAACAACCCTTGACCTATAATTTTCTGTCTCTTTCCAACACAGTCAAACTTCTTAGAAAAGTTCACCACACTCACTGTCTCTATTTGTTCTCCTCTCACTCACTCCTCAACCTACTTACATCTGTCTTCTACCTCAACCACATTACTAAAGCAGCTTGTTAGATCAACAACAGCCTCCATTCCTCTAAACTAGATGGACATTTTTCAGTTCTCTTCTGAAATGTTTTTTTTTTTTTTTTTTTTTTTTAAGATTTATGTATTTATTTATTTCTCCCCACCCCACCTCATTGTTTTGCACTCTCTCTCTGCTGTCTGTGTGTTCTTCTGTGTCTGCTTGTCTTCTCTTTGGGCAGCACTGGGAACCAATCCTGGGACCTTCTGGAGTGGACAGAGGTTGCTCAACCTTTTGTACCACCTCAGCTCCTTGATCTGCTATGCCTCTCACTGTCTCTCTTCTGTGTCTCTTTTTGTTGCATCATCTTGCTGCTCCAGCTCTCCATGCAGGCCAGCACTCTGTGCAGGCCAGCATTCCTGCACAGGCCGGCACTCCACGTGGGCCAGCTCTCCGCTCAGACCAGCTCGCCATGTGGACGAGCTTGCTTTTCACCAGGAGGCCCCAAGAATAGAACCCTGGATCTCCTATATGGTAGATGGGAACCCAGTCACTTGAGCCACATCTGCTTCCCTGAAATGTCTTTTTAACAGCTTGTAATACTGCTGAGTGCTTCCTCCTTCTCACAATACTCTTTTCCCTTGTCTTCCCTGACTCAGTACTCTCTTTGAGTTTCCACCTAGTTTTTGGCCATTCATTCTCAGCTTATCTTCCTTTGTCCATTAAATGCTAGAGTTAAGGTTTTATCCAAGGCCCTCTTCTCACTCTATTCTCTATCCCTAAGTGACTCCATCTATACTGTTGGATTAAAATAACATGGAAACAGACATGAGTCACAAATTTATACTTCTGTCAATATAGATACATAGATGCAATTTACTTATCTCCACTTATATGCCTGAAAGACAGCTAACAGTCAACTATGTCCAAAACCAAAATCATGAATCTCACCCCAAACCTGATCCACATCCAGTTTTCTCACTTCAGTGTTACCTCCATTCTCGTACACAATCACAAAGCTCAGGAGTTAGTCCCAATGTTCTCTCCCTCATCCAGTTGTTTTGTAAATCATTTCTCAGCAACTTTACTACCTTCAGAATTTGTAGTCATGATAAATAGTTTAGAATGTTATGATTGTCATTATTTGGTTGAATTTTTTAAAAGAACTGCATAACACTTTAATTTTTAACACACCGAAACAAGAAAGAATTATAAATGGGGAAATGATGTAAGTGTAAAATACTGTACGAGGTCAAGTAATTAAAAAAAAAACAAAACACAATTATATGCCAGAAAGCATTTTGTTTTTTAAAAGAGAAAGAACATTAGGAGAGGGGCATCATTCTTGTTACCTTCTCAAGGTCAGAATCCCTAAATTAAACAGAACTGAGACACGTAAAGGACAGCAAGCTATAGCAGGAATTTCAAAAAGTCTGAAGAGAGCAATGTCTTACCTTCTTAGATATCTGCCATCCTTACATTTCTTACATACATGAAGTTGTAAGACAAAATTTAAAGTTAATTTTCTATTCATAAAATCTTGTAAATGGCATCATCATATTATATTTCTCAAGAGATCTGTAACTTAGCCTATGAAAGAGTTGTCTCTTAATGTACTTGAAAATATTCTCTTTAGTTATAAGCAGAAAGCACTACAGATTTAGAATGAACATTTTACCCTATTCTCTCTTGGTCTTGACTGTTTCTACACTAGTAAAGAGAAATATATTCTTCTGAAAGCCTCCTGAGAATAGAGTGCTAAATGCATCAGGATATTGAATTTGTTGGGAAAATAAGAGTTGCGTTTTGCAAATAAACTGTTATACCTATATTGAAAGCTCGATAGTCATAGGAGCTTTCACAAATAATATGCCTCCTTCTGTCATTACACAAGGCAACCTCTATCAGTTAATAATAAGCATGACTAATTATTAACCTGAACAGATGACATCAGAGAAAACTGACATAAATTATCCCAAAATGAACTGTGAGTGAATCTGTCCATTTAATGAACCTAATTTACGTGATTCTTCTCCCTGCTGTTCCCTTTGTAAATAATCTTTCATTGGAATAATTTCTAGCCCAAAAGCTACAGTCATAATTATTCTGGGCATTACATGGTTTTGATGGGTAAGCCATTCTTTCAGCCACGACTTGCAAGCTGTTCAAACCACTGATCACTATACCCTGCTGGTAGAATATTGCTCAGGTAGTCAGCTCAAGGCCTTGGCCAGGGCTCATATCATAGATAGAGACTCTTTGAATGGGAACTCATGGGAGCTAGAACCATGCTTACAATATCCTTTGTCATTTCTGATGTATGAACAGTAGACAAACGTGCTTCTTTTTATACATAACTATGAATCATCTTTGACCCCATCAGAAGGATCAGTGGTAGATACGCCACCTTCTCAGTACTCCAAGTTCCAGCAGACCCCTTTAAGTCATTTTGGGAGGCACAATGGGGATGCCAGCAGTTTGTTTTCCATAGTATTTTCTTGTTGACTCCAAGACCACTTTATGAAGCCATGTTATTGATTTGATCGACTATCACTTGTGGCAGTTCTCTCCAAGCTATTGAAAATTACTTTTCTTCCCTCTTTGCATCTTGGTCAAATACCTTATTCTGAAAATTGGCTCACTCTCACCTTCTATTTCCACACATTGCCTAGAAAAAGGAAAGAATTTTAAAAGAATTCCCTCCTGCTCTTGCCACCACACACATTGAAAAAAAAAAAAAAATCAAAAGGAATTTAACATTTCCTGTCACACACATAACTTGCATGTGCGTGATCACACACAATTAGTTGCCTACACAATAAAAAGGAAGAGAAGCAAGGAAAAACACATCCATAGCCTCTTTTAGTATTAAATCTATGGGATGCACTGCACAGTCAAACCATCTATTAAGGTCAAAGCCATTATCTCCTCCTTTGGGCATCCAAACTGCCCTTATCAGTCATTTCAGTGAATAAACGAATAAAGACTAGAAAATAGGATAGTTGCAGATTTGAGAAACAGTAAAAGTGCCAGCACCAAGGATGGTAATGGTATCACGTCTATTATTACAGTCATTTTTATATTACCAGCATCTGAAGATTATATTATCTAGCATTCGAAGATTGTTTTGACAATGTGGTCACAGACAGATAAGATACAAAGAAGGAATAACCTTTTCAGGAAGAGACACATTTTTATGAGTGTGTATGTGTCTGCATGCATGTGTGTGTGTGTGTATGCCACACATGTCTGGACTTGAACATGCTCCAGTCACACCATACCCAACCTGGGTGATTAAATAGATCACCCAGTAGGAATTTCTGCAGCTCATCTTCAGTTTCCTTGGTCATGTCCACAGGAGTATGTATCTACAAGAGCCTGATTTTTCACAAGTTGCTCAAGTTAATCTTGTCAAATCCAGTTCTGTTTATTGTACCCTAGTTGCTACAAAGATGGTGGCATTGGGTGGGGTGTTTTAAATCTAAGGCCGTCCAATAATCAACAGGAACATGTCAGCAGTAAGCTTTATAAGTGGCCCCTTGAGGAACCTTCCAGCTCAGAAAGTTCGAGATTAGGGCCTGCTAGACCATAAGGAAGCAGTTCTGGAGTGAGTTTCACTGAGAAGTCTCTTCTGTAAGGGATCCACAAAAAAAGCTCCTATCACGGGCAGCAAAGAACCCAGATATGCTCACTAAACTAAGAATCTCAGAATCATGGTTTCCACATTTACCTTTGCCTGGTGGATACAGTCGTAGGACAGAAGCCGTGCTTCTGTGCCCAGTGCCATGTGGTATAGCATGGTCTCGACCTTCACGGCTCACTTCGGCCGCAGGGTTCTAAAGATACTGCTCCTCATCTGAAGGTGGATCCCCAGGATTAATGAAGCTCGGGTTTCAGGGCCCTTCACTTGCATGGGCTCCTTCTCAGGGTCCTGTGCTTATTTTATATTCTTTTTGTTAAGGAGGGCCGTCCCAGTCGGGTAATCTTCAGATCCCATGAAATCTGAATCCACCCCTGTCCATGTCAGTAAGCACTATCAAAAAATATGATCAAGTTATACTCTCATTTTTGTATATTTAGTAAATCACATCACAGTGAAAGGTTTCAATCCCTAGAACCCGTATAGCACCCTTTTTTGCATTTGTTTATTGGAGTAGTTTTGGTAAAGGAATATATTTTCCATTTACTTGAGCAGGATTCAGATATTGCTTAGGAAGTTTAATTCTCAAACTGGTATCTGAACATACTGTTATTCCTCTCCACATTTCTCCCCAACCACCTTGCCACAGCTTCTCTACACAAAACACCATAGGAAGCAACAACACATCACCTCTTGCTAAATGGGTCGAAATTCACAAATACCCAACAATGACTATTGTGGGGTGTCCTCCAATATCTCCTTCTTCAATCTAAATTTGCATTTTGCAGCCATGACCTACAATGACTCTCCTGTCCTCCTTTGCATGTCAATCCATTTATGAATGGACAATGATTTTTATTAAACCTTACTCTAGACCACTCAAACCTCCCCAAAGACCATAAATCTTTAACTCCAGGCATTTGAGGCACCCAAACTGAACCCATCATGAACCAAAAGTTTATAAGAGCTAGCTAGGCACTCTTAAGGCCTCAGCTCCAAAGGGCCTACATAACAGAAACACTACAGAGCAGTTTTAAAGAAAGACTTTAATTAAAGTAAATTGCCTCCTAATCATACCAAAGTAATGCTATCTTGAGATAAACCCAGAGAAAAGAACTGATTACGTTCAATGGTAAGTGCCAAAGGCATCTGGACAAAGACTTTTTAGCCTTGAGAATAGTGGGAGGGATATAGTCTTAAGAATTTTCTTAGAATTAAGTGTCCTTTTCAGCTTTAATTATGATTCTGTTACCAGGTGATACAGTTTAGATGATCCTCACTGCACAAAATATATGAAAGTTAGGCCCTCCTAATGAAGAGAGCCTTTTGTACTGAGGACAACCAGTGCATTTCAATGGGTTTCCCGTCTCCCTTCTTTTCATTCCTCATACCAGTCATATATACTGTCATCTTAGAAAGAGCAGATGAAAAGGTGCCTGGAGATAGGTTTCTGTAACCTTAAGAGGATCATTAGTAAAAGTGAAGATAAGAACTGAGCAGGGGACCTTTTCTGAGTATACTCTGAAATATAAATGATATGTTAAGGGCAAATAATTAATATGAATTGCATCTGAGAAAAGGTAGGCATCTTGAAAATAGCACAGAGGGCCACAGAAAAGCTGCCAAGGGCCTGAACTGAAACCTCTTTGAGTTTCTTCAAAGACCCCACCAGCTATAGAATGGTTGGGATGGGAGGCCCATCTGGTTTGCCATTAAGCAACTCCAACCACTCATTAGTGCCTGTAATGGCCACTCAAGTAAATGTCTAGTACGTGTTGAATCAGCAGGTAATCAAAATAGTCCCCTAGTTAAATGAGAGCAGTAACACTAATGTATCCCAAGGAGAGACTTGCTCCATTGCAGGTGGTGATGGGAGTTGTCTTTCAACTTCTGTCCATTTGCTTTTTGCTTAACTTCTGTCGCCTGAATGGTTGTGCACAGAATCTGGAACCTAAGGCTTTATTAGACCTTTCAAGCATGAAATTATAGTTTGTTGGCTGACAACACGCAAGGGTGCCCAAGAGACTAAGCGTGATATAATGGGGCTGAGGGCCTCTAACATGAATTTAATCAACCATGATACCAAGTCACTTATTATTTTGTTTACAATGGCATGATGCAAAAAAAGTTCTCACATTGTGTCCTAAATGCTTCTGAGATTTCTCCTATACATTAGTCTTTCACTAGGTTGCTTTTTTCCATGTCAGTTAACACCTTTTAAGAGTTGTAATTATATGTAGCATACCCCATAATCCAGTCAAAAACTCCCTTTTACAGAAGCAGTTGTCACACCCAGAGTCATATTAATAATTGGAAAACAGCGAATTGGCATGAACCTAATAATTAGAACTGAATGCAGCCAAGCTCAGCTTTGGGACAGGAAAGGAAATCATCAGAGTAGATGTGGTTATCTACAATTCCACAGTACACCTCAACAATCTGTTCTTTTAGTAATAACTATTGTTCACCAGCACTAAAGCATTTTTAAATGATATGGCAATATAATGTGATGGAAAGCCTTAAGAACATCTGTGAAAAGAATCTGAAGAGCAATTAATTCATATTAAGAAAATAAAGTAGTAATAAAGTAGTACATGGATATGGGGGTGGGGTGGGGATGCTAAGCCAAGCAGGGCAAGAGGGAAGAGGAATACCATCCACTGAGTGAGAACTGAGCAGCCTGGGACTCAAGCAGAGAAAATCCCCACCTGGGGCTTGAGTAGGTGAGTAAGACAGCTGGAAACTGTGTCTGCTCCCGCCAACCACTCTGCTTATATGCAACTGTGCAAATTGTAATTCATTACAAAAGAAAAAGATGACAGCCAATGCCAACTAGCAGGGGAGGGGTCTGAGGGCATCTGTCCAAGGAGCCACATAATGAACCTCCACCCCGAAGGGAGCGCTAATGAGATGATTGCAAGTTACAGCAAAGCAGAATTCCAGGGACTGGCAAATAATTATTGATAATGATTGAGAGCAAAACCGTTGGTGGCAGGTAACGTTAGGGAAGCCAAACCTCCATGCCGCAGGCTGTTGGTGGACATAGAGCCTGGTGTAGGAGGCATCAGTAAGATTTAAATTACTGAATCTGAATCTCAATGGTCCCAGCATTCTCAACCGCTCCTTGGCTATGATTAGTAAGCCAACAATACCAACTAAAGAAGAGAAATGAAGAAATTTTGAGTTCACATAGCATTCTTTTATGTCACAAGTTAAAGGCAGTGTGATATTGTGAAACTTAGAGGGGCTTTGGATTCAAAACACAGGGGTTCCAACCCCTGGCTCTTTCACCTAATAACTGACTGATTTGGGCAAGTCACTTAACTTTATCAAATCTCTTTTTTTTCTGATCTTTAAAATGGGGGAAAGCTGTTGTGATAATGATAAACTTCCAAATACCGTACCCACAGTCATGATTATTTTAATCACCTGGCAGCCTAATTATAGAACCCTCAGACTGCTTTACCTTGTCTTTACCATAAAGGTGATAGATTTTCTTCTTTTCTTCTAGCCAGTGGCTGCTCTGAGCCCAAGCTAGCAGCTGTAAAACGGGTCACCTGGTTTGCTGTGCAGTCAGGTATATCATTATTTCTGAAGAATCATTTAAATATATTTGCATGCATGTCCCAAAATCTGTATACACAGATGGTTGGGAATGAATTAGAAATAAATGACCAAGCTGAGCATACTAGCTCTCTCTTCCTTCCCTCCCTGCCCCCCCCCCTCCTCTCTCCATGGGTTTCACGAAGGTGTTTGTTAAATGTAACACCACCCTGCCTGCCTATCACGATTTTCAGTCTGACACAAAAAGCCACAAAGACCAAATAAGGCCAAAAATGTTTGCAATGTCCTTCTCTTTGTCACATTTTTTTTCTGTGTACAAACTGAAATATACAGAAACCAGGATTTAGTTTTATTTATAATGAAGCTCTTAAAATGTAGTTAGGCACAACAGGGGTGACAGCCATAACACCTTGGCGTCACATGGGAATCCCTATATTTTTTATGTAACATTTATGTAATCGAAGTACCTTTAAACATGTTTTTTATTATTATTAAAAAAAAAAAAAAAAAAAAAAAGATGCCTTTCTTTTCTTTCTTGAAACTCTCCAAAACCGCCATGATAACAGAGCCAGCTTTTCAACTTGATATAAGAAGTACGCATTTCATATCTCTCCAAATACAAACGGGTCTAAATAAATAACTTTTTATTTAAAAGGTCATCCACATCAGTCTCATATACAAAAGTCACTCGATTGGCACTCAAGGATCCCTCCTTGCTTCTTTTATCATTTTCCTCAAGGATAGAAAAGCTAAAAGCATGAGACTCTCTGTCATGGGTTCCCTCTGGCCCTGACTAGAAGCAATGATGGGTTCTGACTCTCAGAGAACCCAGGTGGATGCTCCTCTACCATCAGAGAAGGCACAAGTCTAGGAAGAAAGGAGCTTGGATGCAAGACTGGGGATTTCCCCTCCCATTCTTTTGTTCCTGAAGAAACTTCATCAGGATTTGTCAAGCTGCCTCTAAAGTAGTAGTTTCCAAACCTGGGGGCAGCTCTGAAGATTTGGTTCATGGGTCTCACCCCTGAGGATCCTGACTCGGGCAGTCTGGGAAAAGAGCTTGGGGACCAGTGTAAGCCGTGTCCCAGATGATTCTGCTGTGAGAGGTAAACAGCAAAGTTTTGGGAAAGTCTAGAAGTTCTGCAGAAGTGCTTCCTGATCAGACTGAAGTATACCTCACTGATTTAGGGCATTTGTGAATCATAAGATCCAATGAATGAACAGGCAACAGGAGTGGATGCATTCTCCTTAACTCTTTGGAAGTGGGCAGCTTGCACCATTTGATTTTGGCTGATATCAGGTAACATCCGGGCAGGGCACAGGTGATGTCCAGGTGGAGAGCTGGTGCCAAAATGCAATTTAGGGAAGATGGTAAAAGCCCCAGAAGTCCAGAGTGACTGGTTCTTAATGGGTGGGGGTGGGGGGAGGTAGGGGAGGCAATGAAAGAAGGAAGACCCTAATCTAGACGAGGCTGACAACACTCAATCTAAGGGGGTGCAATGCCAGTCATATTCTTGGAGATAAGAAAACAATTTTAACAACCCTTTGCTCATGGTAGGAACTCAACAAGTATTTATTAATAAAATGACAATATTCTCTCCCCTCTAGTCCATAAATAATCTTCTCTAAAATGAAAAGCTTAGCTGTAGCTTAGTCATCTAATTTGGGATTTTTTTAATGAAATCAGTAAATGGAACTCAGTAGCACGCTATGATTAGTGCCATAACAATGTTCTACATGTGTCGATATTCCAGATAACTGAAGGTAGTTCTTTAAAGTGTTTTTTTCCCAAGGAGGTCCATTTTCATTTCTG
Organism: Tolypeutes matacus; assembly: GCA_026826555.1. Lineage (NCBI taxonomy): Eukaryota > Metazoa > Chordata > Mammalia > Cingulata > Chlamyphoridae > Tolypeutes > Tolypeutes matacus. The sequence goes on from JAKSZT010053887.1 coordinate 90,538,512, forward strand.
GGGACTATTCTTTTTTTATCTATGAAGTTTTATTAAAGTATTCATACATGAACATACATAAACAGTAAGTATATAGTAAAAGTTGTGAATTTACAAAACAAACATGCATAACATCATACAGGGGTTCCATACATCAACCCACCACCACCACCTTGCATTGCTGTGAGACATTTGTTACAAACTATGAAAGAATATCATCAAAATCTAACTACTAACTATAGTCCATATCTTATATTTGGTGCATTTTTCTCCCAGCCCACCCGATTATTAACACCCTGTATTTGTATTATATATTTGTTATAGTTCATGAGAGAACATTCTTATATTTGTTCTGTTAACCACCATCCACCTTCCACCACTGGATTTCCTGTGTTATACAGTCCCATGCTTTGCACAGTCCATTCACAGTATACACTCAGTGGCTCTCATTTTCATCACAGAGGTGTGCTGTCATCACCTCAATCAATTTTAGAATGTTTTCACTTAATGTGGTTTTTATTTTATACACAATTTTATTTGAAAAGTTTTCTGAAATGTATTAAGTAGACTTCTGCCTTATTAGGCATAACTTGGTATGTTTTTATGATTTGGAGTTATGATTACGAATTAGTTATTATATATAGTTACAATGCTCTGATGCTCTCAGGAGTTTGGGGCTTCTACATAAAATGGCTCAGGGCCACTTTAAAATCAGGGCTGTTATTCCTGAGACTTCATTTTCTGCTAGGATCTGATAAGTACTTTACATGCATGATTTCATTTACTCTGCACAAGAACAGCATGAAGTAGGTATTGCTAATATGTCCATTTTATAGATGAGAACACTGAGGCTAGAGCCGCAAAGCAAGAAAGGGGCCAAAGTGGGTCATGAGCATAAATCTGTCAGATTCCAGGGTCCACACACCTGCCCACTAGGAGGTAGTCCCTCCAATGCGGTAGGTGACCAAGGCTTAATTTACTTCCTCCCTGTGGGCATCTATTACTTTTCATAAGTCAGCCTCCATCAGCCTTCTGCTAATATGCTGTCAGGACTCCTAAACCAGAAACTTTATCTTTAATCCATTTTCAGTCCATCAGCCATGAAGTCAGGGCCTGAAGCTAGAGCCAGACTTCTAAGACTCAAGCTCATGGACTTTGTGACAATTTTTTCTGCTGTGCTCAGACTACTTTTTCCAGACAAGTACAGGAACAAAACTGGATTCCCAGATGACTAAAATTGCAAGAAGTCTGCAAGATTGACATATGCAAATGTTTTAGTCAGAATTCTTATGTCTAGTGCAATGCTCGTCACAACAATTGTAGCAGTTTTATTTTTTCAAATATAAAATTAATAAAAGCAAAACTACTCCAGTTGAAGACAGGATGGAAGGCTTACAACCTAGAGTTCAACCCTCGGCCTCCTTCTCTCCTCCCCATGACATCCACTGAGGTCCCCCACACCCACCAAGGAATCCGGAGCCTCCACAGAAGACAGCTGCAAAACCTGATCCTAGGGTCTCCTTCCAACAAGAAATAAAAAAGCAAATGCCAAGGAAATGCAGAAGATTTTGTCAAGAGAATAAATCATAACAAATAAATAGAACACCCCTTACTTGGCTCCACTCTTAGGAATTAATACAATCTGATCGTTGAAAGCATTAGATGCAGAGTTTGTAATTCGGCCCTCTTGTGCATTCCACTTCTGGCACCCTTTATTATCGGACAAGCCATGAAGCTCACCTGGCTGGAGTAATGTATCCCTCCCCAAGCCCAGGCTCCATGGCCTATCACCCAGACCACAAAGCAGCCTGTCAGCTCTCAGATGAAATCCAGGTTGCCAAATTAAACGCTCATCATGGACACTGGCCATAATAGCTGCCTTGGTGGTGTAGAGAAATTCTAGAATTGACGCTATAACCTAAGAATTTAGTCTTTAGTGGGACTACTTCTGCTACCACTAGTCTACCTACTAGTTCTGAAACAATCCAAATAATTATGCAGCCATGGAGCATTGCTTCATTGTTAAATAATTTCTGGGGAAACAAATCCAAGGTTTAGAAAAGTTTGCAAAAGGACATTTAGAGTGAGCCATCATGTCTCTGAACTTTTGATATTTCTCTGTACTGTGTGGTCACAGGAATCACAACCAAGCAAACCAATCAGGTGAGGGCAATGTATAATATGCATACAGTGAGGAGTTGAGCCATTCTGAACATAGTGCACAAGCACAGTTCCTGACTGGTGGGAATGACCTGTCCTGACCAGAGAGAAATGCTCATGTTCCCATCAGTTCCCCCCAAAAAACTATAGGAGGTGTAAAATCACCATTTCCTGGGCCAAAGGCCACCCAGCCTTCTTCACAGCAGGAGGCTTAAGCTTTATAGTTCCTGAAAGTGAACTTGATCATGCCCAAGAGTAGCAACACACTCGCCAGCTGTTCTTTCTTATATTTCCTGTCGTTTATGTGTGATTCATAGAAAAGCCCTGAGAGCAACATGGAGAGGTGGAAAGGATATAACTTCTGGCATCAGATTGCCTTACGATTGTAAGCAAGTTACTTAAGGTCTCTGAGACTTGGTTACCACATATAGAAATTAGGGATAATTAAATGCATATTAAGATTAATATGGATATTAAATGAAATATATCTCTATATACGAGTCAGGAGACACACAGAAGACCCTCAAGAAAGCATGGTCATTATAGTAGCACTGCTTGAGTAAAGACCAAGCAAGCAATGACAACTTCCCCAAGTCATCCTCCCTCTTCCCCAGGTTGATATTGAGGGAGGATGAAACCTCTTCTGCTTAATAAATGTCACCACAATCTGATACCAGACAAGTGGACCTCAGTCCTTGTGTACATGAAACACCTGAGGCATTGTTTTTTAAAAAATTCTTAATTAATTGATCTGGGGAGGGGCCATAGCATAGATATTTTTAACAAGCATCCCAGGTATTTCAGTGTGCAGCCAGGTTTGAGAATCACTGAATTAAACCATTAAGCAGTGTCCTACTCATTTTCCTGATTTATTCGTTTCCCTATTCTGATTTGTTCAATAGTCTACCTGTAAAAGAATTTTCCTAATTATCAAACCTGATCTTGTCATCACCCTATTTGAAAACCTCAGTTAGCTTCCATGGCCCGTAGCAAAGACATCAAACATTCCTCTCATACTCTCCTATGTACCAAGTCCAATAAGTTGTGGTGGCTTCCTGAAGCCCTGCAGAGAGAAGGATTCTGGTGTTTAGTATGGGTTCAGCAGGAAAGAACACCATCCGTGGCAGACTGGGGACACCTGCCCAATCTGCCATGAGCTTAGAAGGGGCGGAGTCTGGGATTTGCCATTCCCTGCATATGGAATAAAGCCAAAGCTTTAACATGACATAGAAGATCCTTCACAGGTTAGTAGGAGGCAGAATGTGGGTTGAGAAGAGGGAGCTGATGTTGAATGTATGTAGAATGCTTAATAAGGTTGATTGTAAATATGTGGAAATGGATAGAGATGATGGTAACACATTATAATAAGTGTAACTAACGCTGCTGATTTATATCCTAGGGAGGTTAATGTTAATTGAAAGAAAGCCAGAGATTAATCTAGGGACTGGATAGCGTAGTGATTTTGGTGGTAGTTGAGGATTGTGGCTAATAATAAAAATTTAAGAATGTTCCTCTATTACAAGGTGTTAGGAATATGGTGATACTTGGTAAAAAATACAACTAATGTAACTTATAGACAATAGTTAACAGTAGCTCGGTACTTCCAAAAAAAAAAAAAAAATAGTTAACAGTAATATCGAAATATTTTTATAGTGAAGGCAAAGAAGGTACTATACAAATGCTAAAGGTTAAAAAAAAAGAATGGGATTTAGTTTTATGAGATTTGAATATGATCAAGCGTTTTTGGGTTTTTTGGTTTATTTGTTTTTTCATTTTCTTCATTAACAAGGAGACCCTGGTCATGTCATTTAATCGATTTCTGCTCATTTATTCATCTTTCTGAACACTGGAGAAACAACTGAGTTTGTTTTTAGGATTAAATAAGTTAAATGTGCCTGGATGGGATTTTTTTTTAAGTAATACTTCCACAATTTGTTAAGCTGCCTTTTGTCTGTTATTTTATTTTTTGAAGTTGAAATAAAGTTGTTTTATTATTTTTTTTTTTTAAAAAAGGAGATCCTGCACAGGTCATTTTTCCAGTTGCATTTCCTGTCTATGAGCTGCAAGCTATATCTACAATCAGTATCTTATTTTTCCTCCAAACATGAATCTTTAACTGCATGTCTTTGCTCACACTGTTCTCACTGCCTGACATGCCTTGCCCTCCCTTCTCCCCACTTCACACCCTAATCCTTCTTCAAGGTCCAGGCTGAATGTCCCCATTTCTGCAAAGATTGCTACGACTGCCCCAGATCTAATTAGTCTCTCCCTCTACCTCTATGCTTGCATAGCATTTTCCCCCTATTTTTACAACTGAATTTGTCACACCAGATGGTAATTTACTCCGTGTTTACACATTCAACTCCCCTAATATACGATGCACAGTACCTGGCACATCCTGAATGCTCAGTAAATAGTTGTTGAATGAATGAGTGAATGAATAGAATGGACTTCTTGGCGACAGATGGTATCCCTTACTCATCTTTGTTTCCCCAGTGCTCAGCCAGTAGCTAGCGCATAGTAGGCATTCAGGTAGAGTCTGCTGAGTGGCTGGATCAGTGGCTACAGGCTCTGCTGCCACCCATATGGCACAGTAATCTGGGCTCATTCTGAGCCCAAATCACAATCTGCCTGAAAACTTCCATCTGGAGAGACCACTCCCCACAGCAACTTTTCCTTTCAGTCTTTAGGCCTGTTTTGTTCCTTATTCAACAGGAAATAATTGAATGCTAGCACTGACTCAAAAATAACTCGGGAAGCTATAAAAATTGCAAAAGGTCTATTAAAAATATCATGCAGTATGCTTTATGGCAGCTCTGCAGAGCACCAGACATCTAGCTTCCACGGCTCCTTCATGCATTTATGTTGCACATGTTCTTACACATATGGTCAAAGCAGCCCACCGGCCCTTTCGCTAACTTCTCGAGTGCAACTCAGCCCCCGGCTACTGCTCAGTGCAGCGAAACCGGTCAGCTGTCTACAGGTGAAGGAAAGGAAAAATGCTCAGGGTCTGTTTCAGATTAGCCCCAGTAGGGTAATGTTGTACAGGACAAATGTTACCTCCATCCTTTCTCTTGCCCCATCCCATCTGAAATGTGAGCACTATATTCTATTACCTAAAGTTGAGATTCCACCTGAAAGGAAAACAATTGAGATTCACAAACAGTTAAGTTTTTTCGATTCTTGGTGGTTTATCCATTTAAAAAGGCATTGCTACAGAGCAGAAACTACTTTGGCTTTATGCATAAGTGGAATATCTAATATAGAATTACATTATAATGAAAAATGCATTAATGCAAGCCTCATGAAGTGCTTTTCATGTTCTGCAGGCATCCAGAAGTTTAAAATGCAGATAATCTTATTTTAGTTGCTGCTCAAATGATGATACATCAGGTTAATAAGCTTAATTAAAAGTCACATTTGAAACATTCAAAGGGATAGTTAATTCACTATTGACATTTGCTATAACACACTTAAGCATTGTGGAAACAAGATAATGGTATATATCTATATTTATGTCACTTCTGCAAAGAACAGAAGAAACATTTTATGATTTCCATGAAACAACATGTGTTTGACACTCAGAAAAAATGTAGCTAGCCTTGCCCTAAAAAATATTTGCCATTAATAATAATAAATTTTTCTTAAAGAGACTACTCTCAGCTAAACCACGTAACTGTCTTCTTTTAACTTAAGCTTAATTAGGAAGAGACATTTCCGGGCCCATTTATTTCACAGTTCAGACCTTCTTGGTTGGCTACCAGGCACATTCCTTAGAAAGGGACCGAGACTGTCTCTTTCAGCTTCTGATGCACCGTTGCCAATATCAAATGTATGATTTGGGAAGCAAATAGAGTCCACTCCCTACCACTCCATACTGAATTTAAAATAAAACGCCTGAGCTTATTCTACACATAAATGTCTTCACTTCCAATTTACAAAGTTGTAGCCTTTTATTCTCGTGCCCTCAAGTCATGTTTGCTTTAAAATGCAATTGTGCTGTACTCATCACTGCACCTGCGGGTTATGGCGGCTGTCCTCACCTCACCATCTGTCCCCTCCACCTGGGAGTCAGAGCCTGGTGCGGGGGTCACGGCCAGACCAAATTCCACGTTCCGTGAATTGCACTATAGGTGTTTCGAAGACTCTTTCTCAGCATTTCGTTCTAATTTCCCTCCCTCTTGTATGATGGAGAAAAAAAGCAGGGTCAGAAACAGGGCCCAGAGCCAGACCTGCAGGGAGTAAAGGCGTGGAAGAAAGTGAAGGCTACGTAGGGCAAGAGGTCGGTGGGCGCTGTGGGCAGGGACCGGGGACATGGGCTCCGAGGTCCCGCCAGTGAGGACCCCAAAGCCACTTAGGGAGGAGGTGAGCCGCTGCGTCCGGAAAGGAGACGTTAATGGAACAGAAACGGAAGCTCCCTCCGCCAGAGAGGCGAGCGCAGTTCTCATCAGCAGCAGGTTACTGGGACCGGGGGTCGCCAGGTCGCACCCATAGCGCCGCCCAGCGAGCGCGCGGGCAGGAGGCCCAGGTGCACCAGCGTGAACCCGCGTGCCTGGGATGAGGATGACGGGTCGGGGGCGCCCAGCGTCGCCAGTGTTCTTAAACACACACTCTTCCCCAAGAAGTTGATGGGAAATCAAAATTGTTTTGCTAATCAACGATTTCAAATTTCATGTCAGTGGAGATTCGCTGCTACCAACATAGAGAGGACTTTGCGCGCTGCAACTTCGTTTTTCTGTTCCTCATGGCGCTACTGAGTATTCTGCTCTGCCCCTGGTTCTTATCTGTTTTTCTTTACTCACTTATCAAATCCCCTACTGCCACCTCCACCCCAAACACACACGCATACAACCTACAAATAAATTACCAGTTCTGTAAGGTCATCCCTATAATAGGAAGCCTCCCTTACCCCACAGGATTTATTGTGAGCATTATGGAGCTAAGTGTGGCTTGGGGCATTGCATGCTGGGCTCTGAAGCAACTCCTTGTTCTTAAATGGTTGGATTCTTACAAATCACTTGTTTGACATCACGACCCTTTTAGAGTATCAACAGGCAAGTGCCAAGAGGAAAGGTTAACTTGAGTGGAAATTTGGGGGCCCATAGCAGGCAATGAGGTCCTATTTTCAGGTTTCTTTGGCAAGATACTTAAAAGGGTGGAGCAAAGTCAAGCAAAGATGACTGCACAGTAGTTAACAGCTCAAAGCATGCAGATGTGTGGGGTTAACAGAGAGGGAAAACCCAAGGACTGTTGTTAACAGCCTTTGGGATCCATAACAAACAGGATGTTGGGAGGTTTGGGGGCCAGGGGTGGGGGTATGGACCAAGCAATCAGGAAGAACAACTCAAATACCTTGTAGCAGCTAATGACAACTGGTGGTAGAAACCAGACAGGCTTGTGCACAACGACTGGAGGCTAGGAAAGTTCAAGCAAATTGCCACGAGGTTAGGGAGTGACAGAAATTACTTCCAGGTAGGGAGTCAGAGGTCTGATGAAGGAGATAGCATCCAAGTGGGCTTTGAATACTGTGTAGGGTTTTGAATTAAGGAGATGGGGGCAGGTGATGTATCGGACAGGGTCAGGGTCATGGAGACTTCAGTGTTACAGTAGCATCCCATTAAGATGGGGGACAAGTGCACCTGATACTTGATGGTTCACTTTTGCTCCGTTTTCAGACTGTTCACAGTAGTTCACTGAGACAATATCTGATCTCATCAAAGATCATAAAACCAAAGAGATTACAAACTATTCTGTAGTGTTTAAAGGAAGCTCAGATTCTGATTTCTAGAGATCTGTCTATTCTTGATTAAAGCACATGTAGTCACGGAAAGGGGATAGTACTTGTGCATGCAGCACAAACTATCACCGTTAGGACAAACTCGCCCTATTGGTGTGCATTGCAAGCAGGAAGGGAGGAGCATTTCAGAACATTTATTTTCTTAGTAAGAATATCTTAACCAGGTTTATATCTTCTGGGGGAACATGGAAGTTGGGGATTGGACTATTTAGTGTGCAGAGAGATTGGAATGAATGCAGACGAATTAGCACTGCTCCTTATTTTAAAAATTACTAAATGTACTTGATTTTCCCTCTAGATAGCCTGGAAAATCTGCAGCTACCACCACTTCCTAAATAGTGTACAAACATACCTGTCAGGATGTCCTGTTAATCCTAAATTACATTCAGAGTATTACCCCTAAGTACATTGAAAAGGAAAGATGTTAGGGGGACATTTCTGTATTTCCATAGATGGCAGATGTTTGTGGAAGAAACAAGAATAGTCAGGGCAGAGGGTTGAGGGACAGGGGAGAGTTCAGTGATTAGGAATCAGTTAAGTTCAAATGATTAAGAAACAGGAAAAGCTTCACGGAAATGAAATCAATATCCACTAGTAGTAATAAGAGATGGAAAAAACAAAACAGGAAAGCTATGTCTCCTTTTCTTCTTGTATTAAAATTCATATTTGCTCCATATGACACATGATAAGAGGCTCCTCCATTTTATACTGTCTGATGCAGTGTCTAAGCTGTTTTCCATTTTTTTCCCCCACCCTAAAGAGGAAAGTTCCTTTACTGCTCATTTACCCCTCTTCTACTCTACCCCCACAAGTCTGCTTTTATAGATTTTGCTCTTTAATTGTGAAAGGTAGTTGTTGCTTAAGAGAGGAAGTTTAGCTCTCACTTGGATTTGTCATTTGCCATTTTTGGAACATTTAGACTTCCTTCCTCATTCTTTTCTGTCTGAAAGAGCTTCTACAAGTGAATTAAGTTGTTATTTTAGAGGAATATGTTTCCAGCACCCCACCCCACCCTCAACCTCTTACTCTCAATATACTTGCAAGAGTCAGTTCTGAGCTTTTTCAGCTGGAATTATCCTAAAACTTATTTCTGAATATGTATACTCCGTGTACTGACAGAGTCAAGGAGATCATTGCTGCTGGGGGGAAAAATTACTTTATTTCACCACAAGATATATGATTGGCCTCTATTTCCATTTATAAGAACCGTGAGTACAAGGCAAGAGAAAATGGGCTCCTGACACAGACAAATACAACCACTGATTTTAAATGCATGAAAATATAATGCATCATTGACTCAACAATTAATTTTAGTACCTACTAAGTGCCAGGCACTGCACTAGGTGCTGGGGGTAGAAGACATGGCCCCTGTTACTGTGGAGCTTATAGTCTAGCCATCTCATGGGGAAGAAAAACAAAAGGTGACTTAAGCAAGTGGAATAATGACACCATGTAGTGAAATAGTGCCGTGATGGAGAATAACCAGAGAGGGGAGAAGCTGCATTAGAGAAGGGGGCCAGGGAGGGCCGTTGTGGAACCTAGACTGGAAATCAGAAGCATCCAGCCATCTGAGGGGCTGAGGGGAGAGGCTTCCAGGCAGAAGAAGCAAAGGCCTAGGAAGGAAAGGTCTTCAGGTTTAGAACCAGAGAGGGCCCCAGTGTGGCTAGAGTGTGGTGAGGGGCAGAGTGAGTGAGAAGGAGGGAGACCCATGGGAAAGTCAGTGAGGCCAGCAGGGGTCAGATCACGCTGGGCCAGTTGGGCCAGGGTACAGAGTGTGGATTTTATTCTGAGGGAGATAGGCATCCGTCAAAGGGTTTTAAGCAGGGGAATCATGTGGTCTAATTTACTTTCTACAGATCACCCTGGCTGCTGTGAGAAGGAGGGTGCATTTGGCATCTGGGAGACTAGTTAGGAGGCTGTGGCTTTAGTCCAGGCAAGAGACAGTGTGGCCTGCACCAGGGTGATTGAGCAGAAGATGTAGAGAATCTAGGATGCTCTGAGATCTAGTCTGGATATAGAATCACAGACTTTCAGAGCAATGGGCATGGGGGTTGGGTGAGGGACTAGAGAAATCAGGACTGACTTGAGCAACCATGTGGAAGGTTGTGAAGAGTCCAGTTTCAGATGGGAATTGGATATTTTCAAATTGTTAATCCCCTTGGGTCTCAATCATCCTTCTCAAGAAAGCAGAGCCCCTCTCACATCACAAATCCATCTACGTTACGCCCCGGACATCCACTACTCATGCCACAGGCAACTCCTTGGCAGCCTTAAATTTGAGATTTGCCAATGGAGATATTGAGTAGCCAGTTTGAAATGAGTCTAGAGTTCAGAGCCTTAAAAAATAGAATTTTTTAAACCATAGATGCCATTTACAGCCATGGATGAGGGCACCCAGATCTCTTGTCCTTGGAGGAAGACAAGAGAAACCAGGGCAGATCCTCAAGGAACACCGCTATTTAGACATAGGTAAAGGGGTAGGAGTCAACGAAGAAGACTAAGGAGAGGCCGATGAGTATGGGAAAGCCAGCAGAGTACACGGTCCTGAGAGCTCAGGGAGGATGGTGTATGGAAAAGAGTGTCCATTAAGCTGCTGTGGGACCCAGTGGGGGGTCCTTTCCATTTGGCAACATGGAGGTCATTGGTGACCTTGACCAAAGCAGATTCAGTGGCAGGAGCAAAAGCCACATGGGTATATATCGAGGACAGACTACAAATCAAGAAGTAGAGACAATGAGCATAAATTAACTCTTTTGAGTGGTTGAGTTCTAAAGGGAAAGAAAAAAAAATGAGGCAAAAAGTGGACAGGAGTTAAATATGGCAGATATTAGATCATGTTTATGTCCTGTTAAAAAACTGTGCTGTTTTCCATGCACTAGGGTGGGAGAAAGCAATGATGAAAAAGTGAATCCAAAAGGAGGTCCCTGAAAAGACGTCAGGGAATGGAATCCAGATCCCATGAGGAACAGCTGGAGAAGAAGAGAAACAGGTGGAAGAAAGAGGAGGCAGAAGTGGAGCAGCAGGGAAGAAAGGGCAGGGCAGACAGGTTTGGAAGTTTCAGGGGAGGAATATGGGGTGGTTCTCATCTACTGTGTTGATGGCTTCTCTTTATTTTCAATAGAGTATGTCATTAGGCCATCGGTTGGAAAGGCAAGAATATAAAAAAGCAGAGCGAGTCATTTTAGGGAGTTGGAAAGCAAGTCTCCAAAAAAAAAAAAAAAACCACAATAGGATCATCTGTCAGGGTTGAGTGCCCAGTTGAGATTTGTTACCACAACTCGATTGAGTGATTTTCTCCACTGCTGCCCAAGAAGAGGAGCATTCTTGCTTCTTCCAGAGAAAGTCGTTGGACTGGCCAGAAATCATGTCCCCATTCAGGTGCTAACACCTGGTTACTTCAGATATGCCTACTAGCCTAGAAGCTCAGAAAAATGAATTCCAGATGCTCCATGGGTACCTGGTAACAAGCAAATTCCAACAGAGAATGAAAATGGATATAGGCAGAAATTGCTTCTTATTCTTCTCCCATCCCCTTCAAATTATTTATTTCTCCAGTAATTGGGTCCAAAGATAGTCAAGGCCCCCTTTTAGTGCGTAGCTGAGATTTATAGAGTTTTTTCCTTCCATTATTGCTAACAACTTTTTATTGAATTTTCTACAAATATTCACATACAACTGACTACATAAAGTGCCCACAGAGCCAATGCAAGCATGAATAGAAAACCAGTGCCAAGTGTCATCAAAGCTTCAAGCACAAGAAAACAGATATAGCCTTCTTAAAGCAATACCGCAACCAAGGCAATCATGATGCCTAAGTATTTATTGAGGGCATATCTGTAATACTTTAGGACATGAACAAGTGATGCCTGACACATCTCTCTGTGCTTGTCCTGAGCTGATAGTGTAGGCAGAGTCCAGTTCTGCAGGATTTCCTTCAAACAGTTACTAACAAGGTACCAATAACTAGTCTATAGCTGTTCTTTTGATGTTACAGCTAGTAATACTGCTTGGCTTGAGGCCATGGGCTTCCAAAGAGCTCAATGGGATGTGTCCTGTGGAAGTGGCCAAGGCCTTCCAGGAGCATCTGTGGTGCTCTCAGTTGCTCCTGCCCACAACATCCTCACCCTTAGCAAAATTAAGGAAGCCTTTTCATCCTGACTTGCAAGTGTGTTGTGTAAGGCAGGGCTGCAACCTTGGGAGCCTGGAGTTGGAGCAGAGTAAAACCGCCAGGGGGACAGCCGAATGACCCTGCTGGAGGAAAAGCCAATCCATCAGTAAGCTTTGTCTGAACTGAGGCCAAGGGCAGGGTTTGGGGTTACGGAGGAAATGAGAGAGAAGTAGTTGACTGTGTTCCACAGGTCTATTAACAAATACTTAACAAGGCTAGTAGTTTATGCCCTTCCTGTGACTCAAAGCTCCCCAATGATTAAACATGGTGTTTGGTGTTTTATACGCATTGTCTTATTCAATCCTCGCACAGACCGTATTTTACAGATATGAGGAATTTGTGGTTTAGGGAGGTTAAATGACATGCCAACACAGCCAGGAAGTACAGAATTCAACCAGGGCTGTCTGCCAGCAAGGCTCCTCTTTCTCTGGTAAACTATCTTTTAAAAAAGAAAAAGAGGCAGGTGAGAGCAACCAGAAGATCTGGCTCCGCCATACCCTTCCCTCTAGCCAGAGGCCAGGGCTCCACCGCTCTCCCCCCCTGTTCTGAGAAGTTGAAAAGAGAAAGGATCAAGTGGTTTCCCCTTTTGACAAATTGAGATGAAGGAGGAGATGATCCAGTTTAGGGCAGAACAGGAGTTCCTGTCTTGCCATCCAGTGGCCTGAAGGCACTGTCCAAAGTCTGTATGAGTGAATGTCCACCCGTCTGGGGAAAGGGTCCATAATTGTCTTCAGGCTCCCCAAGGGTCTGTCACCTAAACAAGTTTAAGAACCACTATTCCAGAGTGAGTAGAGTCTTCCTTAAGGAGCTAAAAATCAGAACCAGGAACCATTGACATTCCATAATATTTGATTTTAATTTTTCAAGACTCAATTACGAGAAGGAATATACTTTCATTTAGTGGATGAACCTTCTCATCTTTGGGCCTTCAGGATTATAGTAATGTGAGGGAAAATGTTCTAAAACATATTTGATACACAAACCACAGTGTCCATGGCCGATCCCTCGGTCTCACTGGAAACAGAGACTACAGACCATACAAAGTAAGCACATGAAATCCCAAAATGAAGGGTAACCAGTGAATAGCTGGTGGTATCCATGGCCATGAACCTGCCAAGCAAAGCGAACCCTGAGAGAAAAGCCCCCTGGAATGTGAAGGACTTCAGGTGCCATCTCTGAAGACCTGACAGACCAGCAAGGATGAGAGGCCTCCTCAGCACAAAGGAAAGGCCTCAGTGAATTCCACACACTGCCTTCCCTTCCCATCTATATCTGTTTCTACTTTGTTAAGTTTGCTTTGATTAAAAACATTCTTCCTTGCTCTACAGTGGTGGCAATAAGTAAGCTGAGCTTCCAAGCAAATGAGTGTGTCCCAGCTCATTCCCCAAAGGGTCTCTTGTTAGTCTCTAATAACCTTCAGATACACAAACTCCCTCTTCTTCTAGATGGGAAATATTTCATTTGAGTGAGGTTGGGCAGAGGCAGTGATTCATTCAACCACCAGGCCAGTTCTAGGCACTCAACAAATAAGACGGACAAGGTACCTGCATTCACGGAGCTCCTGGTGCAGTGGAGAGAGACAGACTATGAACAAGCAAACAAAATAATTCAGAGAACAGTAAGAGCTAGCATCACAGGCACTCTAAAGAGGCCACCCAGGTGGCAGAGAACTAAGTGGATCGCCAATGGAAAAATAACTCAGGTTTATAGGACACCCTGTGGCAAAGATCTTGAAGCAGAGGATACCAGTGCCAGTACCACCCCATACAGGATGCCAGGGAAGCAAGGGGGAAGCTAAAGACTATCACCCACATATACAGCCAGGAAAACTGAAATATAAAATGTGAAGGCATTTATCCACGGTGCCTCCAGGCCTCCACTCTCTGCTAGCATTTTGCCCTGATAATCGTACAGATGTGTCTGGCAAGGGTATTAAACTTCCATCTCAGCAGAAATCCTTAGCAGCTTGTCACCTTCCCTCACTTAGCTTCCTTCGTCCCCCACCTCTACTACAGTCTCGGAATTCGTGGCTTGTAACAGACTGCAAATGTCAGCCAGGGGAAAAGACAAATGATGATAATACCCTGGAAGTTGCAGCCTCTTTGCTAATTTACAGAGGCTGTTTCCAGGAAAAGCATTCCTGGCTAATTAAACAAAACCCTTTCTTCTGACAGATGAAAACGTGGGGAAGAGCTTCTTATCTCGTCAAATGGAGAGAAGCCACTGCCCTGGCAAGGCAGCCTCTTTTTCCAGGGGAATTGACTTCTTAGAAACAGCAATAAAAGCTTTTACAGAAGGTAGAGCACTGATCTTCAAAGCACTTGACAAACATTAGCTAATTAATCCACTTCACACCCTGTGGTTAGGTGTCATTAGCTAATGTTTGCATGTGGGAAACATTAAGGCATCAGCCAAGGTGGTTTTGCCAAGGTCAGAGAGGAAATCTGCCTGACACCCAAGGAAAGAATCTAGGAAAGCCTTGACCCTGGGCCTCCCAGGGGCCCCCCTTGGGGACCACAGCCTCTTTATGGCTTTCATTATCAAACAGCCAAACAGTAATCGAGGGGCTTTCTCCTTCAATGCAAATAATAAGGAAGTGGGTTCCCATGTGCCTAGTTGTGGTCAGGTCCTCAATGAGTGAGCTCCCAATTTGTTAGGTGCCACTTTGAGGGCCAGATTTGTGGCAATTTCCATTATCTTTACATGGTGGTGTATAAGGGTTCTCTAGGGAAACAGAAGTAATAGGACACATATGTAAATATTATGAGACTTTAATAAAAACTGTCTCATGTGACTGTGGAGATGGGCAAGTCCAAATTCTATAGGGCAGACCCCAAGCTGGGAACTCTGATGAAGGTTTTCCATGAATTCCCCAAGAGAAGCTGGCTGGCTGAAGTAGAGATGGAGATTCTCTCTTCTGACTACTGAGATCATCACTTCTTTTACAGCCTTCAGTTCTTTGGATGAGACTTCTCTCATTGTTGAAGGCAATCTCCTTATTGTTGACAGTAGATATAATCAGCCATAGATGCAATCAACTTACTGATGATTTAAGTCCCTGAAATATCCTCACAGTAACAACAGGCCAGTGCTTGCTTGACCAAACACCTGGACACTGTAGCCTGGCCAAGTTGACACAAGTACTTAACCATCACAATGGGTACTTATTTTTTCAGGTTGAGATTTACTATAAGAAATTGAAATTGTTTATTATAAAAAATCAAAGTCAAAATGAGAGACTTTCCCCAGGACCCAGAGCTAGTGACAGATAAAATCAGAAGACAAACCCAACCCAGCCTTGCTCTACCAACTCCTTTATTCAACATGGTCACAGTCTATGCCTTTTCTTCACCTCTTCACTTATTTCCTCTCTACCTCACTAGAGAGGTCCCTTCTTGTAAGGCCAAGCTCAGGCCCATTTCTTCCAAGAAGCCTTTGATTCATGTTAGCATCTCCCATCGCTAACTCCTTTTGCCCTGACTCTCAGTCCCATGCAACTAGTCAACTAGTCTGCAGGTCGGTGTTTGTGTAGACAGGGGCTCTTACACTCAGGAAGGCAACAGAACTGGGTATAGCAGGTGAGTAAAGACCAGGAATGACCACTGAGACTCCACCCCACATCAAGGAGAAATGGTGGGACCTGGGCAAACCAGAGTGTGTGCTCCATCTAAAGGCAGTCATCTGTGGCTGGCAGGTTGTTTTGTTTTATTTGGATCAATCCATGGTTCAGGACGATTGGCTATTACATTTGCTTGCTAATTGTTAGGTCTGAATGTAGTCCCAAGTTCTGCTTGACCATGCTGTGTGTTCTGAACAAGCAAATCACTTTTCGTCTCTATGTTTGTTTTCCCATAAGAAAAAATGCACCTAATAGCATTTCTCTCATCTTTACTTCACAGGATTAATTGAATGTTATTTTGGGTTCCTAAAAGAAATAACACAATAATGCCGCTCATCATTCTTATTTTCAGGATTACGGTAACGATGGCTTTTTGTTAATACATTTTAATGTGTTTATTTCTCAACTTCCTCTAATGTCTCAGATTTGATATTTGAAAGATAGGTAAAATGCATTTGGGGGCAACCCTAGGTGTAGTTTTTGTAAGTAGATTGTCTGAAAAATAGTAAAAATGAAAAGAAAAATATATATCAACATCCAGCCCCTCTGCTGGTGATTTTAACAGTGTTCTAGAAATCCCACTGGTGTGGGAAAGCCCTGTAAAGAGATTGGGACGGGGAGAGAAGGAAGAATATAGAACACAGAACATTTCAAACCTCTAGAAATAATGAGTTTTGTAGACATTGCTTTCTTTAAAAAGAAATAAAGTAAGTGTCTGCTTATCCCAGTGGCCAGAGGGTCTACGTCCTGAAAAAATGTGAAGGAAAGTAGTGGTTCATCAAATCTCATCTGTCACACCCTCTCAACACCTCATACCCCCCTACTGCTGAGGGGACCAGGAGGATTCTGATTGAGGAAAGTCTTTTAATCTTGGTGACACTGAGACGTCCAATCTGAGAGAAAAGCCAGGGGGCAAATGAGGTGGGAGCTCTCCTCAGCTGTGAACCCCTGTGAGCAGTGTCACTGTCTGTCTCAGGAGCAGCGTGCTCCCCCAGCACCTGTCTCCGAGGAGAGCTGCCCCGGCAAGGGCTCACTTTACGGCGGGCCTGCTGCCTGACTGGACAGAGGGAGCCGGCACATCCCCGCCTCATTTCTTTTCTCCTTTACAGGCAGATAATTAGTGCCTTTAATCACTGAGGGGTTTACATTAGGTTGACTATTTGAGGGGGGATCATTTATTTTTCTCTCGGAAGAGAGAAATGGTCAAGTGCTGACCATTTCAGGCCCGGTTCCTAGCAGTTTACAAGTATTGTCTAATTTAACCCTCCCAGCATCCTTTGAATCAGAACTGAGATCAAATCCTGCCTCCACTCCTACCTATGCGATCCTGGGCAAGCTACTTGACCTTTCTGAGCCTCAGCTTGCTCATCTATGGAATGGAAATAGTGAGAGCACCTTCCCGGGAGGCTTGTTGGGAGAATTAAATGCAATAGCACTTGTAAAATGTTTTAAGCACTCTATCAGAATTTGCTCTTAATATTGAAACTATCATCCTTCTCTCCTCCTTCTGTGGTGAGTCACTTGCATCCTGCTATTAAGTTGATTTCCCAAAGGACCAATTTCCCCCACTGTCTTATTTTTGACCCATGTCAGATGGTCAGGTTTGTATCAAATGTCCAGAGTGCATCACTTCATGTTTACATCCCTGATGTGGGGGCAGCCGGGGTGGAACCCATGCCGTGAGGTATTTTCTTACTATCACTAAGATAGTTTTGTCAGTGCAGTCTTAAAGCCACATTCCCGAGGCTGTACAGTGCATGGAAGATTGTCTTCTGGGTACATTGCTGTCTACCAGCTCTTCTGAGGGGTGCTGCCATTTAGGAGAGGTTCTCTTGCCAGCGAGCTTGGTAATAACTTCCACTCCTCTGTATTCCCAGAGCTTCCCATGCTGCCCCTCTCGGAGCACTGAGCACAGGATATTGGCATTGCCTCTTTACTTTCTGTCTCCCTCATTAGAAATAGGAGCACATTTGAGGGCAGGGTCTATGTCATGGTTACTGTAATATCCCAATCAGCTGGCAGAGTGCTTGACAGATAGTAATTGTACCTCGTAAATGTCGGGTAGATCAATTAATAAAATGAAGGAAAGCTGGCAACTCCCTTTGCATGTGGCTCACTCTGTGGCCTTGTGAGTGGCATGTGGTTTTTAATGACTGAAGATGTGGAGAATCATTTTCACCTGTGCAGTATCAATAACGCAGTATTTCTTCCTCAGATCGTAGCTTCAAACCCATCAATACCCCATCAACAATGTCCCTCAATCCCAGCTGCCTCAGCCAGGTATAATCCAACCTGTCTGCTCAGAAACTCAAATGCATACCTTGCAACTCTCTTGATATAGCATTGGACAAGGGGACTTATGTGTCTCTGTCTTCCCTCTCCGTCTCCTGGCTCCTTTGCACAAGCCAGAGATCCTTCCTGCCTCCATTTGGAGACCTTTTCTCTCCATCCAAACAGACTCCACTTTGTCTAGGACTTTCCACAGCACAGGGCCACGCATGGTGTCCATTCTACCATTACACAATTAATATACATTTTAGCATTGCCCCCAAGAAGCATTAACTGCTGGGTTAATTATTTTAACTCTGTCCAAGTGGGAATTCTTCCAATTAAAGAAGATAATGTAAAAAACTAAAATTGGTATAGACCCTAAGTAAGTGTCATTACTCATTACATCTTGACCAAAGGACAAGCAGACCCCTGGCTCTTTATTATCTTATGGTTCCTGAACCATGATCTGGACACATGGTTTTAAAGAAAACTAGGCAGGGAGGGGAAAAAACTATTGAAAAACTCGGCTGGAGAGTGACTAGGCGGCTTCTTTCAGTTCCTGTCAGGGACGTTTGGCTAGAACTGCCATGTGGTTACTCTTCGTGCTAAACAGCAGACGTGGCCCTCTGAGTTTAGTTTTGTCATGCCACGCAGCAATACATCAACTCTGGAAACATAAAGGATGCTTTACAGAGCTGAGCAAAGCAGAATCTGCCCAGATGGAGCATGTCGCTGTGAGGGGCTCTCACCACCCATCAGCCCTGTCGGGACGAGCTGACTAAATCTTCACAAAGATCTAATTTTAGAGAGATCAGAGCTTGGTAATGTGTGCCCAGCATAATGGGAATAAAATGTGACTTCCATTAGTTAGATGACCAGAAGATATACTATTGCTTGTCTTTGCTGGGGCCTACAGCTGATGCATTTTAAATTTAATTTATTCTCAAAAATTGATTTTCTTTCTTTGATTTACCTCCCCTATCAGGCTTTCTACTAAGACTGCCCAATTGTGTAACCATTAATAACCACAGGACTCTGAAATTTCCTTGAGTATCACACCTTGGGGTTATTTGTTTCTGCAAATTAGACTCTTAACTCTCTTATGAGAACATTTCGAAAACCAAACAGTATTTTATGTCTGATTTCCCAGGTGCTGAAGGGCTCAAGGAAACAGCACTGCCTGCCAGCCTACCAGCTACTCACTGTTGAGGGCGGTGATGGACCCGTTCTCATAATCCAAAGGGCTTCTCTGTGGTTAATCTCCAGGAGCTTGGCTCTTGCACCAAAGCAGAACCGAGGTGCCCTGGCTGCCTGTGGCTTGGGTGAAATTTTACCTCCAGTTTGTCAGTGTCAGGGCATTTGCTCAGGGCCAGTTAAAATTTATGGCAATCAGCCATCAGAGAAGAATCTGAATCTATTTCATCTCTGTGATGGGGGGTGGGGGTGAGGACCGTGGCCTCAAGAAAGGCAGGATTGAAGGAAGTCTGTTGGTCTCCAACTGGAGAAACTTCTTTCCTTCTATCCACAGGCTGTTGACTGGTTTAGAATGATTCATTTCCACGGAGTTGTGTTTTAAATTCTGAGTATATTTGTAGTGATACTTGCCAATCAATTGTAAGTGGAAACAGCTGCTCCGTGTCACTCAGTCCCCCTTCAAGCCCTGGAAAACTTTAACTCAAACCATCCTTTCCACACCTCCAAAGCTACTCAGAATGTTCCTTTGTGTGGCTCTGAATGCTGGGTTCCGTAGCGCTATTCCCTGGTCAGAGAAAGAAGGGTAAGCCTCAGGTAGGGGGAGGACCATGGGATCCTGACATCTTGATGAAATAGACATTTATGTTCTCAGAAGCGAGGAATGTGATCTACACGAGGAAGCAAAGATTCTCCTTCCAATCATCCAACACACATTTATTGAACAGTTACTATGTGCTAGCAAGCTTTACTGCCTGCTAGCAATGGATATGAGAAGGCAGACCCTAGTCTGACATAGCTCAAGGTCCAGTGGGGGAGACAAATGCTTAAAAAGATCCGAATACAGGGAGTGAACTGCTGTGGTGGAGGTAGGCACAGGTACAATAGGAGCTCAAAGGAGACCCCTGAACTCCTCTCCACCCCACCCATGTGCCCCCACTCAGTCCCATGAAGAGGTATATATGGACGCTATGGTCAGCTCAGTGCCTGGGCCTGGCCTGCTTACTCGCTGGAGATGGATTCTGCCCAGCAAATGTGGAATCAAAGGAGAATGTACCTCTGCCTGAGTCACTGCCCTGGGCTGCAGCACTTCCCACAAATGGCAGGCCAACTTCAAGAGCCAGCCACCTGGTAGTCTGGGGATGTAAATATCAATTCAAAGAAAGGTAGAGAATAATCTAGGGACTGAATAACACCATGAACCCAGGGGTGGATGAGAATTGTGGTTGATGATACAGATGCAAAAGTGTCCTTTTGTGAGCTAGAGCAGGTGTACATCACTACTGCAGGGTGGTGTGAATGTGGAGAAGCATGGGAAAAATACAACTGGAGTGACCTATGGACTATGGTTATCAGCAATACTGTAATATTCTTGCATCAATGCCAAAGATGTACTGTGTTGATAATGGGGAAGTATGGAAAAAATGTGCCAAATGTACACTATGGTCCATGGTTGGTGGCAATAGTCTGATGATATTATCTCATAATCTGTAACAAATATCATATGTTGGTGAAGGGGTGCTGTATGGGAATTCTACACTTGTGCATGATTGTTTTGTAAGTTCACACATTCTGTAATAAAAATATATTTAAAAAATAATAGGGTGGGTTGGAGGAAAAAGTTCACCAAATGTAAGATGTGGACTATAATTAGTAGTAATATTTTGACAATGCTCTTTCATAGTTTGTAACTAATGTTTCACAACAATGCAAGGTGTTGGTGGAGGGGTGGTGTATGGGACCCCTGTATGATGTTATGCATGTTTATTTTGTAAGTTCACAACTTTTACTATACACTTATTGTTATATATGTTCATGTATGAATGGTATACTTTAATTTAAAAAATATATATATATAAATTTTATAAAGCCACCTGCCCAGCCACGGCTGTTCCCTAGAACAATCTAGAGACAAGAGAAACTGCCTTGCTTCTACCCAGAGTGGAGGAAAAAGACCTAAGTTTTCCCAAAAGCCAAGAGGTCAAAAGATTGCTCACTGTGGCTCAGTATTAATGAACTTTCACTCTTCTATTGCTCTCAGGACACAGGTTTCTCCATCTGTAAAATGGGAATAACACTTGAAACATTTGAGGAAGATTCCGGGAGAACATAGACCTGTCAGAGTTCTGGGGAGAGAGCAGCATGAAATCGTAGGACTAGGAAACCCCAGGGCAGTGTTTCTTGGTGCCTTGGCTGCCAGGGTTGGGACTGGGAAGGGCTGTGCTAAGATTCCTCTGCTAATCCCAAAACTAGCTTGGGCCTGGATGTGTTTTGTTGAGTACCTGTCCAGCTACATTCCTATGGCTTCAGAGGGGAAATAAAAAGAGGCAAAGGCAGGATTTAGCCTTCAGGAAGGACCCGTTCCCCATCACTGGGCCTCTGCCCTCCTTAAGTAGTCAGTTATCCTAGTAGAGCTTTAGAATCAGCAAGACGCAGAACTGCAGATCTTCCACTGATGAGTTAGGTAACAACCGCAGCCAAGCCTACCTTGAATGGCTGTCATGAAGGTTAACTCTGATGGTCTATATGCAAGGCCTCAGCAAAGTGCTTGGCCCACAATGGATGATGAATTGATTCTAGATTGCTTGTTTTAACCTCCTCAGCCTTTGCTCTATTTCTTGTGTAATATTAAATATTATAGTGCCATCAAAGTCAAACATTTAGCTCTCTTGACCAGAAGAGTGACCCCACAGAAGGGCATTTGAAAAGAAAGGTAGAATATATTTAAAGAAGAGCCTGTTCTCTGGGATGGAAGATTGGCTAGGGAATTCCTTGAGTCAGCAACATAAGGTAGGTTTGCTGAGGTTCGCAGGCTACCATCTTGGTGTGAGCCATGGGGGACAGAAACTCGGGGGATGACTTCAGTCCCCAAATCTCTGAGAGTATTAGAAAACAGTGACCAGTTGCACTGAAGGAAGATGAGGCAGTGGCCCAACACTGCGATACAGGGACTCAGCTTAAAGAATGAGAAGACCTTCTAGGCAGCTGGAGTTGCTACCCCAAGGAATGAGCTGCCTGAAAGAAGGAGAATAGTTCTTCTCTGTCAGCTGTGTGAAGCAGAGTAGGTTTTTGTCTATTAGACAAAGAGGCAGGATGATGTACTCACTGGGTCCTATCTCATCCTCTGGCCTGGTGAGCCAGTGTCCAATTTGGGAAGGCCATGCTTACTGCCCTGCTGTGACATCAGACAGCTCACCTGCTCCCCTCCTTTGGGACAGATTCAGAGACTGCCGGGATGGAGTTTGAGCAAAGATTTGAGAAAAGCCTCATTCCAGACAAACACTCATACTTCCACAAACAGCAAGGCCAGACCTTTTATAAAGGAGCTTTCATGACATCGCAAATGAGGGTCAACTGCTGGGAAACCACTTCTGTTTTCTCTACAAAGTTTATTTCTGCTCCTTTTGACTTATTATTGGCTTGAGCCTTGTCATGATGTGTTGTCAACCACCCACCCCTAAGCTCTCTCTCTCTCACACACACACACTCACACACACACATATACCAGTTCTTGTTCAGTAAGTGGCAGAAGTATATTATGCCATATCCTCTGACAATGTAAGAGGGCAATTGAGTATTTTCCTGGGGTGTTTCAATTTACTATGACTTAAAAAAAAAGATTTAACAGACAAAATTGGTCACATTCAGGCTTTGTTTCTCCAAGCAGATTGGGGCTTAATGCTTTTTTTCATTTTCTAGTAGACAAATAGAATGTGTGTCATCCCTCAAAAGGACTAACCCATTTTTTTCCCCAAAGGGTAGGGAAGTGTGGTATATTTTCCTAAGGCTGAAGATCTCAGAGAAACTAAAATAGGGAATGGCAATCCTTCCTCTCCACTCGCATAGTGTTTATGGTTGGTATTCAGTGGACATGGGTAAGAGAAAAGATAATTGAACATTCAGAATATTCACTTCCCTCCCCACCATCGTCAGAAGCACATCCTAAAATAAAATGCTCCTAAAGAGAGGAGAGAATTTTTCCTCAATATTTTTATTTTATGTAACAAAATCTGACATATCACCTCCTTCTAAAACAACTTTACTTGGTTCTAATCCTCCTTGTTACTCTGTTAAAAGGTGTAGCCCAGGAGTGAAGTCTGCTTTTACCTGTCTCATAGAGAAAAATTTCTCCTAACCTAGAAAAATTGAATGATGATGTGGTAGAAAGAGAATTATGAATTGGAATGAGAAATCCTGGGTTCAAGCCCACTTCTGCCACTTTCTTAATTGTATGTCTTTGAATGAATAATTCTTTGCTCTGCTTTTAATTTCCTTATCTGTAGAAATGGGAACACATACTTCACAAAACTGATGCTCGGAGCACATGAGATGATATGTGTAAAAGGCCTTGTAAACTCTTAAGTGCTAAACAAATCTATGATAATAGCTTGATATTTAAATATTTTTAATTCATTTAATTTCCAGACTGGCCAGAAGAGAGCATCATCCTCAGTAGGGAAAGAAGGCACTTGAATGTATTAATGAAGAGTATTGACAATCCCGTGCCAAAATACTATGCCATTTCACTTCACCAATCAAGTTCCCTGGGGAGTCCCAAATTATTAAAAATCTGTAGTATCGAGGCATATTTATCTTGGTTTTTGCCTATCAGGGGTATTTTGCTGTCTTTCCTGCTCACTGGACCTCGTTCCCTTTTTTCTTAAAGTATAAACCCCTACACAAGAGAGATGTGCTGGGCAGCCCAGAGCTGTGGCTCCTGCAAGTGAGCCGATTGACCAAAGTACACAATTAGGACACAATGAACTTACTCTTACAGAAAGGACCACCAGCTCCCACTGACCATGTGGGACAAGAAGCCAGTTTTAGTTTTTTCTGAACTGAATGTGAAAGTTTCCCTGTCAATCAGCTTGTTTATACAGAGAGGTCTTCCCTTTTCCAACCCTGGGCGAGTCACTTAACCTTTCTGGGTGCCCATTTCCTGATCTCTAAAATGAGAGACCAGTGGACATCCCACATCCTTCCAGACAAACAATCCAGTTTGACCCGAGGATATTCTTAGTCCTGAATGATTTTAGGCCCAGAGTCTTTTTCTAGACCATAAATGTTCATTCTATGTTTCTGGTTGTAAAAAAAAATTACAACCTCCTTGTGCTTATTAGTGTTTACAAAATCTGGACACCCTAATTCTTATAGTTGCCCTCCCTGCATACACAGGTCATGTGAGCTAGCTTCCTTAGTCCATCTGTCACAAGCTCCATCTACCTACACACCTTTGCAATAATTGTCCAAAAGTTCTACAACTAGAGGACACCCCCTATGTCAGCAGAGTTGACAGGAAGCAGAAGAATTCATTTCTGAAATGGGTACAAACTTGGATTCTAAATTAGGATTTTTAAAAAATAATAAAACCTTGTAATACTTTCTGGTTTTGTTTTGGAAAGGCCACACCACCCACACATTTCACTCCGAGCAGCTCAGCTCTCATGTTGGCCTGATCCCAGTTGAAAATTCACAGCAGCCCCCAATCTGCATGACTTTCTTTTAGAAAGGACATTATTACACAGCCCTGTGGAGAAGGAAAAACGCACCACCGGATACTGCTCTTAGTTTACAGACCTCACTCACAGGCAGACTCAAAACGGCTGGAAATCATAGTTCCTTAGAACTGGAGCCTTTTGGAGTTTCCTACTAAGCTGCTTGACAATGGAGAAAACAGCATGTGGCCCTAGATCTCAATGAATGTTGAGGGGTAGTGCAAAAAAAAAACAACTCCACACACACAAAACCACCTTTCAACCTTTCCAGTTGATTCTGATGTATCAGTTGATTAAGAACCACTGCTACAGCAGCAGAAGTTTGTATTAACTGGAGAGCCTGAAAATTGTAAAATCATGATCTTTCCTCCTACTAAAGTAATACATGTTTTATTTGGCCAAGAGCCAGTTCATGTGAAAAGTGCAAACTTAAATTAAAAAAGAAATTTCCCCAAGAGTTAGCTAGACCTGTTGCCCAGTCAAGTCTCCATAAGTGAGAAAATCATAACAGAAAATGTCAGTCATGAGTTTAGGAAGCAGGATTTCCAAGAACAAAAGGACTCTTTTTTTTTTTTTTTCCTGTCTCTCTCTCTCTTGTCTCTCCCTCACCCTTGGGAAAAATTCAAAAATGTCTCACTGCCAGGCACGTGATCAACTGTCCCATGGAGCAGTCTGGTGGGAGTTCAAATGGATCAGACCCAGAATGGCTGAGAACATTCTTCTCTCTTTCCAACTTTTTCTTTTAAGGGAATGATTAGACATCCCCAAAGGACCACTTGAGACCGAGGAAAGCAAAAGGCTAAGAAGATGCGCATTTAAAGAACATCTGTTCATTCACCCTACAGTACAAAAATATGAGAAGAAAGGTCTGGAAATCTGGCACTCAACAGAGAAGAGAGAAACCCCTTACTAAGTAAAAACTGCATGAGACCAAGCCTGGGTCAGGTGTCCAAGGTTGTTCAGTAAAGGTGGCACACATGAAAAGTATCACACAGTGAATCCAAAGGAAAAGTTTTTGGTTTTTGTTTGTTGTTGTTGTTTTTCTGTTATCTTTTTATTTTTGGAGAAATTATTCAGGAAACAATAATTACAAAATACAATTATAAAGGTAACCTCCAGTGTTTCCTTAGCCAGGAAAGGTACAGTATAATATTGTGGAGGACCTGAGATTGATTCCCACCCACCCTTCATGTCACTGACTGGCCCCGGGTGAGTCATTCAGTCTTCCCAAGCCTCAGACCGCTCATGTGTAAAATGGGTTGACCTTTGAATTAGAAGAACTTTAGAAATAATCTAAGAATCCTTGATCTATGTATTCAGGGTTGGAGGGAGAGGACCTTAGATATGAGTGGAATTTGAAGGCCAAACAGAATCTCAGCAAGCTCAGGGAGGGAGAAACCGCTTTCAAAAGGACATTAAGACCTTGCTCATCTGTATAAATGTCACGGAGTTGGCCGAAACAGATTTAGAGCTGCTAAGCTCTTGAGAGATTTCCTGCAATCCCTGTGTTTTATAGGGGGGAAAAAACTGAGCCTAGAGAAGCCGCAGTGACTTACAAAAAGATCACCCAATTCACGTCAGTGTCAAAATTCAGATGTCTGTTCTGGGAAAGGCTAAGGGGAACCCAGTCAGACCCCAGAAACGGTCACCCCAGCCCTGGGCCAAGTGCTGTGCCTTGATGCTTTGGGCCATTTGATGGCCACAGCTCTAAATGGTAGCTGTGATTCTCTCCAGGGTCAACCCCATTCAGAGAGGCCTCAGGCTTGGTTTAATGCTCTGCTGTTACCATTTTGAAATTCTTAATAATTTTTTTAGCAAGGAGCCCTGCATTTTCATGTTGCACTAAAGCGCCACAAAATTATGTGGCTGGTCTTCATCATCTTCATTTTATGGATGTGTACACAGAGGCTCTTGGTCCTGGCTGCTCACGAATGGGGGCGCCGACACACCCCTAACCTAAAGGCAGGTCCGAGTGGATGCCATGCTTTCAGAGCCCCCCGTGGGACTGCCCTTCCTCTGGTGGCCTCGGGGCTCCCTGTGCCCTGGGGTCATGTTGCCAAGTAGGTGACCAGCTGTCCCGGTTTGCTGGGCCATCAGGGGTTCCTGGAATGTGGGGCTTTCAGTGCTAAAACCAGGGAAGCCCTGGGCAAGCCAGGATAAATTGGTCACCTCACTGCCAAGTGGCCATAATGGGGGCCCTGGAGGCTTCCCAGTCCTTATCTTTTGTCGTGTCCTGTGCCCAGGGAGTCACATCCAGGTCCCCAAAGTCAGGACCCACCCAGGGGACATACTGGAGCCCATTATTGGAGCAGAGGGAGGGCTGCCAGCTGCCTGTCATTGTGAGGCTGGCAGCCAGGCAAGTGAGGCAGAGCCTGCTGGAGGCCAGAGAGCCACTTTAGGAACAGGCAGGCCAAGGGCCACACCGGTATGGAAGCAGCACACGTCCAGCCAGACAGAAAGACAGCCAGGAGGGGAGAGCCCCATCATGCAGGCTCAAGGGATCTTCAGCCTACTGTGCTGAGCCTAAATATCTTCATGGGAAAGATAAGGGAAGCAATACTAACCTCACGGGTTCATCGTCAAGACGAGAGAGAAAATATACAAAGTTCACCGTTCAGAATGGCCACGCTGCAAGGCTCAGTATCTGTTTAATGAATTCCATAAATATTTACAAAGCCCTATTATGTGCTAGTGGGAGAGGCTAGGATACCCCCCTTCTCTCAGGGGACTAACCAATGGTGTGATGATAAAGGGGGCGGGGGCGGGGGAGTGAAAACTGCTTTGTAGCATTTGCTGCCTTCCATGGCGTAAATACTCCCACCCTGACTGATTTCAAGCTCCCAACGTGACGTTACTGAATGCGGGATTGGGAAGAGCTGTGTATTATCTGCTCCAGAGAGCCTGTGCCAGCCAACCACTGGGCCGACCCTCTATTGGGAAAGATAGACAATTAAGGCACGGCACGGAGAGTGTTATAGAAGAAGAAAGAGAGGGAAACGTAGGTCAATATCACTTTTGGAAAGGTAGTGGAGAGGAAGGGAGATTTCTTCAGGGGCCTGAAAATGCAGACATAACTAGGGGAAGGGGACAGGCCAGGAGGAGAGAGGAGAAGGGACGGAGGGTAAAGCATGTTTGAGAGCAGCCTCGAGTAGAGAAAGACGAGGATGGGGAGAAGCACAGACCAGACAGTGCAGGGGCCGTGTTTGCCGTGTTCCACAGTTGGATTTAGTGTTAAGGAAACCATCGGCAGGATATTTTAGAACCATCATTCTGGCTCGTGTTGGGGAACAAAAGGGCAAGCAGGGAGAGTGGGCTGTGGCAGTATTCTGGGTCAGAGATGCTGCTGGCCTGGAGCAGGGTGGCCGTTGTAAATACTTGGTTAGCAGGTATTTCTTGAGCTTGTGCTGTGTACCCTTCATTCTACTAGGCACTGGTAGTTCATCAGATGGAACACTGCCTTAGCCTTCATGGCAAGAGGAGAAATATTTTTTAAAGATAAAATAATAGTTAACTCTTAAGCGTACTTACCACTTTATATGTGTGCGTTAACTCATTCAATTCTCACAGCTGCCTTCAAGTATTACCCCCATTTGAGGTGTGAAGTAGTAAACTGGAAGCAGGTGCCTGGCATCTGCCCTGGGTTTCATCTGCCCTCCATGGGGTGAGCCTTCAGGGCTGGGGCCAGGGCAGACGGGGACAGGGCCTGTGGGGTCCCTCTGCCTTCTGCCATCAGCCCTCACCTTCCTGAAGTGCCTCTGCTATGATTCCTCTGCCGCCCTGGTGGTGCAGCTTAGGTACATTAGAGTCTCGTCAGTTCATGAAGAAGAGTGGGGAAGTAAGGAAAATATGTCCGTATTTGTCAACATCTCGTATTTTAGAAGTTTTCCAAAGAAATTCCATTTTTGTGATTTTCAGGTCGGACACAGAGAAAAAGGAAAAAAGCAAATGTTCATACTATGATTAAATTATCAATTAGACATGCCACAAGTTGCGGTTTTATTAATCTGTGTTGTCTATACTCAAATAAGTATGAATTTGGTAAATAGCATTCTTCTTCATCCCCTGGCAGCTGAGAGAGAAGCCGAGGAGACAGTTCTTGAGTCAAGCTGCAGAAAGACACACTTCTTTTTATCTTCGGCCATTCCTTTTTTATGAGGTGATGGGCAGTTAGTTTTGATCAGCGGCTTTAAACAGAATTGACCTCCATTAACTAGAGCCATCAAATTTGCCAAAAAATTTCCTTGAGACTATTCTGCTATAATATTTATATTTTCCAAGGCAGCCTCTTCTTATCAATTTGCTTCTCCCTATTAGCCCTGTCACAGAGAGGTTGAAACCCAGGTAAATGTGGACCTTTATCAAGGCAATAGTATTTCCTTGGGGACTTGAAGATCAGACATGGTCTCCGAGTTCTAGTATGATCCTGGTTCAATTCCTTGTTTCCACCACCTATGAGCTGTGTGACTCTGAGCCACTCAGTTTCACAGAGTCTTGGTTTCTCAGCTGTAAAATGGGTAAAATGATATTACCTACCTTATATGGTTGTCTAGAACAAATGAGGCAAAGCAGAAAGTCAGTCCATCTGTCATGACCATCTTGGTCAGTGCCATCATCATCATCAGCCTGACAAAGTGATTGAGATTCAGTGATGGGTATAAGAAAGAACAGGAGTCACCTGCTAGCACATGGCGGAAGGAAGCAGAAGAAACGCCCAGCGGGGCATCCCCAAAAGTTGCCCTCAACCCTCCTTTCCCGGCCTTCCCAAATGGCCCACATCCATTGGCATTCGGGGTTCTTGAGCAAACAGGTATTGATACTTGGCTATGAGTTTTCTTTGTTACTGTCTGAACCAAGGAAAAGGGAATATTTCTCTTCATCCCCAAAATTAATTGTAATTTTGATATCTGGTCTGGGATCAGATCGTATAAATTTTTTAAATTTTTAATCAAGAAAACCCAATAAATTGTCTGACCCCAAGTTGTAAGCAGAGTTGGGCGTCACCTGCAGGAGCTGCCAAAGTGTATGTGGGGGTGGAAGTGGTGGTGACTTAAAGGTGGGAGTGCTCCCCTCAGGGGCTTGCAGGTTTACAGTCACCCCTTGGAAAGACTGTGTTAAACCTAAGGCATTTGAGGCCACTGGACCTAAATTTTAATAGGCATAATCTAGAAGGAAGGGGAGAGCGTTAAACCAATCTTCTAAAGAGAAACATTAATAGAAGATGGATTTTGAATGTCTGAGGAACATTTTGGGAAGAGTCATTATTATTCACATTATCTTTGGAGAGAGAAACTTCAGAGAGGGCCTTATCAGTGGTGATAATAGTAATTTATTGGCTTTTCTGAAGGTAGACCTTGGGGATCTCCTCTATGAACCAGCCGTGGCTGGACTTTTATCAGGTCTGTCAACTTGAAACCAAGTTCTGGACCAAGCCCCGAATGCCACCAGATTTCACCAAAAAGGCATGAGCATCCACTCTCATCCCAATGTGCCTCTCCTGTAAAACTCCAGGTGATTAAGTGATTTAGGTTCCACTCTGTTCCATGTCTCAGACGTGAGGCACATTCCCCTGTTAATTTGTGTGTTTGTTAAACAAAGGCATTTCCAAGGCACTGCCATTAAGGTGGGTGTTTCCTGAGTGGCTCAGCGAACCCGTGATTCGGAAGATTATCCTCATGTTTTGGATTTCCAAGGCCATCTCCCAGCTTGATGGTAATTTCCCCTACATGTGGGAAACAGAAAAAGGAGAGAGAAGCTTAAGAAATTCCATTTTGTTGTCATAAGCAGAGCTGGTATGAAATTATGATGAAAAAACAGACCCAAACCAATAAATGTAAGTTTGTTTACCAATGGATGACTGAGAATTGACTGA
Organism: Tolypeutes matacus; assembly: GCA_026826555.1. Lineage (NCBI taxonomy): Eukaryota > Metazoa > Chordata > Mammalia > Cingulata > Chlamyphoridae > Tolypeutes > Tolypeutes matacus. Next base: position 90,569,061 of record JAKSZT010053887.1, read on the forward strand.
AGTTGCCCATCTTCCCAGGAAAGCCTAAAGAGATCTCTGGATCCGCTTGCCCCTAATTCTGTAGACACTTAGTATAAAAGTTTCTGGAAATCATTTCCAAAAACACCAAGTGGAGCTTTGTGGGTTCGCTTTCTAAAGACTAACCTGTGATGAATAAAGTCCCTCTGTAAAATAATGGAGGAACCTGCTTTTTCAATCATCCCTTTTGGGGGCCCAAGAGATAAAAGATGGGCTAGGCTGGATCTAGTCTTTTTTTATCTTTTGAGGAAGGTTAAGATGAGACTAGAAAGCTCGGCGAGGGAAAACTCAACTCTCTGCCTTCAGGCATGCTGCTCCAACCCCCCAGAATGGCTTTCCTCTCGCCCACCACCTGGAACTAGGGAAACGTTTGCTTTGGAAACCCAGTCAGTACCACTTTCTGTTATAAACTCCCCCTGAGCACCCCTCGACAAGCCCTCCCCCCAACATGCACACATAGCGCTTCTTCACTGTCTCTGACTCCGTGATTCTAGTCCTGCTCTCCTCTCACTGCACCTCTCTCTAAGTCACCTGCCCAGGCCTCCGAAGGGCCCCTTTTCCTCATTTGCACAAAGGCTGTGAATAGGCTGCAAGTGGCCCTGGAGGGAGGGTCTGAGGGGACAGGAAGGAGGACCAGAGAGCCTGTATATAGCACCGGACGGAAGTGCCTGGAAGTCGAGAAGGGAAATGCCTGCACATCGAGTGTGTGCCTCTGAGGGGAACTGGCAGGATGTGGCGGGCTGAAGAGGGAGGGCAGGGAAAGCTGCCAAGGAGTTGTCTGTGGTATTAGCAGTGGATGTCTGGGACTTGACTGAGATGGATGTGTAACATGGGAAGGGCTCTGCTCTCTTGTACAGGATACTTGAGAATAGGAGGAGCATGCAATTTGAAAACGTCCAATCCCAGAAAACGTGATCTGCCCTGACAGTGGACCACTTTGCTGGTACTGGTTTGGCTTTTCCCTCCCATTCTGCCTATCTCGGGCCTGAGTCTCCCCTGGAGAAATACTGTCACTTCTGTTTGTCCTCATTAAGGAGAAAAAGCAACTCCCCAGGCCCAGGGGAGATTCTGTCTTTCATGACAGCTCCCCCTCTCCTCACCCCCGCCTCCTTCTTCCTGTATCTTTTTCTAGTTTTCTTTTATCTTCATTTGCCCTGTGTCCCATGTTACTGCCCTTATTTCTTTCTCTCCTGTCATCTTTCACATTTTTCTCTGGTTCTCTCATCCTCCCTCCACCCCTCATAAACCTCTCTCAGCAGGTAACTTCATTCCTTTCAGTATTTATCAGCGACTCCCCTCCATCTTTATTAGCACCAATACCTTATTTTCACCTACTTCCTCACTTCTGTGTGTTTCCTTTCTGTTTTCTGGAATGTTTTGACTCTTCTGTGCTACTGATTTTATATCTTTCTACAATTTCATTCATTCATTTGGCATTTCTTAAGCACCTGTTCTATTCTGGGCCATGCAATAAGTGCTAATGAAACAAAAATGTGAAAGCCCATCTCCCAAAAGCCGAATTATAGGCAGCCATCCTGAAGCATGGGCTGCCAGTCTTCATCCTTCCCCTTCCTCTCTATCTCCACGTATCTCTAAAGCTCAAGGCAACTTGTTCCTCACCCTCTCCATTGCTACCTTGAGTTCCAAGGGGTTCTGGCCAGCTGTGCCCAAAGGGAAAGGGTCACGACAATGTTCTTGGAGCCCCTGGCAAGGGGTCCCAGGATGAACTTAGCCACATTTCCAGCTTCTTGAGAGTCAGAGCAGACTGAAGTCACTTATTGGTCAGCAGGACAAAGACTCAACCCTGCTCTGCCGCTGTCCTCCACCCTCGCCCGTCAGAATAAGCTGGGTCACCTCATTGCGTTCTCTCTTCTTAGGGTAAGGGAGGAAGCAGTGAGCTGATGAGGAATCAACCTCTCATCCCCTACCTGCAGATCCATGAGGATTTTCCTCTTCTGGTGTTATAAGAACACCTCCACCAATAGAATTTTTAGTAGTTTGAAAATTGACAGAGATGACAAGTGTGATGCACACTAGAAACCAACCAGCTTTTCTTTGGGAAAAGGGGTGAGGGGGAAGCTGAATACTCCAGAATAGTGGTTGTCTAACTTTGGTCAATGTCAGAATCACCAGGGGAACCTGGAAAAACCCAACCATACTCTTTTAGCCTGGGCCTCTGCATGCTCTAGTCGCCTTCCAGGGGATTCTGATAACACACCAAGGTTTAAGAATCGCTGCGCTAGGGTGTGTCTATTTCATTGTCCCTGGAAAGGGGAACCCCCCAATACCCCAGCTCTTCCACTCGGCTCTGCCTGCCGAACCCCTTTTGTCCTCATGGTCCTCAGCCAAATTTTCCTTCAGCTCCTTCAGCCTCAACTATAGCTGGACTTATCCATTGGAGGACGGAGGAAAAGACTATTCCTGAAAGGCCTGTCTGCTCGTAGGAGCTTTTAAAAAGTCATTTCCGCCCTCTTGCTGATTTCCCTGCATCTCTGGGATGCATTAAGCCTAAACTTTGTGTGACTAGAACAGGAAGCAATTGGCACCATTAAAAGAGAGAGAGAGAGAAGACTATAGCTTCAATGTGACAGGTTTTCAAGAATTGCAAATTATGCGTTTTGCATAAATGTCAAGATTTAGTCAGCAAATCAGAACAATTTGGGAGGCCTGCGGCAGGAGTGTTTTTGTGTCTGACCATACACCAGTTATTTGGTCACTTTGTCGGATTAACCAAGTTTTGCAAATGAGTAAACATGGAAACAGAAATACAAAAAGATTTCCCAAGGTCACGCAGAAGATGGTGACAGAGGGGATTAGGAGATGAATGCTCTTTCTCTCCAGGCAATTTCTGAGCTACTAGACAACTCAGCTTCCTGAATGCAGAAGTTAAACAGGTTTTTTGCACTTTAAAAAAATATTCTTATTTTGGCCATATTTCAGTTCAAATCTCCTAGCAAAAAGGGGTCCATCTGAAGGAACAACCATTGCTTCCAGCTTCTGGAATACAATTCAGTTCGACTTCTCCCTCTGCAGAACTTTAGAGCAGCATTTCTCAAACTTTGCTGTGCCTTAGTATCACCTGGGAAGCTCTGAAAACTCCTCATGCTGAAGGAGCATCCCAGGCTCAATCAGAATCACTGGGACCAAGCATCGTTACGTTTTTTTTTTTTTAATAAATCAATATTATTGATGCATATTAATAAAGCATACAATTCATCCAAAGTGTACAATCAATGGTATTTGGTATAATCACATAGTTGGGCACTCATCATGTCAATCATCATTAAATCATTTTCGTTATTTCAATAATAATAATAATAAATAGAAAACAGACAAACAAGAAAATTCTTCACCTCTCAATCTCTCTATGCTTCCCCTGCTGAGTAGCTGCTATTTCTGGCTATTCTTGCACAATTATTTACTTATTTATTTATTAAGCAGTTTTATTGAGACATATTCACATACCATACAATCTATCCAAAGTGTATAATCAATGACTTTTAGTATAATCACAATGTTGTGCACTCATCACCACAAAAAATTTTAGAACAATTTTATTACTCCAAAAAGAAAAACACCATACCCCTTAGTCCTTCACCAGCCCTACATAACCACTAATCTAATTTCATCTTTAGAAATTGATTTATATTTACATTTTATATAAATATAATCATACAATATGTAGTACGTTGTGTCTGATTACTTTCACTTAGCATAATTTTTTTGTCTGATACTAGCATCTTGTTGTGTTAACATACATTTGTTCAGTTTCAAAGAAAAATGGTCTTATGTATGCAATTTTACCCATATTCATAGTTCACATGTAGTTTTGCTATGCTATACAATTCCATGTTACAATTTTTTAGCTTTCCTTTTAGTAATATACATGACACTAGACTTTCCCTTTAAACCCCTTTCATTCTCACACAATAGTACTGCTAGTTACAAACACTATGGTGGGCTTGCACCTTCTCTGTCCATTTCCAAAGATTAACACACATCCTTTTTACCAGTTCTGCAAAAGTTAACCCTCAGCTTTCCATTCTCTAACCTTATTCTATTTTCTGGTGACCCATATTCTAGTTAACTCCATGAGATTACACAATATATTTAGTTGATAGTAACACAATCATACAGTATTTGTCCTTTTGTGCCTGGCTTGCTTCACTCAACATAATGTCCTCCAGGCTCATCCATGTTGTCATATGCTCCACAACTTCATTTCTTCTTACAGCTGCATAATATTTCATCATGTGAATACACCACAGTTTGTTTATGCATTCATCGGTTGATGGACACCTGGGTTGATTCCACCTTTTGGCAATCGTGAATATCACCACTATGAACACCTGTGTGCAGATGTCTGTTCATGTCACTGCTCTCAGATCTTCTGGGCATACACCCAGCAGTGGTATTGCCAGGTCACGTGGCATATCTATATTCAACTTCTTTAGGGACTAAAGAAGTTGAATGTGGCTGTACCATTCTACATTCCCACCAACAGTGAATAAGTGTTCTTATCTTTCCACATCCTCTCCAACACTTGTAGTTTCCTGACTTTTTATTAGTGGCCATTCTAATAGGTATAAAATGATACCTCATTGTAGCTTTGACTTGCATTTCCCTAATCAGTAATGATGCTGAACATTTTTTCATGGCTTTTTTTTTTTGCCATTTGTATTTCTTTTTTGGACAAATGTCTATTCAAGTCTTTTGCCCATTTTTTTAAAGATTTATTTTATTTATTTCTTCCCACCCCCTCATTGTTTGCACTTGCTGTGTCTGTTCGTCTTCCTTGTCTCTGGGACCTCTGATGTGGGAAGGAGACACCTAATTGCTTGAGCCACCTCCGTTCCCTGCTTTGTTGTGTCTCTCATTATGTTTTTCTTCTTGTGTCTCTTGTTGCATCATCTTGTTGTGTCAGCTTGCCGTGCCTACCCATTGTGCCAGCTCGTTGTATTTTTTAGGAGGCACCAGGAACCGAACCACAGACCAACCATGTGTTAGGTGGGAGCTCAGTCGCTTGAGCCACATCTGCTTCCCTCTTTTGCCCATTTTTTAATCAAGTTGTTTGTCTTTTTATTGTTGAGTTTTAGCATCTCTTTTTATATCATGGATATTAAACCCTTATCAGATTTCCAAATATTTTCTCCCATTGAGTCAGCTACCTGTTCAGCCTTTTGACAAAGTCCTTTGAGGTACAAAGTGTTTAATTTTGAGGAGGTTACATTTATCTATTTTTCAATTTGTTGCACATGCTTTGGGTGTAAGGTCCAAGAAACGACCACCTACCACAAGGTCTTTAAGGCCTTTCCCTACATTTCTAGTAGTTTATGGTCCTGGCTTTTACATTTAGGTCTTTCATCCATTTTGAGTTGATTCTTGTATAGAATCAATTCAATTAATTTTTTTGATTAAGGATATCCAGTTCTCCCAGCACCATTTGTTGAAAAGACTGATTTCTCCTGTTAATATGGCTTTGGTAGGTTTGTCAAAAACCAGTTGGCCATAGAGGTGAGGGTTTATTTCTGGACTCTCAATTCTATTCCACTGATCAATATGTCTTTATGCCAATGCCATGCTGTTTTGACAACTGCAGCTTTGTAATATGTTTCAAGGTCAGGCAAGGAAATTCTTCCCACATCACTCTTGTTTTTTAGAATGCTTATAGCTATTTGGATGCAGTTCCCCTTCTAAATAAATGTGGTAATTGCCTTTTCTATTTCTGTGAAGTAGGCTATTGGAATTTTGATTGATATTGCATTGAATCTATAAATCAGTTTGGGTAGGATTGCTATCTTCATGATATTTAGTCTTTCAGTACATGAACTAGAAATATCTTTCCATTTGTTTAGGTCTTCGTTGATTTCTTTTAGTATTGTTATAGTTTTCTGCAAATAGATCCTGTACTTCTTTGGTTAAATTGATTCCTAGGTATTTGAATCTTTTTGTTGCTATTGGAAATGGAATTTTTTCCATGATTTCCACCTCAGATTGTTCAATGCTAGTATACAGAAACATTACTGACTTTTGCGTGTTGATCTTGTATCTTGCCACTTTGCTGAACTCATTTATTAGCTCAAGTACTATTGTCATAGACATTTCAGAATTTTCTAAATATAGGATCATGTCATCCACAAATAGTGAGAGTTTTACTTTCTCTTTTCCTGTTTGGATACATTTTGTCTTTTTTTTTTTTTTTCGTTGTCTAATTGCTCTAGCTAAAACTTCTAGCACAATACGGAATAAAAATGGTAACAGTAGACATCCTTGTCTTGTTCCCGATCTTAGAGGGAAAGCTTCCAACATTTCCCCATTGAGAACAATGTTGGCTGTGGGTTTTTCATATATGCCTTTTATCATATTGAGGAATTTTCCTTCTATTCTTATCTTTCGAAGTGTTTTTGTAAAGGAAGGATGATAAATTTTGTCAAATACCTTTTCTGCATCGATTAAGATGATCATGTGGATTTTTTCCCCTTCAATTTGTTCATGTGATGTATTACATTAATTGATTTTCTTGTGTTGAACCACCCTTGCATACCAGGAATAAATTCCACTTGGTCATGGTATATAAGTCTTTTGATATGCTATTGGATTCAACTTGCAAGTATTTTGCTGAGAATTTTTGCATCTATATTCATTAGAGAGATTGGTCTGTAATTTTCTTTTCTTATAGTATCTTTATCTGGCTTTGGTATTAGGGTGATGTTGGCATCACAAAATGTGTTGGGTAATTTTCCATCTTCTTCAATTTTTTGGAAGAGTTTAAACAGGATTGGTGTCAATTCTTTTTGAAATGTTTGGTAGAATTCACCTGTAAAGCCATCTGGACTTTTCTTTTTTTGGGAAATTTTTGATGACTGATTCAATCTCTTTAAATGTGATTGATTTGTTGAGTTCTTGTATTTCTTGTAGCATCAGTTTAGGGTGATTGAGCATTTCTAGGAATTTGTCCATTTCTTCTAGGTTGTCTAGTTTGTTGACATACAGTTTCTCATAATATGATCCTTTTTATTTCCATAGGGTCAGTTGCAACTTATCCCCTTTTATTTCTGATTTTATTTATCTGCAGCTTCTCTCTTTTTTTCTTTGTTAGTCTAGCTAGGGGCTTGTCAATTTTATTGATCTTCACAAAGAACCAGCTTTTGGTTTTGTTGATTTTTTCTATTGTTTTTTCAGTTCCCTATTTCATTTATTTCTGCTCTAATCTTTATTATTTCTTTCCTTCTGCTTGCTTTGGGAATGATTTGCTGTTCTTTTTCTAGTTTCTCTAGTTGTTCAATTAGATCTTTGATTTTAGCTTTTTCTTCCTTTTTAATATAGGCATTTAGGGCTGTAAATTTCCTTCTCAGGAATGCCTTCACTGTATCCGATACATTTTGGTAAGTTGTGTTCTTGTTATCATTCATCTCAGAATCTTTACTAATTTCACTTACAATTTCTTCTTTGATCCACTGATTGGTTAGGAATGTGTTGTTTAGCATCCACACATTTGCAAATTTATCTCTTTCCTATCTATTATTGATTCCCAGTTCCATTCCATTATGATCTAAGAAGGTGTTTTTTATATTTATTGAGACCAGCATTGTGCCCTAACATGTGGTCTATCCTGGAAAAAGTTCCACAAGCACTTGAGAAGAATGTATAACCCACTGAGTTTGGTTGCCACATTCTGTACATGTATGTTAGGTCTAACTCATTTATCATATTGTTCAAGTTCTCTGTTTCCTTGTTGATCTTCTGTCTAGTTGTTCTATCTAATGATGTGAGTGGTGTGCTGAAGTCTCCAACGATTATTGTAGAAATGTCTATTTCTCCCTTCAGTTTTGCCAGAGTTTGCCTCATATAATATGGGGCACCCTCTTTAGGTGCATAGATATTTATGACTGTTATTTCTTCCTGGTGGATTGCCCCTTTTATTAATATATAATGGCCTTCTGTATTTCTTATAACTCTTTTGCATTAAAAGTCTATTTTGTCAGATATTAATATAGCTACCCCTGCTCTTTTTCTATTACTGTTTGCGTGGAGTATCATTTACAACCTTTCACTTTCAGCCAGTTTGTATCCCTGAGTCTAAGGTGAGTCTCTTGTAGGCAGCATATGGATGCTCATGTTTTCTTACCCATTCTGTCATACTATATCTTTTGACTGGGGAGTTTAATCCATTCCCATTCAGTCATATTACTATAAATCCATTATTTACTTCCACCATTTTATTCTTTGGTTTTCATATGTCATATCATATTTCCATCTTTTTACTCTTTTGGTTATCCTTTCTATTATTCTTTCTTCTATATTCTTCTCCAAGCCTTTCTCTCCTGTCTTTTTCAGAATCTAAGGCATCCTTTAATATTTCCTATAAAAATGGATTCTTATTTACAAACTCTCTTAGTTTCTGTCTGCTTGTGAATATTTTAAACTCACCTTCATATTTGAAGGACAGTTTTGCTGGATAAAGAATTCTCAGCTGGCAGTTTTTCTCTTTTAGTATCCTTTTGTATCATACCACTGTTTTCTCCTTGGTTTCTCATGAGAAGTCAGCACTTAAGTCTAACTGGGCGTCCCTTGTATGTGATGATTTGCTTCTTCCTTGCTGCTCTCAGAATTTTCTCTTTATCTTTGATGTTTGACATTCTGAGTAGTGTGTGTTTGGAGTAGGTCCATTATCACTGCACCTCTTGGACATGTAAGTTCATTTCCTTTGTGAAACTTGAGAATTTTTCAGCTATCCTTTCCGCAAATACTCTTTCTGTTCCCTTTCCCTCCTCTTCTCCTTCTGGAACTCCCATGACATGTATGTTGTTGTGTTTCATGTTAGCATTTAACTCCCTGAGCCTCTGCTCAATTTTTTCCATTCTTTTCTCTCTTTGTTCTTTTCTCTTTTAATTTCAGCTGCCCTGTCCTCTGTATCATTTATTCTTTCTTCTATCATTTTGAATCTGCTGTTGGTTTTTTAAAAATGTGTTTTTTAATCTCACCTATCATGTCTTTCTGTCATTTTTCTATTCAGGATTTCAAATCCTTCTTTGTGCTCACTCAATGTCTTCCTGATGTCCTTTATCTCTTTAGCCATATTGTCTTTCAACTCATTAAGTTGATTTTGAAAATTTGTATGCATCTTGTTGATTAGTTGTCTCAAATTCTGCATTTCTTCTAGGGCTTTGATATATTCCTTTTCTTAGGCCATTTCTTCCATTTAATTAGTATGACTTGTAACTTTTTTCTGATGTCTAGGCATCTGATTAGGTTGGTAAGTTTACTCAGATGTTCAATTTCTCTCTCTTTTGTAGGGATTTAGTGGTGGGATGCTCTGTGTTACTGCTTTTCTTTTTTTTTTTTTTTTTAAAGATTTTATTTATTTATTCATTTATCCCCCCCCTTGCTGCTTGTGCTCACCGGGTCAGCCAACCATGCCGTGCGGGCGGGCCTGTCCTCACCAGGAGGCCCCGGGAACCGAACCCGGGGCCTCCCATATGGTAAACGGGAGCCCTACTGATTGAGCCACAGCCGCCTCCCACTGCTTTTCTATAAGTCTTAGTTCAACCTGTACTGGGTCTTTAGGAAGGTCCTTGTTAGTTGCTCAAATCTGGGCCCAGGACCCAGTAATGGGTTTCAGACCTGCTTCCTAGGGCCTTGGGAAGGGAGGCTGTCAAGGCCAGAATAAACTTCTCTTGCCTCTTCACTTTTAATTTTCTCACATGCACTTCCTTGTTCTGCCAGCAGATGGCACTCCTTGGCAGCTTTCTCAGTTCAATGCATGATTTAATTGTGTTTGCGGCAACAGGGACCCGATCAATGTGATAGAGGATCCTGTCTGGAGGCTAAAAGCCTTGTAATTCAAACTTGCTCAAAGGCAGCTCTCCAAACTTTGCTGGCAGCCCCCTTCCTTTTCCTGAGTAGGAAATAATTCCACTCGCCTCTGCATCCTCAACAACCAGTGGTTAGTAGAGAGGGAGATTGAGAGGGTAGAATCTCTTTAGTCCCCAGTTGGCCCCAGGCAAACAATGCTGTGGTCCCTCCCAGCCTGGAAGGGCTCATGGGACACAACAGACCAAATGTGTGGGTCAAAAGCTGAGTTAGCCTTAGGATATATCCCTCTCTCTCTCCCCTTTCCTGGGGAGGTGGATGGGGGGAGGGGGCTTTTGTCTGTAGCTGTGGGCCCCAAGGCCCTGAGAATTCAAAAGTGTCTATAGCGTGGGGGAGGGTGCCAGCGGTTGCAGCTGCAGCTTGTAACTCACAGTTTTGCCATCATGATTCTTTTCGTTTGCCCCTTTCTCTTCTTGGTGGTGTTCAGCCTTCCCCTGGTGTCTTAAACCCTAGAAGATTTTTTTCCAGGCTGTTTCTGCCTGCCTTCTTGCTACTTTTCTGGGAAATTATCTTTCTAGTCCACCATCTTCCCTCAAGTCCTTCATTATGTTTTAAAACTCCCCAATATTCAGTCAGTTTTGAGAACCACTGCTGTAGAGTGGTGATACTCAAATTGGAATCACTTGGGGAAGTATCGAATATTACTGATGCATATATCCCATCCCCAGAGATTGTGATTTAATTTGTTTGAGGTGTGGGCTGGATGTAGTAAAAGATCCTCAGATGATTCCAACATGGATGTGAGATTGAGAACCACTGCTAAAGAGCTTTGCTACTCAAAGTGTAGTTTCATAGGCCAGGAGTATCAGTATCACCTGAGAGCTATGTAGAAATGCAGACTCTCAGGCCACATCCCAGACATACTGAATCAGAATGTGTGTTTCAACAAGATCCCTAGGGGATTTGTATACCTATTAAATTATTTTTTCATTTATTAACAACTTTGTTTCAAATTCACAAAAATAAAAGAACTTAAAAAGGCAGCTAAACAAGTTATGGAAGCGGTAGATAATCCATATCCACATGGATATGGATCTCTGGGCTTTAATGTTATCTCCTCTGTGAAGCCTTCCTCTACTCCTGACAGCACATAGGAATCTGTCATGACAGACCAGTACCTTCCTTGAGACACAGTGGAGGGAAGGACCCCAGTCTAAAGGCCTGGCCAAAGTTCTGCCTTTCCCTGTGGAGGAGAACAGGATGGGTTAATTTCTGGAGGAAATGGGAGGCTGAGTTGACCTGATACCAAGGGCAACCAATTTCTGCCAATACCACCTTCTACATCGCCTGAGCCTCTGTCCCTTCCCTGCTGCCTGCAGGGCTTCCAGGATCCTCTGGTCTTAACTCTTCCAGTCCTGGACCTTGTCACTCTCCTGCTCAGACCTCCAACATTGTCATGGAGGGAGCAAGGCTCAAGGCTGGTCATTGAGATCCTTCTTCAGGGAACCAGTTTGTAAGCTCAGCCTCCCCTTGGGCTGCACCCCTCACTCCAGGCACTTTCGACATGTATACCTTGGCTCAGGTTGTTTACTCTGCCTGGGAAACTCTCCTTCCACCTCCTCATGCCCAAATGCTTCTGATATGCGAGGACCCCTGGAATGGCTCCTTCTCTAGGAAGTGTCCCCGATTTCCTGACGTGGGAGACTTTATTTCCTTTACCCTTTGGTGTTTCTTCATACGCTGCTTGCCCTCAGCTTGTCTGGCTTCCCCTAGACTGTGAGCTCCTTGAGGACAGCTTTTCTAGCTATGGCCTATGAGTGAACGAGTGCAGGAATGAATGGGTGAACGAATGAATAAGCAGCTGGTCTGCCTGTCTCTAGTTTCCTTTCCTCTCCAGTCCATCCTGCCATACATTCCAGTCCTTTCTTAAGTACCTTTTGGGTTTTGCCACTCCCCTGCTCAGAGTTTTTCCATAGCTTCCTATTTCCTGCACATCCAGTCTACTGCATACTCCCCTTCAGCTGTTGGGTCCCACCCCACCCACTGTCATGCTCCCTAAGCAGGAGCCTTTTCCTTCTCCAGGCTGGCCCTGTGCTGGCTACTTCCCCAGGGACATAGGAATGCAAGCCTGCTGCTAGCCTCAAGGAGACTCCAGACTGGAGGGGAGGCAAGATGGGAGATAAGAAGCAACAAGACCAAGTCCAACGTGCAGGGATAAGAATGTGTGCAGGAAAAGAATGTGTACCACAGAAGAAGCAGAGGGAACAGAGAGAGCTCCAGGCAGGGAGGAGGCCATGCCGACAAGGGTGGGAAGGCTGACGAGGAGGATCAGAGCGAAGGATGGTCCTGGCCAAGGGAAGAACATGTGCAAAGGCAGCAAAGAATGATCGCTGGAGGGAGGAAGGAATCTCTGTACCACAATCAGAGGCAGGTGAGGTGTGGTGGAGCCCTGGATTTGGACTCCTCACTCCCAGCTCTGCTATTTTCTTCCCTTTTCCTCTCTGAATCTCAAGACCCACATCCATAAAATGGGCATAATGATCACCTCCTGGGTTGGCCTGAGAAATAAGATACCTATAAAAGTTCATCCAAATAAACTCTACTAATTCTTGTTGTCAAACATTTCATCAACTTTTCTGCCTCTGTTTCCACCATGGCACCTGTGAAAAAGCTTGTGCCAAAGGAGGGGCAAAAAAAAAAAGCAGGTTCTGAAGTTCAACTTTGACTGTGTCCACCCTGAAGAAGAGGGAGTCATGGACGCTGCCCATTTTAAGTAGTTTCTTCAAGGAAGAATCAAAGTTAATGGAAAAGCTGGTCATCCCGGTGGAAGGGTTGTAACCATTGAAAGGAACAGGAGCAAGATTACTGTAACCTCAGAGGTGCCATTTTCAAAACAGTACTTGAAATATCTCACCAAACAATATTTGAAGAACAATCTCCATGATTGTTTGCATGTAGTTGCTAACAGCAAGGAAAGTTATGAATTATGCTACTTCCAGATAAACCAGGATGAAGAAGAGGAGGGAGATGAGGATTAAAACTCACGTATCCTGGAATATTTTATATGAGTCCTTCAATAAAACTTGGGAACAGCAACTATAAAAAAGTAATTGAATCCCAATCCCATGGCACTGCTTAAAGACAAAGCCGAGCAGCCAAAAAACAGCTTTCCCTTCCCCTACCCCACACTCCTTCCCAAACACAGACTCCCATTGCCTGCTTGAAATTCTATTTCCTAGTGTTCCACCCTTTCTATAAATGTTTTATGACCCCTGGAGGCTAATATATACATATATTAGATGTTTTTTCTTAATATGAGCTGTTGTTATTTCCATTTCTTGAATTCTATGGCTCACCAATCTATCTCTATCCTGAACCTAATTGGAAATTAGGAGATAAACCTCTTTAGTGTTTGGAAAATGTAATGTCTTTTTCTTGAAAGGGGCAGGGAGTGCTCTAAGACACTAATTCTCAAACTCAAATAGGCATTATGGAAACATTATTCCCAAAAAAGTTCTTTTTCAGGCTCTTTTATCTCATCTAATTCCACTTGCTAACTCAATTGTTCCTCAGGTGTTCAGAAAGATAAACAGATGAACACAGATTAGTTAAATGACATAGTCATGGTCTCATGAAATGAAGGAAAAAAAATGCTTATTCATATTCATAGCTCACAAAACCATGCCCCATATTCTGTTTTTTTAACCTTTAGAATTTATAGTACCAACTTTGCTTTTGCTACAAAAAGCATTACAATGTTGTTGTGAACTATAGTCCATATATTACATTGGTTACATTTTCCCACATATCACCACATTCTTAACACCCTGTAGTGGAAGAACATTCTTGTATTTATATTATTAACCACAATCCTCATCTACTTTCAAAATCATTGTTATATATTCCCAATATTATCCTCCAGCTGTCCTCCCACTAACATTAATCTAATCTATATTGGCATTTACTATATGCAAGGCACTTTATGTGCATGGCCTCATTTGATTGTCACACAACCCTAGGATATAGGTATAAGTGCTATACCTATTTCACAGATGACCAAACTAAGGCTCAGACAAGTGAACAACAGAAAGATCACACGGGTAGGAAGATTGAGGACTTGCCCCAAAGTTTCCATGTCTTAAAACACAAGCTCTTAACCACTTGGTAAAACTTTCCCAGCCTGTGTGCCAACCATTCTGGATAGGTTCCAGATGTGCCAAAATATTGATCCCCTCAGCACCCCCATCAGTCTAGCAGGGCCTGGAGGGCGGAGTGCAGGGCACAAACTACAGGAAAGCTGTGCTCCAAATTATACTTCTCCCAAATTATACTTCTCCCAAATTATACTTTTTGCCCATTCACCAGACTACGGAGAAACGGGGTCTCCTAGGGTTTAAGGGGCTGCCTACCATCATCCAGCTCTTTTAAGCTGAGATAGGACCAGAATCCAGGTGTCCCGACTGTGAGCACACCTCCTCCTACTAAGCAGTGGTTCTCAAAGTGTGTTCCCCAGGCCAGGAGCATCAACATCATCCGGGAACTTGTAAGAAACATGAATCTGCAGGTCCCACTCAGACCTGCTATCTCAAAATGTCTCAAGGCAGGGCTCAGCAAGCTAGTTTAACAAGCCTTCCAGGTGAATCTGACAACCAAAGCTTCTCAGCAAAGGTTTCTTAAAGAGCTTAGCTTTCAACTAAGCTGAAATGTACATGCTGATTTAATCTTCTTAGGGCCTTCTTTACTTCTCAGGGAAGAGTGATAATGCTTTAGAAAGGAGGAAGCAAATGGTAGGTGACAAAATATTAAACATTCTTTCCATGTAGTCAACCCACTTTCTGCTGGGGAAGTAACAGGGAACTCAGAAAGGGAAAAGAGAACTGACATTTCTTGAGCACCAATTGTGTGCCAGGCATCAGGCTGGGGGACCTTGCTCAGCCATCATTTCATTTAATACAGTAATCCCCATTTGACAAAGGAAGAAACTGAGGCTCAGAAAGATGAAGTGACTCTCTTAAGATCACAAAGTGGCAATGGTGGCCCCAGGCTTCATCCCAAAGCCTGTAAAGACCTTAAGATACACAAATACACATACAGCAGCCGAAGTGGTTGGATTCCAGAATTCCCAGGACAAGCGCCTATAACAGACCTGCCCACCCAAAGCCCTCCAGGATGCTTAACTCAACAACCCTTTCCTGTGTTTTGGGAGAAAGCCCTGGACTGAAGTATTCTGTGTTCTGCTGAATTTTGGATGCTGCTTTCAAAGGATCAGGATAGACCAACCACAAAAAGCAAAATAGTTCAACTGTGCTTGAACATCCTTGAAACACTTAGCAATCTATTCTTAACCAGCAGCATCTGTTCCAAAGCAGGAGGTCTAGCATTGCAAAAGCCCTTCTGAGCAGTCTTGAGCTTTGCTCTTCATAAGACTAGAAAACTTCTTTGCTGCACCTCAAACTAGGGAAATGAAATCCCAAGAGAAAGTAAGCCACACCTCCCCTACCCACCAGTAAGACCTCACATTCATGCCATTGAACACAGCAAGGCTCTTAGCTATGATCCAACCAGGACAACAAAAATGGCAGTGGCTAACTCAGTCACAGAAAGAGAGGGCCACTGGTTGAAGGTCAGCCTTGGGTTGCGTATCTAATCTACACTGGTTTTCTTTCCTTTCTTCTTGCCCCAGCACCTGCCCAGTGCAACCTCTAAACACCCAATTCCTAATCAGATGTAACTATTCATCCAAGAGTGTACTCACAGTGACTAACCTGAACCTCAAGATGGGGGAAGCCCTCCCAACTCTCAGTCCAAATGCTAAACCCTATAGAGACCTCAGGGGCAAAACAAAAATTACATCCCCACCTTCTCATTCACTCATGGATAAAGTTGTCTCCCACTCTGAATTTTTTTTTTAATTTATTGAAGTATATCACTCAAACATGAACATACATAAACAATAAGTATATAGTAATAGTTGTGAACTTACAAAACAAACATATATAACATTATACAGGGCTCTCATACCTCACCCTACCAGAAATACCTTACATTGTTGTTAAACATTTTTAACTAATGATTAAAGAGCATCCTCAAAATATTATGACTAAGCAAAGTATTTTCCCCTAACCCACCCTATTATTATTATTATTTTATATCATTTATACATGAACATACATAAACAATAAGTGTATAGTAATAGTTGTGAACTTACAAAGCAAACATTCATAACATCATACAGGGGTCCCATACATCAACCCTCCACCAATACCTTGCATTGTTGTGAGCCTTTTGTTACAAGTTATGAAATAATATTGTCAAACTCTTAGTGCTAATTATAGTCCTTATCTTACATTTGGTGTATTTTTCCCCCAACCCACCCTATTATTATTTTTTAAATATACTTTTATGACAGGAGTTGTAAACTTACAAAACAATCATGCACATGTGCAGAATTCCCAAACAACACCCCTCTATCAACACATCACACCATAGCAGAACATTCGTGACAGATTATGAGATAATATCATCCAGTTATTATCAGGTCCATAGCAAACATTTGGAAACATTTTCCATACTCCCCCATTATCAACACAGTACATCTTTGGCAAAGATTCAAGAATATTACATTATTACTGTTAACCACAGTCCATAGGTCACTCCAGTTATATTTTTTCTGTGCCTCTCCACATTTCCACCACCCTGCAACAGTGATGTACATCTGCTCTAGCTCACAAAGGACACTCTTGCATCTGTACATCAACCACAATTCTCATCCACCTCTGGGTTTACTGTGCTATTCAGTCCCTAGATTTTTCTCCATCTTTCTGTCAATTGGCATTTACATCCCTAGACTATCATTTTCAGCCACATCCCCATTTAGAAACCAGCTGCTACTCACTATAATGTGTTACCATCAACTCTACATTTCCACACTTTTACAGTAAAGCTAATTAAAACTTCTACACATAATATCAGTAGTCCATCTCAGTCCTCCTCTTATCTCCTTTAAGAATCCACCACCTACCACCAGGTCCTGAAGGTAATTTCCTATATTTTCTTCTAGAAGCTTTATGGTTCTTGCTTTTATATTAGGCTTTTTATTCATTTTGAGTTAATTTTTGTATAAGGTATGAGATAGGGGTCCTCTTTCCTCCTTTTGCTATGGATATCCAGTTTTCTCAGCACCATTTGTTGAATGTACTGTTCTGCCTGAGCTAGGTGGGTTTGACAGGCTAATCAAAAATCATTTGACCATAGATGTGAGGGTCTGTTTCTGAACCATCAGTTCGGTTCTATTGGTCTATGTGTCTGTCTTTATGACAGCACCATGCTTTTTTTGCCTCTGTAGCTTGGTAATATGATTTAAAGTTCAGAAATGAGAGTTCTCCAACTTCACTTTTCCTTTTTAAGATGTTTCTGGCTATTCAGGACCCCCTTACCCTTCCAAATAAATTTGATAATCATATTTTCCATTCGTTTAAAAAATGCTGGTGGAATTTTTATCAGGATTGTATTGAATCTGTGTATCAATTTGAGTAGAATTGACATCTTATTGATATTTAGTCTTCCAATCTGTGAGCATGGAATGTTCTTCCAATTACTTAGGGCTTTTTTTTTTTTTTTTTTTTTTTTTTAATTTCTTTTAACAATGAATTGTAGTTTTCTGAATACAAGTGCTTTATGTCTTTGGTTACGTTTATTACTAAATATTTGGGTTTTATCTGTCATATTTTATTTTCACCACTCTTTTGACACTTTTAGTTACTTCTATTGATATAATCTTCATTTCTAGACTCTCTTCCAAGCCTCTCTCTCCTGTGTTTTCTTTTCAGGCTGTAGCACACCCTTTAGTATTTCCTGCAAAGTGGATCTCTTGGTTACTAACTCTCTCAGGTTCTGTTTATCTGTGACTATTCTAATCTCGTCCTCATTTTTGAAAGACAATCTTGCTGGATATAAGATCCTTGGCTGGAATTTTTTCTCTTGCAGTATCTTAAATATATCATGCCACTATCTTCTTGCCTCCGTGGTTTCTGGTGAGAAATCGGCACTTAATCTTATTGGGTATCCATTATATGTTATGCATTGCTTTTCTCTTGCTCCTCTCAGAATGCTCTGTTTGTCTTTGGCATTTGATATTATGATTAGTATGTGTCTTGGAGTTGATCTATTCAGATTTTTTCAGATGGGACTATGTCGTACTTCTTGGACATGGATATCTATGTCCTTCAATAGCGTGGGGAAATTTTCTACCATTATTTCTTCAAATATTCCTTCTGCCCCTTTTCCTTTCTCCTCTCCTTCTGGAACACCCATGGCATGTATGTTTGCATGCCTCTTGCTGTCGTTTAGTTCTCTGAGACCTTGTTCAAGTTTTTCCAATCTTTTCTTCATTGGTTCTTTTGTATGTTCACTTTCAGAGGCCATTTCTTCAAGCTCGCCAATCCTTTCTTCTGCCTCCTCAAATCTGCTATTATATGATTCCAGTGTATTTTTTATTTCATTTATTGCACCTTTCATTCCCATAAGATCTGCTATTTTTCTATGTATGCTTTCAATTTTTCTTTGTGCTTATCCAATGTCTTCTTAATATCCTTAATTTCTTTAACCATCTCATTGAATTTATTAAGGAGATTTGTTTGAACATTTATGATTAGTTGTCTCAACTCCTATATGTCATCTGGTGGCTTATCTTGTTCCTTTAACTGAGCCATATCTTCCTGTTTCTTGGTGTGGATTGTAATTTTTTGTTGGTGTATTGGCATCTGGCTTTCTAGAGTATTTATTCTGGATGCAGTTTTTCTCTTTAGTTTAGGGCTTCCTGCCCTTTCTCTCTTGCTGGTTGTGTAGTAGGAGCCAAGGATATAGTTGGTCCTATAAGCTGTGGAGGCTCAAACTGCCCTCATTACCCCAAAGACCAATGAAGCTTCTCCCAACTTTCTCCTTTTCCAGGGGTAGGCACAGAGCCACAGCTATGTGGAATAATCCAAGTCGTGCAGGCCTAGACTGTAGTTGCCCAGAGAGACTGATGATGTTTCACGCCCGTTTCTACCCTGCCTGGGGCGGAGATGGAGCTGCAGATGTGGGCAGCAATCTATGCAGTGCAGATCCAAGATGACCACACTTGCCCCGGTAGACTTCTGATTATTCAGTCTGTGCCAGCCAAATGTACCTGCAGTTACCTGGATAGGCTGTTGTGGGGCCTGCCAGCTTCCTCCCTGCTAGAGGTGGTGCTGAAGCCTAGGCTAAGGCTGCAGGCCAATCTGGGTGAAAGAAATCAGTCTCTATCATTACCGTGATTTTCAGTCAGCTTGGCTTCCCCTCATGCTGGGGGTGGAGTCAAAATGGCAGCTACCAGCCTCCTTGCAACTTGGACAGGTTCAAAGTTCAGCTGTTCTTAGGGTTATTTTTAGCCAGCTGAACTGACTAATCAATAGCTGACTTTCGTGGCTCTCCTTCCCCTGTTTTGGGGAAATGGAGTTGCCACAGAATAGCTCCTGGGGTGGCTTGCGCCGATGAAGTAGGATGATCACCGGCCTCCACGGCACAAGGCTGGCACAGCTCCCCGCAGCTTCCTCCCTGCCTGAGGTGGACCTGGGGCTTAGGCTAGAGCTGCAATCTGATCTGGATGGAAAGAAGCCAGTCCCTACCAGCACTGCGATTTTCAGTTAGCCCCGCTTCCCCTTGTGTCAGGCGCAGAGTTAAGATGGCAGCTACCGGCCTTATTCTGACTTGGACAGGTTCAAACTTTAGCTGTTCTTAGGATTATATTTTAGCCCACCAAATTTACTAATCAGTGACTGAAGTTGGTACCCAACCATCTCTTCCTCCTCTGTTTTTGGGAAGTGGAGCTTCCAATTCCAGCCACGGAACAGCTCCCAAGGCGGCTTGTGCCTCCAGTGGAGGATGGCCATCGGTCTCCGTGGCGTGGAGGAATCTTCTCTGCAGATGGGCAGTCTCCTCCTTCCACTCTTTCAAGGATCCTGCAGGATGCACTTCTGGTCTCCTGGATCCCCTAAACAAGTCCCTTAGTTAGCTCTCGGTGACTACTAACTGCCCCGTAGCAGGAGCTGATTCTAAGATCACCTTACTCTGCTGCCATTTTGCTAGTTGTCTCTCTGAATGATTTTTTAATTACATGCATTTGCTAAAATGCAGCTCAGTTATTTCTGTGAGGGCCTCCATGGTCTTCTGGTGAAGAGTGAGGTGGCTTGTTCATTTTCTACCTTTTGTTTGAGGTTGGGTCACACATAATCCTCTTGGCAAATCTGTATGCAGCCCAAGTGATACCATTTACTTGTCACTATTGGGACTCCAAGTTCCACTCCCTACTGCCCTTTCCAGGCACATTCACTGCCACCATGACTGACTCTTAGATAAAAAAAAAGTTATGCAGCTGTGATGGACAATACCATGTCAATAAGTATTACACGCTCTTGAAAGCAGGGACACTTTGCACAGGAGTGAAAATGGAAAGATCCATAATGGTGGCCACATTCCAGAAAGTGTGGGGCCCTCAATTCTCAATCGGCAAAGGAGGGGTGTCTGGAACAGCTGCAGGGGTGGTGGGGGAGGCAGAAGCTCATGCACATACTCCCAATCACTTCTTCCAAATTTTATTATGAAAAGATACTGCTATGTAATTGCAGAAATGTTAAAAATGGTCTGAAAACAATTAAAAATCACTTGTCTAGAGAAAGAAGAGGGGGAAATGGTCTAGAAAAAGGGATTGGTGATTAGAAAGGTTAACTGTGAGGATGGGTAGAGAGATTATAGGTACATTGTCAGTCATAGCTTCCTCTGTGGGTTCGGGGGTGGGGCAACATTTCCACCAGAAGTGTTCTTTCAGGGTGTCTTAAAGTGAGTTAACATCTACTGAGCATAATCTCATAGATTATTCTATTGAATATTCCCCAAAGTTATTTTTCTCATGTTAGAGATGAAAAATCCGAGGTCCAGAGTAGTTAATGGTCTAGTCTGAGATCACAGAACTGATTGATAATATGGCAGATTCTTTTTTTTTCATAGATTTAACCTTTATTTATTTTTTAATAATAATTTTTTTTTATTTTTTAAAAGATACTTAGATTACATATATGTTACACAAAAATACAGGGATACCCATAGGCCCCACTCCGCATACCTCCCACACCCTCCTACATAAATATCCTCCATTAGTGTGGCACATTCATTGCAATTGATAAACACATCCTGGGGCTTGCCATTAAGCATGGACCATAGTTCATACTGTAGTCTACATTCTCCCACACAGTTCTGCATGTTATGTGGTGATATAAAATGGCCTATATATGTCGCTGCAATGTCATTCAGGATGAGTAGCAAGTCCCAAAAAAGCCCCTGTATTACAGCTGTTGTTCCCTCTCCCTGCCCCCAGAGCCTCCAGTGGACACTGGTTCCACATCAATGTTGTAATTTCTTCCGTTGCTAGAATCACAATATGTCTATAGCAGAATAGCATTAAGTCCACTCTAATCCATAGTTCTTTCCCCATTCCTGAGGATTCTGGGATGGTGATGCCCACCCCACCTCTAATTGAGAGAGGGCTTATATCACATGGGGACAATGGATGGGACTATCTTGGTTGCAGTTGCAAACTCTCTCTGTTCCTTGGGATGGTTGTTGTCCATCATCATCCCCTTGTTAGTTGTCCTGGGTGAGTCCAATGAGCTGTAGAGTAAGTGTTGCAACTCCGCTGAGGTTCCAGGCCCAGCTGGCACATGGACAGCCTGAAGACTTGAGTCTCTCAGACGTCATGGTAGATTCCTGAATCCAAGTCTGTCTTCCAGTTTCTACTGCCCTCTTTATCAGGAGACCCACTTGGAAAAGCTTACAGGGCCATGCAGGTAGTGCAAATGAGAGGACCTACCAGATTTAAGGAAAACAAACAAGTAAAAGCAATTGACATTTAGCTTCAACCTCAGGGAGCATTAGGGATTGGTGGGGACATGGCCAATTAGAGAATTGCAGAACCCATCTAAAGTGAGCAACTACAATTTAGAGCAGGCTGATTTACGTTTTAGGAATGCAGGCCCAGTTGTCAGATCTACTTTTCCAGGAGAAACTGAAAATCCAGATCTTTATAAAATTTCCTCTTTTGTTGTTGTTGCTTTTACATGTTGGCTCAGAAAGTGTTAACAATTGAACAGGCCGAACAAAACATATCTGCAAATCACATTCCGCTCATCTGCCAGAGGGTAAACTCAGCTTTTCCTAAACCAATGACACCAAAAGCATTCAATTTTATCACAGGCAGGACTCAATGATCTCTTGGTCATCTCCTTCATTTTATAGGTGAGAACCTTGTAAGTCATAAAGATTAATTGAAATGGTAAATATTAGTTCTACAATGTTATTTTAAATACAATTTTTGCCTATTTCTTACATGAGCAACATGTAGAAAGAACACCTATTTTGGAACCCCAGTCCTGCTAAGTAGGAGCTGTGTGACCTTGAGCAAATGACTTCACCTTTCTGAGCACTGTTTTCTTCTGCAAAAGGGTGACACAGGTGTGAATTACAATGTTGAGGCTCTTTAAATGTAAATGAGGCAATTATCAGAAGTTATTATACACCAGGCCTGCCCCAGGGTTGCTTAGCCAAGGAGTTGCCATTGCCTACCTCCTACACTCCCTTGTCTGTGAATTTCTTTTCTTATATCATTTGGGTGGCCCACTTAGAATCCAGCCAATTCCCTCAAAAAGTTCATGTAAAATAGAAACTGGAACTTCTAATTTTGTCTGATTTACTAGATGCTTGTGCTTCCTTGTTGCCCATGTATTGGTACCTTGTTTGACAATAGTCTTGCCTTGTAAAGATTTGTAAATGGGCGGTAATGATTTGAGCCTTATCCTATTACAGGTATTTGTAGTTGAAAGCAGACAGAAAACCAAGGCTCCCCCATCCCTCCCGGCTCCTCCTTCAGTTGCCTAAATGCAGCTCCTTCAGTTGCCTAAATGCAGCGTGTCTCTTCCCTCTGTAAACACCAACAATAGCTATTTGTGTTTGGTTTTGTTTAGTTTTATTTGAGGTTAAGTGAATCCCACAGCAATGAAAAAATCAATACACTGTTTGGCCAGATAGACATTATTAAAGCACCTCGATTAAATGAAACATAAATAATAGCCCACTGATTTTTTTTAATCCAACTTTTTGTAATTTATTTTACAATATCCTCAGTACACCAGGTCCTTGACTCAGCTGAGTACATTCTACAATGTTTTATATGAATTTATGTTTCATCACCTCATTGTACTTGTTCTATTTGTTTTTATAGATGTGTATAAGAAAGCAAGTTTATAAAACTTGTCTTGGCTTTTTTTCACTCTCTGCTCCCTAAGAGAATGCTTGGTCTTAAGGATGAAAACCTCCTGCACGGGCTGCAAGGGCATTCAAAACATGGACTTTTGTTAAAGATGGTCTCCTTCAGTCTGAGAAAATACTGTAGGAATCATACTTTAAAATCTGATCATGGTGATCAAACCAACTTCTGATTCTGAGACTAAAATCTGATCCGGGTGATCAAACCAACTTCTGATTCTGAAAATACCCAGTGCTCGAGTGTCACATTATTCAGGAATTTCCAATTCCAGGCCAAATAAGACTCAGATAAGCTCCTGTGATTGACAGTAACACACTAAAATTCACAGTCGCCATCCTCAGTCTCAGAGGGTGAACTAGCACATTGATACTTCGGATGGATTCCATTTTGAAGGTTCTGTCCTCCATGAGGCACTGAGGATACTATGAGCACTTACGGATGAGATGGCCAAGTACGCCAATAATAAAATAGTAATAGAATGATAAGCAGTGTAGATTAGTCTCCCCTCCCCATTTCCAAAAAAAAAATTTCGAGGTGTGTGATTGCAAGCTAACATTATGCACATAGTATAGATTTTTGGCAGAGTGACACTAACAAATTCCTAAATAATGTAGGAATGAGGAATATGTGCAGAGGCACATATCTGCCGGGCCACTTGTTAAACCCTGCCTGAACCAGTGCGTACAAGTAGGTCATTGAAAGTCATCGCAAACCAGGGCAGTTCCCCTGGCAAAAGACATTAACCTGTGGGAGGAATCTTGCAGACAAGTGATAAATTTTAGCCGAACAGCTATATATTTTATTTATGAATTGATAGAAGTATAGAGATATATGGGGAGAGGAGTGCATATAATATGTATCCTTAAACACACTCCAAAATAAAGATAGATGGGAAGAGGGATTTATGCCCACACAGTCACCAGTGCTGCACTGTTCAATTTCAGAGTTTCTTTTCATTTAAATGCTCCCTCCCCCAAAATTAAAAAGGAAGGGAGGGAAGGAATCAGAACTTTAATTGTGCCCCTGGGGACTTGTGGTTAGTGTCTCCTATTTTATCCCCAAGGCGGGGTAGCAGGAAGCAGCCCACGCCTCCCGACACTGTTGAGACCACCTGTGATGCAGCAGAGCAGTGTTATCAGGTGGCAGAGGGGTCAGGGCTCTTATACATGTCTCTTGGTCCAGAAGGCACCAGGGTCTTCCCTTTTGGAAGATAGGACATAAACGGGACAGACGCCTCTCCCTAGGGCTCCACTCAGATGTGACCCCATTTTCAGCAGTGGAACATGTGTTTGTGTCGAGTCGTGGAATGCCAGGGCAGGAAGGGACCTTCGAGATCCTCTAATCCACACTCCTCATTTTACAGCTGTGACACGTCCCCCAGCCACAGGGGCTGCTCGGAAGACACAGGAAAGCATGGAGGACCTCGGTATGGCCAGGAGGAGGCAGGATATAGTGGAAAGAACATGGGCTGTAGAACTCTCCAAGCTGGATTTGACTCTCAGATGTTTGAACTGAGGCCCTCAGTTTATCCATCTGTAAGTCCACAATCAGTCGTTCAGAAATCCAAACAGTCCTGAAAACCAAGTGTTTTGATAACTTATTTGGTGGCAAATCTGACTGGCACTGAACCCACTTGGAGGTAGAACCGGACCACTCGAGTAGTGCGGCCACACAGCAATCTATTGTCCCATGGGAGCTGGGAGCCGCAGCTGGGGGAGGGGCCCCTAAGGCAAGCGGGGGACCTCCAGCTCAGTGTCCTCATCCCACGTGCTCAGGGCAGAGGCTTCTGCTCATTCTAACCCCCCTGGCTCTTGCCTGCTGTTCTGCTTGGAGCTGCAGGTTAGACAAGAAAGGAGCCAAAAGAAGGATGGCTCTTTGTCGGAGCAAACAGAACATGTGCGGTATCCCACCCCTTCTGGCTTGGAACAGACATGTGGGGCAAGAATCTCTCCAGATGGGCTCGTGTAAAGCTCATATTGGCCCAGATCTCACTGTGGCATTTCCTGACTTTCCCCCCTTTTAACCAAAAGAGGTAAAGGAGGAGATTAAACATGTAGCTCCATGAAATTTAGTCATTCTGTAATAAACAATTAATTTTGCAAGAAGAAATGGTATCCCAGGGGGAAAAAAATCAACCATTTAGAAACACCACTAAAAATTATTTAAGACAGACCTTTTAAACCTGCTTCGTGGAAGCTGGATTTAACTTCTGATTGAGACCATCTTTTCTCCATGATTGGATGGTTTTAAGTTGGGTTTGTATTTTTCTTTCCTGGTGCCTCCAGCCCAGCAGCTTTATCCTCTTCCTTTCTGAATGCTGACCTAAGGGGCCCCTGCCACCGTCTTTGGGTGGATGGGGAGAGCATTTGGCTCTGGCAAGTGATCAGAGCCAGTCTTACAAGTGGGTAGAGTGAGAAATATGATGGGAGGGAGCAGTGGGCAGGCTCCTGCTCAAAATAAACCCTGCCTTGGACTTCTGCCACACGAGCTGCTCTGCCTTGGAGGCCAGAAGGGTTTTTAGTCAGCAGGAACCATCTAAGGCAAATGCCACTGGGTGAGGTTAATCCTAATGAGCTTAGCAGTTTAGCACACAGAGATGGCAAAATCCTGTGGGAATGGACACTGGGAAAGTGGGGATGGAGCCGGTGGTGTGAGGACCAAGGAGTAGCTGCTCAGAGGGATAGGGGCAGGGTGTGAGAGAAAAGCTTCACCAAGCTCACCATTTTCCCTTGTCACTTTCAGCCAATTCAGAGTCCTGCCTCTTCCTAAGCTACTTGCAGCACTGGTTTGGCAGGGTACGTGGCTTCCCCCACCCCCGGCCCTTCTGCCCTCAGTGGATGCACTGCGTTCCAGCGTACATGGAACAAACATTTTTTGATTGTTGATGGTTTACCTGGTCCCGGGCTAGGCACTAGAAAAAGGTAAATAAAGCATGGCCCTGCCCTCGAGGGACTCAAAGCTCTCCATTGCCAGGAGATGTCTGGACAACAGGATTTTTTTGATTCTTAAAGTGGGTTCCGTGGAGTCTGAAGTCTAGGAGATGGGAGAGGTAATGGGGAAAGGTTCTGCAGCTATCTAAATGTGAGAAACAATTCTTACTTCATAGTGTTTGGAAAGGTCATAGCAATAAAGAAATATGCTGCATTTCCATGACTTATTTGGGCCTAGAACCCATTTATCATGCAACATCTATTAACATCCGAAGGCATTTGTCTTACATGGAACATATCTTGGGATCCACCACTCTGCTTCATTCAGCCAGATGTGCTTTGAATCCAGACTCTGGGGAGTGTTAGCCAGGTAATAAGGTGCAGCCCTTGGCTGAGGGCCTCGTCAGAGGGAAAGCAGAGAACACTTGGACATCAAGGCCTGGCCTTCGGAGACCTGACAATGGGGTCTGGGGTCTGGAAGCAGGTGGTTTCCCATCACACTCTGGAGTCTGGGCCCACGTGAGCAGACTCGTTTTTTTCAGCCACAATCGTCCTTTCACTCTTTCACCTAACAGATATTTATCGAGCACTGTATTAATTTTCTAGGGGTGATGTAACAAATTATCACAAGCATGTCATCTTAAAACAACAGAAATGTATTCTCTCGCAGTTCTGGAGGCTAAAAGTCCAAAAGCAAGGTGTCTGCAGGGCCAAGCTCCTGCCGAAGGCTCCAGGGGAGGAGGCTTCTTTGCGTCTTTCTAGCTTCTGGTGGTTGCCACAGCCCCTGCTCCCCCAGGGCTCGTAGGTGCAGCAGTGCAGCCTCTGCCTCCATCTTCACGTGGCCTTTACCCCGCATGTCCTTGTCTCTCCTCTTCTTCTAAGGACACCAGTCGCATTAAATTAAGGGCCCACCTACTCGAGTCTGACCTCAGCTTTTCTTTTCTTAATATACTTTTTTTTTTTTTTAAAAAGATACTTAGATTAAATAAATGTTACATAAAAAATATAGGGGATTCCCATAGCCACCCCTTACCCCTCCCACACTTTCCCACATTAACAACGTCCTTCGTTAGTGTGGTACCGTTGTTAAAATTGATGAGCACATTTTGAAGCATTGCCACTAAGCATGGATTATAGTTTACAATGTAGTTGACACTTTGTCCTGCACATTTTAGTAAGTTATTACAAGATATATAATGGCCTGTATCCATCATTGCAATATCATTCAGGATAATTCCCAAGTGCCGAAAATGCCCCTAAATTACACCTATTTTTCCCTCTCCCTCCCCTCAGAACCTCCAGTGGCCACTGCCTCCACATCAATGATAAAAGTTCCATTGCTAGAATCACAATAAGTCTATACTAGAATACCAGTAAGTCTACTATAGTCCATCGTTCATTCCCCAATCCTGAGGATTCTGGCATGGTGATGCCCACTCTGCCTCTAATTGGGAGGGGGCTTAGATCCCATGGGGCAGATTGGTGGGACTCTCTTGCTTGCAGTTGCACGGACCTCATCTTAACTTAATTACATCTGCAAACACCCTATTTCTAAAGGTCACCTTCTGATGTCCTGGGGGTTAGGGCTTCAACATATCTTTTGGGGAACACAACTCAACCCGTAATAAGCACCCCTTATGGAAGCAACTACATTAAGAAATAGGCGTTCTCTGTCATCGTGGAACTTAAAGTCTGCCAGGTGGGGTGGGGGAAGGACTAACCAGTTAACAAGCTATATCAAAGGTGTGTGATAAATGCCATGATTAGGGAGCCATCCATCGTGCTCTGCTTGGGACAGTCCCAGTTTACACCTGTTCCCATGCCAAATATTTATAAGTGGACCCCTCCTCCATTCTCATAAGTGTCCCAATTTTGACAATAGAGCAGCCCTAGCCAAAAAGGGTGCAGGCCATGGAAGTACAGATGAGGGAAGGTCAGGGGAAGCTTCTCAGAGGGCCTGAAACTTGAATTGAGCCACGAACAACTGAGTAGCTGTGGACAGTGGTGGGGTCAGCACATAGGCAGAGGAAATAGCAGGTGCAAAGAACGGGAGAAGAGGAGACGCAGCACATGCAGTGACATTGAAGTAGGCAGGAGAGAGTTACAAAGAGGCTAGTTGATTACAACCAATGTAACTTATGGATTATAGTTAACAGTAATATTGTAATATCTTTGCAGCAATGGCTAATAAGATATTCTATCAATTCTAAGGGACAATTGGGGGGTATAAGAGGGTATGGGGTTTTTTCTTTTACTGTAATGAAAACATTCTAAAATTGAATGAGGTGATGACAGCACAACTCTGTGATGAATATGAGAGCCACTGAGTGTACACTTTGAATGGACTGTACAAAAGATGGGGCTGTATAACACAGGGAATCCTGTGGTGGAAGATAGAGTGTGGTTAACCGAACAAATATGAGAACATTGTCTCATGAACTGTAACAAATACATAATACTAATACAAGGTGTTAATGATGAGGTGGGTTGGGGAAAAATACACCAAATATAAGATATTGGCTATAGTTAGTAGTAATATTTTGATGATGCTCTTTCACAGTTTATAACAATCATTTCATAACAATGCAAGGTGTTGGTGGTGGGGTGATGTATGGGAGCCCTGTATGATGATATGCTTGTTTGTTTTATAAGTTCATATTTATTACTATACACTTATTGTTTATAGATGTTCATGAATGAATGATAAACTGCAATTAAAAAGTTTTTTTAAAAAGCACACTAATTATCTGGGGGGGGGGGTCGAAAAGAGGCCAGTTGTTTCTTATTGAGGAGCTTAAACTCCTCTTAAGGGTCATGGGAAGCCTTTGACAGTGTATTAAGCAATAAAGTGCTATGATCTGGTCTACACTGTAGGAGAACATTGAGTGGGAGTGGAGATGAAGCAGGCCAGGAGAGCCCATGGACCAGGGAGGACGCTGCTGCACCCACCCAGGGGAAAGATGCTGGTGACCTGAGTGAGTGCAGGAGCTGAGAAGTGGATGGATGGACCAGAAGGTCTAGGCAGAGGAAGCAGACAGAAGTTGGTGGCTGATTGACTGTGGTTGAAAAGGGAGATGAAAGAGTTGAAGGCCACACCCAGGGTTCTAGCCAGAAAGTGGATGAGGGTTCTTTCCATGAGACAGAGCGCAGGGGTAGGAACAGGTCTGGGGACAGAAGGAGGCAATGAGTTCAGTCTTGGTTAAGTCAAATTTGAAGTGCCCTGCCGAGTCTCCAAGAGTCCTTACTTTTCCAGATTTCCAGAGCTTTGGGACTTGAAAGGGTAAAGACAAAAGGAAATTAAAAAAAAAAAAAAAAAAAAAAAAAAGATTCAGAAACATTCTTGAAACTGAATGAAACAAAAAGCCAAGTCAAAGTGGACCGGAGCAGCTTTGTTACTGGCACGACATATCACTGGCTTCTGTTGTTTAGGAGGCAGTGAATTGAGCCTACAACGCCAAGCTCCTCTGTTTAACTGCATAACAGAGCTGGGGTGGACAAGGGCCCTATAAGTACCCTTCCCACTCGCTTCCAGCCTGTGCCACCACTGATAGCCCAGCTGAGGGCACCAGCAGTTGTCAAATGGGCTTAGACCCTCCTCAGGCCGAGGTGGATCTAAAGTCTGACTATGGAATGTTCTCGTAGCCATTCACCAGCCCCCTGAGCCATCCACCAGCTGGGCCCGTGTACTTGCCACTGCTTCCCCATGTCCCCCACATCCCTGGGGCCACCGTACAGGTTGGAGGAGGGCAAGGCAAGGCGATTTGTTTTGTTTTGGGCCAGAGAGCATCAGAGTTAACTTGCTGTCGTAGCCCTCGGATCTTCTAAGGTGGTCTGAAATCGGCTCCTTGATTGTCCAACCATATTTGGCTTTAGGTTCTTGGCTTCAGTGTTTATTAATATTACTCATCTTGGTTCTGGACTGAGAAGTCAAAATGGCCATGCGTGTGTAATGGTCTTTCCAAGCAAAGAGCAAGAAGAAATTACTTTTGGGGAGCATCGCCATCAGGAGGGCCCTGCTGGGCAGAATGCACTGTAGGAGGCATCCCCTCTGCAGCAATGAGGAAATCTCATCTAAAACCAACCTGGTCAGTGACCAGAATGAGCCCATTGTCTGGAACCCTGGGCCAACTGCAAGAAAATTCCAATTCAAGTTTCATTTCATAAGTAGTTAAAGTGACCCAGAGCCAAGTTAAGCCTTTAAAATTTTTTTATTCTGGTAACAGATATGCAACCTAAATTTTTCCATTTTAACCACTTTAAAATTTGCAATTCGGTGGTGTTAATGACATTCACAATGTTGTGCCACCATCACCACAATCCATTAACAAAACTTTTCCATCACCCCAAACAGAAACGCTGTACCAATTAAACACTAACTCCCCATTTCCCACTATCACCCCAGCCCCTGATAAACTGTATTCTTGTTCTTCACTCCATGAATTTGAACATTAAGCTTAAAAAAAAAAAAAAAAAAAAGTCTAGAAGGGAACTTCTGGTCTTGAAAATGCAAACAAGCAGAACATGAACTGTATATTTATTTTTTACTTAGCAGTCCCAAGAAACCCATGGCATTTGGATTTTATAAAGTGTGATGTGTTCTTTGGTTTGTGTTATAATGGGAGCCCAAGTTTAGCTTTTTTCCCATGTTCTCTTTGTGTATAGCTAGAATTACAATCATCATAATCAAGCATTTACACAAACAAAAATAATCATTTGAAAGCTATTTTCCATAAGCTCTTTAGTTCTCAATTCACTATAATTCCATTCAGAAGGAAATGTTCCACTTTTTCCTATTGTACTACTGTCAGCAGTAGAAGCAATGACCAATTCCATTTCAGCTCTTCTGAATAAAAACAAATTGATCAGAAATCTAAATTTGTTTTTTTCCAGGAAGACATGTTTGTGGCCCAGTCCAGAATCTACTGGAGAACACATTCTGCGGTATAAGTAGGCACTTGGTGTATGTTTGAGACTTACTGGAAAAATCAAATAATCTCTGGGAATGTTTTTTTAATCTCTAAAATCTCTTTCAGAGTTCACTTCATGTGGATGATCCTCTTAACCTAAACTGTTCTAATTAAAGTGCAAAGGTCTGTCATCCTTGTCGTTGCAACAATTCTGTAAACTCATTCACTATTATTCCATTACCACTGAAGGACAAGGCCCTGAGCAGAAAATAAGAAAATGATTGTACTGGCCTGCATGGATAGCAGCCACAGGAATTATTCCAAACCCTGAGGGAGTAGCTACACAGCCAGCTCCTTCATTGTGTACACAGGGAAAGAATTTGCAAGGATAACTCAAAACAATGGGCGAGCTGCTCCAGATTCTTCTTCCAGCTTCAGTAACCTGTGAATCACAGATATGAGACACGAAATCACCAGAGAAGCTAGCAATGGTGAGCACTGGTAGGGAGTTCCTAGAATATGAAGATGATATAAAAGAATTTTTATTTTTTTTCTTTCTGGCTCATAGCACCCTTTGATGTCTGCCCTTCAAAGTCCATTTTTCAAGTTATCAAATAAATAATAGTTTATTAACAAGTTTCTAAACTGGCAAAGCAAAAACTTTTGCCCAAGGTGTGAGCTGGCCAACCCAAAAGTCAAGCACAGAACAGAACAGAAAATATCATCAGCTTTGCACCCTCCTCCTGGTCAATGCTGACTGCCCATCTATAGCTGCCTTGCTGGACACTTGTGGACATCCCCTGCTCACCAGCACTTGTCTTCCATCATACACCAGCTCAGGACAGAGAGGAGCCTGGGAAATGGAGAATTCTGCTGACACACACCTTGGGAGATCCAGAAATAGGGGAGCCTCATTGTGCTTTAAGATTTCTAATGACATGAACTAAAACGGCTCAAAGGTGAACTGCATTGGCACCAGTTTTCACAGACTGCAGGCATATGAATAATTGAACCACAGCTTGAAGTTAACCTGAGTTAGTTTCTTCTGAGGGAAAGCATCAAAAGGTGACATTCTAATGATTATCTGCAGTCATTGAAATCTGGTAGGATTGGTTTCCAGATCTATTTACATCTAGAACCATATGTAAACTGGGAAGAATCAATGGAGAAAAAGTTTCACTCCACAGTGCAATACAATGTAGCTTAGCCTGAGCAAGAACATTCTGTGAGACCCCAGGTAAAAGGAAAGTTGGGTGCTAGAAGGGGCAGCAAATATCAGTGATTGACGGTCCCTGGGCACCACCAATACTGGAAATGCCAAGGGCTCTACATGGTGTCAAGGAGCCCTGTGTCTCTGCAGAAGCCAACAGAAGGAGCTCTGAGTGCTTGGCTTGGCTTCTCCAAATCCTCAGGAAGGTCATAGAGCCTCTGTGTCCATCAGCACTGTTCACAAGCCCCGGGGGCCATGCAGGAATTCTCAAGCAGGTCCTGGGAAGGCTTATCAAAATGACCGCCCCTTTCCTACCACTACTGCCTCCAAAGCACACAAACACCCCCTCCTTTTCAAGCACTCTTAAAACCGGCAACAGGAAAATGGAGTTCATTTAGGAGAAAAATAACAGGTAGTGTTAGGTCAGCAGATGGCATATGGAATACGAAAATTCCCAACTGCCAAAATCAACAACTTTTGACTGTCCTTGACCTCCTTGTGTTGGTTGAAGAAAAAAATCTTTGAGCACATTACTAAGCTTTATATTCTAGCTCCTCCTTGGGTTCTGGGCTTTAAGCCACATCTCATACTTCCTCAACAAGGTGTTCAGTTCCCAGAACACTCAAAAAATCACAACTCATGGCTAGAACCCCAAAACTTGAATAGAAAGAAAGGGACAGGGGTGAGAGATCTCAATTTCTCTTGACAATGTCCTTGTTTTCCTCACCTTCTCTTCTCCTCAAGGAAGACGGGGACACGTGGGACAAACTATTAAAATCTCCATCATGGCAAATTGAAGTTTCCAGTAAATTCCCCATGGCGAATATTTTCATACCAAATTATGGCTAGTCCTGCTCCCAACCCAAGCCCCATAAATCATGCCACAAAGTTTCTGGACTTTACATTTGCCCGTTGGGTTGGTGGCCTCAAGTGTGAATGATGCAGCCTCAGAGAACTCAGAAAGTAAAGGTCTTCTCTAAGAGATGTCTCTGCTGAATCTTCCCCAGGCTAGGGAGGCAATCATGATGTATCTAGCTCTAGAGTCAATATGAGGAAGAATTAGGTTGCAGTGCCGCAGCCTAAGTTCGAATCCTGCCTTCACCACTTCCTAGCTGTGGCCATGGGCTGGCTCTTTCACTTCCCTGTGCCTCAGTTCCTTACTCATAAAACAAGGATAATGATAAAGTCGCCTCACAGGATAAAGGAGCTTATTCATGTTAAGTGATTCAACAAACTTGGTGTTTAATATTTGCTGGAACTATTAGTTCTGCAATTCTGAGCCAGAGGGCCACAGAGACATGAAGCTGCTGCTTTTGAGTCTAACCTAGGTCAGAAACTGAATGATATTGCATAGAATTTGAAATTGGGGAGCAGAAATAGCAGGAACTCATCTGTAATACAGAAAGCACCATTAATATTAGCCTATATTTAACTTCCCTACCCCAATTTGTGGTCAAGCAACAGGAATCTCACGGGTATTTGAAACCTCACAAGGGGCCGAAGGATGCAACTCTTGGCATCACTCATTTTGTCAGCAGGAAGTTTTGCTGGTCTTGGCAGGTTACCCACAAAGCCTCACCTCACTGTGTGTGTTGGGGGAGGGGGAGGCAGAGTGGAAGCCCCTGAGGCCTGAGAGCATGACTGAGGAGCAGGGGTCCTCTCACCATGGCAAAGTGGTTCCTACAGGCTTTGAGATCTTTTCTGAAGGCTTTTTTAAATGATTAGGAAATTGTCTAGAGGTCATGATCCTATTAGGTTGAGGTGGAAATCTGATAAGATTCACCTTCCTCATCAAATTCTAGTTTTCTAGGATTCAACTTGAAGTAGAAATGTCCTCAAGTTAATCAGATTTCTGAGAAACTGCCAATACTTCTCACACATGACCATGGCTGGTAGCAAAAGTATGTAAATGAGGGAAAGTTCTTCATTCTGCTAAAATATTTAGAGAGGAATGTTGACTGAAGGTCACAATCAGTTCAGCCTTCCCAATTCCTGAGGGTGATTTCAAATTGGGTTTCAAAAAGAGGCCAAGAGCCAAATCCCACAGAATTTCTGGAGCTGGCATTAAATGAATCTTTCACAGAACTAGTAGCAGGCATTGGAAATTAACAAGGAGAAAAGAACAATTATCATTTGGGAGTCCAAGTGCCATTTTATGTCATTTAAAAGAATGAATAGACTTCCAGCTCCACTCAGCTGTCAGCTCACAATTACAAAGCAATGGTAAATAATAGTGGCAAATGTAAGGTTTGATTTAGGAGAGTGAAATTGTATAAAGACTCAGTGCTTTCTCTTCTGTGGCAAGCAGGACAGCTCCTGCCACTGGTGGGAAACATTTGGCTTAAGTCCAGATCTGCAACTTACAAAAAACGCCCTGGGACTGTTTATTAAAGCAAACCCACAAACACACACAGCAAACCTACCAAAACATTTTTATTATTTTTACAAGGAGAGAATAATCATAGCATGAGGAATAATTTGCCACCTAGTGGTTTTATTTAGCCAAACGACCATATTTGTTCTTGTCAATAAAATGTTTGCATGGTTTTAATAGAAAGTGCATCTTTCCATTTTCTCTGCACACCACTTTCCGAGTAAGCCATCTGAGCTCCACTACTGAGAAAATGTGTTGCTACGCTGGATGTGGGCAGCACCTTCTCTCCTTTTGCACCCATAATTCACTCAAAGGGGAAGGTGGGTTTTATACTCGCTGTGAAAGGGATCGGGACCCTGAGCGATGAAGACTTTGATCTTGAGCCCAAAAACATCTTATCCAAACACACATTTATTTAATCTTGCAATTCAAGAGTGACTGACCCTTCCAAAGTGGTTTGGGAGGACAGGGGGGCAGAGTTAGGACCAGCAGGAGGGACTCTTAGGTATGTGCAAGGAGCCAGTTATCTGCGATACCCACTCCCAGGAGAGAAGTTGTGCCTCTAAGAGCAGCGGGAGGCAATGTAAAACATTACTAATGCAGTCAATCTCCTCTCGGGCCTTTGGGGGGTGGCGGGAGTGGGGTGAGGTTTTATACACAGAAAAACATAACAGCTCACAAGAGCTGCCCTAGGGAAATCCAGAAGGGCTGAAATCCATAGCTGTGGGCTTTTCCCACTTTTCCTTCCAGTGGCCAGTCCAGCCTCCACCCACCTCCTACCACCACCCAGAAGGCCCCCAACCAGTGTCATTTCTCAAGGCTTTATTGACTTGCCAGCTAAATCCCAAATAAGTTGCAGGTTTCAGGTAATACCCTTCCCAAAAAGAATTTGCATGTTAGCAGAAAACCCTAAGTCCTTTTCAAGTCTCAACTTAATTCAACAGAGATGGATTGAGAAGACTCGTTTCTGACTACTGGGCTATAAGCACTGCAGATACAAAGAGGAAGGAGAAGATATTCCTCCCTGAAGGAACTCTCAAACAGAAGAAGAGATGAATAGTCAAATAATTCTAGTATGTTATGATAAATACAATCAGAGAGGTTGGAATGAAGTCCTCTGGGAGCCCCAGTGAAGAAATTTATCGAGTTGGGGTGCAGGGTAAGCCACTAAGAAGAGATACTATTTGAATCCGTGTATCCGTTAGGATTATGTTTGGCTGCATGTAACAGAAAAATCCAAATAACAATGGCTTAATAGAGGTTTTTATATCATGTAAACAAATTCTGGCATTAGACAATCTACAGCTGTTAATGTAGCCCCACAATGTCATCAGTATTCCCATGGTCCCCATATCTTTTTCCTCATGTGCACCTCATGGTCCCAGAATGGCTGCTGGTGCTCCAGACAGGTTCCAGACAAGCAGAGAAAAAGGACAGAATGTATGCTCTCTTTAAGCAGCTTCTCTAGAAGTCCCACCCAATAAGTTCCATTTCATTAGTCACTCCAATTGGCTGGGGAAATAGAACACCCCCAAAATTAGAGCTTCTATTGTAAGGAGGAAAGGGAGACTGGATATTGGGTAGGCAAATTGCAATCTATGCTACAGGCTTTAAAGAATAAATAGACCTTCCCAAAAAGACAACAGGAGGAAGGACATTCCAGGTAGTGGAAACAGAGTATGCAAAGACACAAAGTTTGTAAAGAATTTTGGTGGATATGGGGGACTGGGAGTAGCCTAGAAAGGCCTTCCATGTCAACCTTAGTATAATAAATCAACCTTTATTTTTTAGGTCAGTGGACTTTCTAATTTGGGGGTATATGTTGTTGTGGTTGTTTCTGTTGTTGTTGCATAGGAATCCTTTCATTCGGATGGAATTTTATATGGAAGCCCAAGATTTTAAAAAAACTAAAGAGAAGCAGCTCTGGCTGAGGGGAAGATAGGAGGAAGAGAAATATGCTTTAATAATTATAATACAAGGTAAAAGAGTGGTTAATCCCAAGACAGTGTGAGTGGGATTTCAGAAGCAGTGATTTTTTTAGCTGTGTCCAAATAGATTTAGGATTTCCAAGTGCCCAGGTGAAAGGCAGACAAAGGCTCAGGGAAACAAGGAAACATAAATGTGAATCGGCACTTAATTCCACTGACCTAACACTAAGGCTTGTGGAACAGTGTGGGAGGTAGGTTGGGAAGATAAGTAGAGCCAGATCAATGGAAGGCAATGAAATTCAAGTATTCTGAGCCAAGGAGGCATCCATGATGTAGACCTCTGATCTCACCACGTTTGTGGTACAGTGTAAGAATCATGCCTTTATACTCCAATTTCTTTTAATAATGAGCAGGATGTACTCCATAATCTGGGTTCTCAATGCACATAGGCCTATTGAGAAAGTACAGGATACATGAGGCCTGAATCTGGATCCATATCCATCTTAGAGGCAAAAAGAAAGGATAAATCCATCACTCAGTCAATTTTGCAACTGGTCCCTGGTGCCTCTTCTGCCAAAGCAATTGAAACCTGATTCACTAGGTCCCAATCCAACAGCCTACCAATCCCAGAAAGTTAGAACCCCGAGGAAAAACTGCATTGGTGTGCAATTTCTCTCTTCTATGGAGCTCTCTCTTTCCACTCTGGGGCTATAGATCCTTTGGAGAAATGATTTGCTACCTATACTAGGTCATGGGATCATTTCAATAACTCAGAACCACCATTGTTTTTTTTAAAAAAATGAAATATAATAGAATACTCTATTAGTTTAGAATAGGATGGGCTATGCTGTGGTAACAAACATTTCCAAAACCTAGTGGCTCATCATAGTTTTCTTTTCCTCTCACTTAAAGGCTGCTAAGGATGTGGGTGACTCCCTAGGGCAACTTATTTAGGTGGCAACTCAGTGATGCAGACAGCTTTGCTCTAGTAGCTCCACTATCTCATCCTGAGGCCTCCCTGGGTCATTATAGCAGGGATCTTGCTGGAGGGCTGCATACTGGATTCTTATGTTTCAGTGTAGAAGTGAAAATAATCACTTCTGACCACAGCCCATTGGCTAGAATTAGTCATATTGCCCCACCTACCTCAAGGATGCACATGAAAGAGGAGAACTGCATATTTATGAATATTGGCAATGTCTAGTATAAACAGAATTGGATAGCGATGGAATGGAATGGAATGGAATGGAATGG
Source organism: Tolypeutes matacus (assembly GCA_026826555.1). Taxonomy (NCBI): domain Eukaryota; kingdom Metazoa; phylum Chordata; class Mammalia; order Cingulata; family Chlamyphoridae; genus Tolypeutes; species Tolypeutes matacus. The sequence goes on from JAKSZT010053887.1 coordinate 90,606,831, forward strand.
AATGGAATGGAAAATATCCAAGTACATCATAAAAGTTTGTTTTTAATTTTGTGTGTATCTGGTTGAGCATATATTGGGGGCATGTACTGGGTAGCAATTGTGAAATATATTTATAGATAGGGATTGGTGATAAATTTTTTAAAAAGGTTGAAAGTGACTGCGTGACTGTATCTAAGGGAAAAATGTGCTTGGAGAGAAGAATGAGGTTATCCATGGCATGTGACCCTATAAAAACAAAGAGTTCTCCTCTTGTGTCTGCTCCGTCAAAGAAAATAGAGTTTCTAATGTCTCCTGACCGGGTCTCATTCCAAAGCTCAAGATAACCTAATGTCACATACCTCGATTCCTGTAAGTCAGTGGGTTTCAGTCAGCACTGCTGGGATCTGTGTGTGGGTGTGTGTGTCTATTAGTATTTGTCTACCTCAAAAAGATCTTCAGGATATTTACTAAATGGTCAGGAAGAAAAGGTATCCATAGTCTGGGAAGGTTAGAGGACAGCCTCAAAGGCAACCAGGACTCCGGGAAACAAACATGACAACCAGAAAGGGCTGCTCTAAGGCAGCATTCCTGATATGAAAACATTCCCCTTCTACTAAGTGCCTCATTTCTGCATTCCTCAAAATGTAAGTGCTTGTTTGAAGTCCTGCTCTGAAGCTGCGGCATGGGTCATGAGACATGGGCAGTGCCTCTCTTGGTACCTCCACAGGGGGAGCACTGCTCTTAGAAAGAAACCTTCTGGGGGAAACTTAGCAATATCTTTCTCCGTGCTCCAGCAGCCAGCAGAAAAAATATTAGAAACTCTGAAGGGCAAGTGGTAGGAGGACATGAGTAAATTGACTTGGAGATATTTGAAATATATTTCTAATACTTATAACTCCTCAGGGGACATAGTGAAAAAACAGTAATAGCTAACATTTGACTGCTTATTATGTGTCTAGAACTGTGCTAAAAATTGTATCTATTTTTACCTCACTTAATCCTCTTCTCTATAAGGTCACTATTGTAAATTACTTCCATTTTATGGATGACAAAAATGAGGCTCAAAGAGTTTAGGAAGTTTGTTCAACATCTCATAGATAAAAAATAGCGGAGCTACGATTCAACCCCAACCTTTCTTCTTAACCCCTACAAAAAAATAAACAGGAGATTTGAAACTATGAAGAAGTACCAGGTTAATTACAATCTCCAAGTAATTACCTAACTAGACCTAACATCACATCTTGTAACTCCTTAGTATCGAGAAAATCAAGGCACAAAGAGCTGGAGACTTTTGCTTAAGCTGAGCAGCATTCACAGAAGGCAGACGCTCAGCCAGGGCATGGAAGGCAGTTTCCTCTTTTAAGTTCAAGCTCTCAGAATCCTCTCCCGTGGGGTCCGCACTGCAGTTACCAGTGCAGAAGTGACCGTTCCTGTTTCCCAGAGGTAGACGACAAGGTACAATTAACTATGCATTCCCACGGGATCCCCGCCAGTCCACAGAGGACCGGCTCCCCTTCAAGCATGCACTGCATTCTGGGAGTTGAGGCAAAGGGGCCGCCCCAGCCAGCGGTAGAAGGAGCCCGCGGGCCTGGGGCAACAGGTCCAATCAGTGACAGGAGGAGAAATCGAACGAAAATTTCCTCCCCAAACCAGAGTCGAGTCAAAATACTGGAGCAGGGTGTATTCTCTGAGCCCAGTTCTCCAACAGACTATCAGGGAAGTAACCCATGAAGGCCTATTGTTAAAATCACCCTGAGCTGACAGAGGGAGTCTGGGTCTGGGTGGTGTTTCCTCTAGCCAGAAGGCTACCAAAAGCCAAGGCCAATTCCATGTGAGTGGCTACATTTTTCTCCAAAACAAACTGAGCCAGACCAATGGATTTCCTCTGCATCCAATGGGCAGCAAAGGTCCCTGGAAGTCTATTGATCTCATCATGTGTCCAAAGAAAAGCTTTCAAAACCCAACAGTAGAAGTAGGAACAGTAGTGGTTAGAGTAACACTGTGCAGCCAAGGGTGCTGTAGGAGACCAAGTACCATTCTCTTCCCCATATCTAGACTGGTGGTTTCCAGGACATTGTCAAAATGCAGATCGCCAGGCCTTACCCCAAGAGGGGCCAGCTTCAAGGGTACAGGGCCCAGGAATATGCATTTTAAGAAGCACAACAGGAGATTCTGATGCAGACGGTCAAGTGACCACACTTGGAAAAGCCTGAGTTTAGACTTTCTCCTGCATTAAGAGCTCAGGCTGTGGCTCAAATGAACTCTCAGGTTTCCTCCAGCTTCATGATTCCAGTATTTTCCCCTGTTTATCTTATGACTAGTTGCCCTACTTAAGTTTGTGGCCTTGGTGTCGTAGAATTGCCTCCTTTCCTTTAACCTTTGCAACAAACTCCTCTGCCCTTTCTCTGCCCCTGGATTGTCTGTCTGGACCCGAAGAGCCTAATACTTAGAATTATCTTAACATTTGATAGGTAGTTATCACTGATAAAACAAACTCCCATTACGAATAGAGTAGCAAGCATACCACTTTATCAGCTGTTACCCGCCCTCATTCTTAATACTTAATCATTTCTAACCAGAGTTTCCTAACCCAGGGCCTCTAAGAGAACATGGATGGATTTCAAGATATCTGGGAACTCTCTGAAATGTCATGTGAAATTGTATGCAAAAGATGAGCCCACGGGCATTTTTCCAAAGATGCGAGCTCATGGCCAGAGAAGGCCCATTTGACGTTCTTGTTCATAATGCTAGGCTACAGAGTTTGGATCATGGACAGTTGTTAGGCAGCTCACACAGAGATGCAGTTTTAAAAATCTTAACTAGACCATGTCCCCATTCTCTAGTAAGGCCATTTACTAATCATGAAGGATAAAAGATCAAATAAAGTACAGTTTCTGAAGGATTCTAAGAAGATGGCAATGGCGTCAACAGCATGGGCTTTCAAGTTCCACATCCTCTTGTAAAAATCAACAGAGTAATTAGATGACAAAACAAAAAGCCCATGGACACAAATAAAACTAGGGAAAAGGTTTTCCCACAAACACCAAATTACAAGTAGGTGGAGACAAGTCACCAATACAGGTGTCTGTGCAGGAGGAAAAGGGAAACAATGGGGTAGCGTCTCAATAGGAGAACCACTCAATATCCCATAGATACTTCCTGGAAAGTGTAGTTGAGCCAATTTGAAAAAAGCACCTGAAACTGGACTTGTGGCTGGGTGGGCAAGTACTGCCTTCCCTGGTAGGAATGAGTGAAGGGTCCCAGAAAGGAGGAACTGAAGGGCTGCAGTAGTCAAGTCCTTTAGGAACTCTAAAAACTGATCCACCAGGGCTTCCTTCCAGGACAGGGCTGACACTGAGGAGAAGCTGCCTGGAGTGGAATCAAAACCGAGCAGGACATAAACAATAGTGACGAAAGACAAGGTCCAAATCAGCTGGAGAGGGAAACAGAGCAGGAAAGCTCAACAAGGAAGGTGCCATACCAAATGCTACATGAAAACAAGAGAAAAGGGAATTCAGTGAAGTTGGGAAAGCTTTCCTGAAGCCTGCCTCTTCTATTAGTTCAGGAAAACTAATTTCACATAAAAATGGACAACAGAAAAGAATAGATGTCAAATCCCACCCAGGGTTATGATGAGAAAAAAAAGAATAAATAGCAGAATAATATCACTACAAGCAATGAAAGCATACCAGAAAGACATGCCCATAAAACAGATTAAAAATTGTAACATATGAAAACAAGTTAAAAAGGTATTAAGGAAATGATACCAGACATGAAAGAACAACATAAATCAGAATTAGAAAAACTCAGAAACTCCAGAAAAAAGTAAAAAGAAAAGAAAAAAAAAATCACTTTGGTAATGAAGACTAAATTAGATAGAATCCAAGAGCAAATAAACCAAACATAAATGCCTTAAGAGAAATAGATGAAAAGTAAGAAAAAATTTTAACTCAAAATGAAGAAATAAAAAGTTGAGAGAAAGTGACAAAATATTGGTGCTAGGCAAAGATTGATCATCCAGAAAATAGGGATCCCTGAAGAAAAGCAAAGCCATGAAACAGAGCAAATACTAAAAACTGTAATTCAAGAAAACTTTTCTGAAATAACAAAAAATTTGCAACTGCATATTGAAAGATCACATTGCAAACCTGCAAGTTATCAACCCTGAACAACTACACCAAACAACTTTCAGTAAAATTAATGAATGTTAAAGGAAAATGAAAATCCTTTGGGTATCTAGGGAAAAAAACATGTGATTTATAAGGGAAAGAAAATTAGATTCTCACTAGCCTCTTTTTTTTTTTCTTAAAGTTACCAGGGCCGGGGATTGAACTCGGGACCTTGTATGTGGGAAGCCAGCGCTCAACCATGAGTCACATCAGTTCCTTCACTAGACTTCTCAGGAGCAATTCCTTATGTCAAAAGAAAATGGAATAGCATATTTAAGATACACGAGTAAATGAGCCAAAGGTTATATAGCCAGTAAAACTGACTTTCAAAGGATAAAGGGCACAAACTGTTATCAATATACAAAAACACAGAAAATATTATTCCTATGTGCCCCTCCTGAGAAAACTACTAAAGAAAAAGCTTCAGATGATCAAAATGAATATATAAATATTAAATATATAGTTACCTGTAGAGCTAGGACTAAATGAGGACCAAGGGGGAGAGAGCATAGTATGCAATGGCTATATGTCCTAGCAAGGCAGATATAGTATAACCATCTACAGTTGTACGGTAGATTTTTTTTTTTTTTTATGGGAGGTCAGAATGAAGAGGGAATATACAAAAAATATTTTAATTTTTTCAGTAATTTTTATGGTGGTAATATCAGTATTGTTATTCTAAAACTACTGTGTGTGTAATATAGGATGAAACCAATGAATAATTATGGAATAATCTAATTCTAGAATTCCCTTGTCCTTGAGAACCAGAAACTCTTGAGCTAGAATTGGAAGTATCCATTGGAATTCATGGATATATAGCCAGCAGTGTGCTGAAGCCGGTTTGTAAGAGCTGGTGAAGCCACTTGTGCATGTGTCTTCCCAACTCCACACCACCTCCTGGGACTTCACATTGGTGGCTCGTAATCAGCCATGGTGGGAGTATTTAGGTCGTGGAAACTGGGAAGTGCTACAAATCATAACTTTTTTTTTTTTAAGGGAGAGAAAGCGGGCTGTTAACTATTTACCAGCACCCCATTATATATAGCAATCCTTAGTGTCCAGAGTACGGTCTTGAAAAACCATTTCTCATTAAAAGAACCCAGGGCGTTTTGGAGAAATAGCTGGTTCCAAGTCTGAAACAGGAAATATACAAGATATGCCTAGAACAACTTGTCATACAGATAATAAGAAAGCTACCAAAGATAATAGCATCATGTCAAAATGGCCCAGGAGGCAACTTGAAAAGATTCCCACTGACCACAGATGGGTGAATTTGAGCTTCAATAATGATAATAATTGCAATCAAATACATTTAACTCCATTAGCTCATAATGATATTTAAACAAGGAATCAATCATCTTCTGAAAGTGATAGGAAACAAATTCATTATCTTGAAAACTCGTAGAGGGAAAGAATCAAGCATTTAATCCGGCCTTTCCTATGTCAACTGTACCATAGAACTTGAATCTTATCCAATCTCTGAATCCAGCTGACAATTTTCTGGAAATGCCAAAGGCAAGGTAACATGGTGAGCTGTGAGCTACACATGAGTGTGCAATCAGCAAAAATCCCAACTATGGGAAACTCCGCAGATCACACAGCCCAGTTCTTGTGAGGAAATTAAAAGAATGGAGGAGGAATCTGTAGATTAAAAGACACTTAAAAGCCATAACACATTTTTTAATGGGTAAGACTAAACCATAGTGTCCAGGGGTGCACATTTGGGCAATAAAACTATAATATAAGTTGAATAAGTGATTAGTATATAGATAAGGATAAGGATACTGGTCACTTGTGGAGGGAAGGAGGAGTTGTAGTTGGGATGGGACACCTGGAAGGGGCTTCCAGGGGAGGTGGTAAAGCTCTGTTCCCTGGTCTAGGTGGTGTTTGCCTTATAATAATTCATTGAGCTATGCATTTCGTTTGTGAGGTTTTCTATATCTCTGTATCATTTTTCAATAAAAAGATATTTAAAATAATAATACAGTTCTTGCCCTCAAGGAGCTGAGAGTCTAAAGAGGGAGATGACGAGGTAAACAAATTAGCTTCAAGATAAATGCTGTCAGGTAGTCATGACCACGTTGTCATGGAAACACTGAGCCACTGGAACATTTTTGGCCAATGCAGGTCTGAGAAGGCTACTGAGAAGGAGGGACACACTCACCTGGTCTTGAACGGTAAGCCATTCACCAGAGGGAGATGCGAGAAGCAAAGCCCAGAGGGCAGGCTGAAGGCGGTCACAGTCACCCCTGGCTGGCTTACTCCTAGCAGGTGTTTTTCTGGTATTTATCACTTAAGTGCTGCTCCTTTTTCCTTTGGCAGTTTCCTTTAAGATGGCACAGGTTAGGGTTGTCAACTAAAGATGCATATGTTTGTGTGTGTGTCTATGTGTGTGTGTGAGAGAGAGAGACAGGGAGGAAGGAAGGGAGGGAACAAGGAAGAGAGAGACAGAAACAGAGAGACAAAAATGGAGAAAGAAACAGAAGTAGTTGGGGGCGGGAGAGAGAATACCTCATTAAGAATAAACTAGAGTGTTTCTGCCATTTCCTCCCATGTTTTATAACAATAACTTCAGGAGTGTCCTGGGAGACAGTGCCATCTTGATAGGTTTTCCTTGCAATAGAGCGGCTGCTGCAAAGTCGGAGCCCCACTCCCAACCACATTCTCCGCAAGTTCCCATCTGCTACAGAGCTGGAATTCCTCCCTTGGGCCACAGAGGACAGCAGGATTAAACAACTTAAAGAAGAAGGCCTTTTGGTTGGGCTCTTAAAGTCTTCCTCTGACCGGAATCCTAAATACCAGCTCAGCACAATGGCTCAACTTGTACTTAGCCAAGAAGGCAAGATGGCAAGCATTCAGTTACAAAACCTGACATATCCAAAGGGGAGAGGGAGAACACATTCAATTTGTTAGGCTGCATTTTCTAGGAAATACCATAAAGGGTGTGGTTTGAACATTGCGATCAAAGAGTTATGGGGTGTATACAATTTTGAATGTCCTCTGGTAGCTCCAATCATGGATAGTTATGTAAAGAGCAGGGTGGGCACTCAGCAAGTCAACAGCAAATGGTAAGTGATTCTTTCTGCAGAAATGTATAGCTTGGAGGGCAAGGTTGGCTTCCACTCCAAGGGATGAGCTTCCACATTCACCAGGCATTGAACCCTGCCCATTTCTGGTGGCAGGCTGGCACTAGAAGCTCAAAAGCACTCTGGAAATGGAGGCAAGCATAGATTAGAAGAGAACTGAAAAAACATCTGTTTATACATTTCTTGATCTATAAAATGGGAATATATTATCCACCCTATGGTTGTAAAGATAAAATAAGACATGTGGAAATGCTTCATAAATGAAAAAGCGTGGGAGGGAGGAGTGTTCCTAAAAACTCTATACGGAGATAAATGTGCTTTCCTGCTTTACACAGCAGGGTATTGACAAGCATTTTATCCTCATAACAAGACCATTTATCAAGCTTATACATGCAAATACGTGCAAATGCTCCCAATAGGCACAAAGTCTTCCTATATAATCTAAGATCCGATGCTTCATTAATCCACCTCCAGGTGTAGCATCATCCCACCTTTATTCTCTTTCATCCCAGGCAAGATGGAACAATTGATTGGGGCCATGAGATAGGTCTGGGTTCTGGATAAAATGGGTTTACCTTATAGCTATCCTCACTCTAAAAGTGATGGCCTTGTGGCCATAGAAGACCATATTCTCTTGTCTTCCTTTGTAAGATTTGAATCGCATGTGGAGGGCAGTATTCTGGAGAGAGACCGTTGTGTTCCAAACTTGCCTGATGACCACAGTCACCAGAGGTGCGGGCTGAAAATAGAGTCCTCAGCAACTTTTGAATCCGAATCTCCAGGGGAGGACTTGGAAATCTATATTTTTAACAAATGACTCAGATGATCTTCAGGATCAGGCAGGATTAGAGAAAGCCAAGATAGAAGATAGCTCCACAAGGTTCTCAAATTAGACTTTTGATTAGGGACAGAGAAGGGATGTAGGGTGCAGCAACAGCTCTTAGTGCCCTGGAAAGGGTGGGTGTTCATTTGTGGAGATGGACCTTTGTTTGGGTATTTTGCTTTTCAACATCCAATGCAAGACCATGTCACACAAGGTATAGGCATGAGCGAGATGTGCACCCATTGATTTGGACAACTTACAATGGATAAAGCCGATGATTTAAAATAATCAAAACAAAAACAAACAAACAAAAGAGAGGGGGTGGGGACTCTATGTTATCAGGTATTTTGGATGTTAGTTCAGCTAAGCACTAAATTTAGCTCTGGACCTGCTGATAGCTCAGACCAAAGGGAAAAAAATGTATCTGCTATTGTCTTTCCTATTTCACACATGTTCAGTTTGGGCATAGTTCCAGCTTTTATTTACATCTTCTGAACAAAATGGCTATTCTCAAACTTCTGCCCTCTAAAGATGAGAAAAGTCATTATTGCTTTCCCCTTCCCATCCCTGAGCTTAACATTTGCCTCACCACATTTCTAGGTTATTAGAGAAGCCAAACAAGCTATACCAAAAATACCCAATAGGGAATCTCCCTTTCTAAACATATACTAGAAGCTGATGAGAAAAATAACACATTTTGCAAAATCTGCAGTTGGAATTTTTTTTAGATCAAAAGAGTTTTCTTCCTTCTTTAATAATTCAAATAACCCTGGAGATCCAGCCACTTTCCAGAGATTGCTCAGTATTTTTCTTTTCTGGCTTCCAAAGCAAATACTAGGCAATGTATTGCTTAAACAATAGGAATATTTTGGCCCACAGTTGAGGCTAGGAGAAAACCAAATCAAGGCATTATTAAGGTGATGCTTTTTTCCCAGACTGGTGTTGGTGGGGCTGGCTGCCAGCAATCCTTGGTCCTTGGCTCCTCTGTCTTATGGCAATGCACATGGAGGCCTCTCCTGTCTTCTCCCTTCTCTTTCAGATTCTGTTGAATTTCAGCTTCTGGGTGCTTCCTCTGAGGCTTTTTTCTATCTGTATGAATTTCATTCTGCTTATAAAGGACTCTAGTAATAGGAATAAGATGCATCTTGACTGAGTTGGGCCACACCGTAACTGAAGTAGCCTCATCAGAAGATCCTACTAACAATGGGACCACAACCACATGAATGGATTAAGTTTAAGAACATATTTTTCTAGGGTTCACAGCTCCAAAGCACCACACTCAACAATGAAGAACTCAAAGCCACTGATTCCCTAATTCCAAAGTGATTAACCAATAAGGCACGTCCTGTTACTCAGTGTCTCTATAACAGGAAGACGACAGCCCAGTGTGGTGGAAAAGCCCCTGGTCTCAGGCCCAGCTCTGCCAATAACTGGCTGGCTGGGTTGCCTTGAGCCATTTATTGACACTCTCTCAGCCTACTGTCTTCATTAATTCAATAACTATTTCTTGAACATCTAAAATGTGCCAAACTCTGTATCCAGGTGAAGGTGACAACCCTGCCCTCAAGGAAAGCACAGCCTGGAGACAAAGGAGTGTCCCATTCTATAATGTAATTGTCAGTTTCCTGGCCTGAGTGTCTTGTCTCCTTCCCTCACTATTGTGACATATATATATATATATATATATATATATATATATATAAAGTGAGTGAATGAAGGAACAAATGAATGAGTGAAAGAATGAAACAAAAAGTTATTTTTAAACACCTTTCTTTTATGCCATTCCCCAGATTTCTGGTTCCCTTTGTCTAATAATTCAAGCCCAAGAGTTCCATCTTCATCTTGACCTTTCTGAGTCTTTTATCCTCAGGAAAACCTCATTCTTCAGCTATAACCTGCTCCATTCATTCTTCCATAGCACAGTTACTCAGTATCTACTTCCATCACTTATACCACCTCTGAATATGTTCCTATACCATAAATTAAACAAATATCCGTTGAGTACCTAATATATGTCATGCACTGGGCAAACCAGGATGTCAGAGAACATAGCCTCTGCTCCCACATCTACTGTGGCTGTGGATGGACCTTCCTTGCACGTTCCATTCACACCCACACAGGGCGTGTCTCGTTCTTTTGCCTTGCAGCTACTGAGATGCCAGAACGGCCAAAACTGCATGACGGTGCTTCCAAGGATTCCCAAATTCTCCCCACATCTCCTCCACCACCTCACACGAATGAAGGAGACCTGCACAAGTTCCCTGAGTTCTTTTTGCACGGCTCAGAGAATTGGGGTCCACGCCAAGGTTTGATCAGGCAAGGGAAAGAGTTTATTAAGCCTGTGGAGGTCTTGGAGACAAAGTCTCAAATCAGCCTCCCTGAACCGCAGAAGTAGCAGCATTATCTTGGCTTGTGTATGGGGAGGAGTTCAAAGTGTTGGGTTACAAGACTGACAGGTGGGGAAGGGCTACATCGTATGCATACTCTGCAGCACTCCATGCTTTAACATGCTTGATCATACATTGTACTTAAAGAAAATGGTATCTAAATTCCGCACAGAGATGGAGAGCTTACCATAATAATGAGGTACCGTTCTGTCAAATTCATTCTATTACCTACTGAGTCTGCTAAAAACTGGAAAGTCCTAGTTTGTGGGTATCTAGATTTTGTAGGTAGCTTCTGACTGCATCTACTAACTACTCTATTTTCAGTTGGTTAGCTATTGCTGCAAGGCTATGATTAGCTTAACAGGGCCTAACAGAGGAAGATAGAAGTTGGGTGGGGGTAATTTTCACAAGCGGTCCTTACACTAATATACCATACAACCTTTTTTTTTTTAACCCAATTTGCTATTTTCTGTGTAGGAGCAGCTTAAATTTTCCACCCACTAAATGATCTGTGAATCCCGAAGGTACACCAAATGCCTGAAATGCTATTCTCTCACCTTTACCCTCGGTATCATTTCTCCACCATTATTTGAACAATTATTGAGACACCAGTTACTCCAGAAAGTTTTGCTCAGAAAATGAACAACAATAAAAAATAAGTAGCATTTGTATAGCATGTGAAAGTTTATCAACCACTTCTAGGTATACTGTTTTGGTTAATATTCTCAATACGTGAGGCTCAGAGGGGTGAATAACTAAACCAAAGTTGCATCCTCAATAAAGTGACAGGGCTGGCCTTGATGCTATCCCAGAGCCTGTCCAGATGGGGCCAAATGGCCATTTGGTGCAGATGTGACAGGCACAAAAAGTTACAATTTAGCTTTTAAGTGTTAGCTCCAATAACATCATACACAGTCAAAAAGATACATCCTTAGGATTAAAAGAAGAAATGTTCATTATGTAACTCTCAATTTGTGTTTTATTTTGGTAACATTATTTGAGCATTTTTATGTTTGAGTATACTGAGAACCTCAAAGAGTAGCAGTCTCCCAGGTCTTAGCAGACCTCTTCCTTTCTTTTCATGACATTTCTATAAATGTTGCTTACTTACCGTCACTTTTCCACATGGAAATAAAATTGGCTGGATTGTCCTTGATTTGTGCTCCAGTTGTAAATATATATATTGTCCACTTCACCTCCCTAAGAAAGCGTTTTTCCTTGACCTCCACATACCATAAATCATAACAGGTGCATGTGTCCTCACTTGCCCTGCCCGAGAGAGTGTGCAGCTCACCAGCAGGGATGAGGTTTGTGTGCTTTTCCCTCTTCAGAACCCAGCTGGTCACAAGGCATAATTCTGTCCTGATGAATTCTTCTCTGCTAGGAAGGATAATGGTGGAGTCAGATAGCAAAGGGAGCCTTTTTGGATTATTTAGGCCTCAATTCCTTCATCCCTAAAATGAATGAAATAACAATCTATAATGAAAAAGTAATGGAAGACTTTTCAGATTTGTAGGTATAATTGCAAGATGTTACCGCAAATACCAGGCTCTGAACCTCAAGCTCTTCCATGATCTTTAACTGGGTAAAGAGCTGCCCATCTGAAAAGAGGAGTCAGGTTTTCTTTTTTGCAGATGGAAATCATAGACTCCAGCATCTTATCAGGCACTCTCCTCACTGCCTACCCAGGCTGGGTTCGCGAGCCTCCTCTGCTTTGCTACCGCCTTGGTGAGGAATGATTTGCAGCTGGAGAGAACCAGATTCCTGGCCTCCTCCCAGTGAGCCCACACCCTCATTCATGGGGGTGAAGGGGGCGTTGTCCAGCTACAGAAGGGCCCCAGTGGAGCCATCTCCAAGAGCTCATGTCCAGAGAGCTGGGGTGGGGACTGCAATCTCCCCAAGCTGACCAATGTTAACTGCTTTCCATTTTTTTCCCTTTCCCTATTTATTATCGCTTTTCAGAAAGTTGATGAGGTGAAATATTCTCCAGCAGAGGAAATAATATAAAGCTTAAAAGTCATTTCTGATGGAATGGTGAAATAATTCCACTACTTTTCTTTGAGAAAATAAAATAAGGCAACCTGACGAAGCCTCTGGGGATTTCATTATTGATACATTGGAGGGAAACATAAAGGCTTTAGACGAACAGGTTTTTCTTTTAACTTGTTAGAGCACTTTGAGATGAAAAGAGGAGAAAGACAGGTGCTAGACAATAGAATAAACCTGGCACCAGCTTATTTACATAGTTTTGTACAGCAATGCATTGATGTATGAAGTATAAAGTGATTGGGTTGAATAGTGAAAACAAATTATTTTGGAAAACAAACTATGTTCACCCTCCCCAGCTCTAGAATAAGTTAGCATTTTATGAAACACCTCTTCCTTCTTTGTGAAAATTACTGGTGGGTTAAGCTGTGGGTGCAGTTTTAGAAAACACAATCTTTCATACTATTGTTTAGGTTAATTCTTAAGAATGCATTTTCTAAGCAGATGAGACTTTAAATAGGGACTGGGCTGGGCAGAGGAATACTTAACACAGCTCTCTCTAAAGTTCATGTCCATTCACCATTTCTTTGTGATTAAAGGCTACAAGAGGGCTGGACGTGGGGCAATTTTTGCAGGCCACATAGCTACCTCAGTGACAGAGGATTTAAAGTTGAACATAACCACCTCCTTCACTGCATGCAAAGATGTTTGCTGTATGCGAAACTAACCAGCTAAATCATAACTACCTTCAGCAAGTATTCCTTAACATGCCTCACAGATATCTGAAGCCAATCTTGACCCATTCTGGTCCTCCACTGACCACAACGTTACCTGAATGGTGCAACCCAATTTCCAGGCTGCTCACCAGTCCTCAGGCCTACGGGGTGAGTAAATATCCAGGTGTGGGGCAGGCTTGGTGAATATTGACAAGCGCGAGAACCTCAGGCCACGACTTCCCACCTTGAAGAAGAAACCTTTTTTAAAACACCCAGCACCAAGAACTTATCTTCTCTTTTCCATTGTTGCTAATCAAGGCTTATTCTTTTTAAATATGCCATTTTTTCCATTGTTACCAGTATGTCTAACCATAAAATGGACTTAGGAAATGTCAAAGAAGTAACGTGTCCTCACAAACTGCTATGTTTGGGGGTTTTGAATATTAGATCTGAGCTTTATAGCCCGAGGGAGTGGATAAAAAGTGCTGAGAAGAAATTAGAATCATTACCAGCAAATCAGAGTGTCAGGGAATTGGAGAAGAGCAGGATCTTAGGTTCGGACATGCCCTTAGAGGTTGTCCAGTTGGCCACCTTCTTGCATAAACTTAGGAAAACAAGGTATCGGTTATATTCAGGCCACAACAGCCTAGGGCAGTGATTCTCAAAGTATGGTCACCAAACAGCACATTGCATTGCCTGAGAACTTGTTAGAAATGCACATTCTCAGGCCCCACTTTAAAAACTCCAAGCCTGGGGCCCTACAGCCTGTGTTTTAATAAGCCCTGCAGGTCATGCTGGTGCCAGGCTAAAGTTAGGAGCTACTGGCCTAATGTCACCTCACCAGAGTTCATTGGACAAATATTTTGCATGGCCCTCCTAAAGCCAAGGGAAGAAGAGTTGAGATTTTAATTCTTTCCATCAAGGCAACCTCTGTTTGAGGAAAGCTGTATTGGCCAGATCTGGGTAGTTTCAGCCATTACTCACCAAAGAGATTTCCAACCACTTTTAGCCTTGTGACACCCATCCCAGGATACGTGCTGTGAATACACACTTTTCAAGTAACATATAACCAAAGCTATGTTAGGAGAAATTTTTGATTCTCAGGGCTGTTACAAAACTAACACTGAGAATTACTGCCTACTCTGACGTCACAGGCGTCGGCTAACTCCTAGCTCCTTTCAACCCTACTGGGTACCAGTGGAGGAAATAGCCATCCAACTCCATCTCAACTCCCTTAACATAAAGAGGCACTTAATTAGTACATGCTCTCAAATGCTCTGACCTAAGGCCTAGAGACTCCTTATGACTGTGCTATGAAGTCATGTCTTCGATGCTGACTCCGTGACATGCTTCACCGTGTCCATGGACATGGAAAATGTAGTTTCTGCTCTAAGTGGAAACTCCAGCCAAGCCAAGACTAGGGCAGTTAAGAAAAGGAAAATGAACACACTCTCTTCTTGCACTGTAGGACTGCTCTTGTTTGCTGCCTTCGTCATAAGGGATATCTCTCTTTTCTCAAAATCCAGGAACAGCTGAAAGAGGACGATGTGGAATGCATTGTAAATCAGGACGAACTGGCCATGAATTATCAGGAGCAAGCCGCCTCACCCTGCAGTCCTCCTGCAAGGCTGGGTCTAGACCAGAAAGCGTCACCCCAGACTCCAAGCAAGGACAACATTTATGAGGGGGACCTTGGCCTCGGAGGCTATGAACTCAAGCTGGAGCCAACTCCCCGTCAATCCCAGCTGAATTAATCGGCATGAGCAGTGCAAATGTAATCAGTGCCAGGCTCACAGAGGAATACAAGGCAAGCTGATGAGGCAGTGTGAGGGAGAGCCTGGAAAATGTATTAAGAGCACAAATTGGAGAGACACAAAACCTTGTCACATGTATCCTCTGGTGCCTAGAGAAATGAGAATTTATTATCATGGCTATTATGCAACCGAATTTAATTTTTTGACAGCGGCCATTTTTATTAATGAAATGGGTGGGGTGGGAGGGATAGAGAGGGGAGGGAGTGAGGAGTTTAACTGCTGTAAGGATGAAACATTTGTGTTTGGGTCTGTATGGTGTTTTCTTCTCTGTACACAGCTTCCCGGGCCCTTCACTTCTATTTGGGATTTTATTACCTTCACTAAGAATAGTTAAAATATTTTAAAAAGTTCTTCCAAGTGTAAAGTGTTGCTCCTAAGCTGAAGGGAATGTCCAGTTTTCAGTAAGTGATGAGTCTTATATTTTTAAGGCTTAGACTTCCACCTGCTCTAAATGACCCCAGGGCTGTGTGCAGAGCTCAGATAAGTACTCCACACCCACTGTGGACATTCGATACAGAACCAGGCTGCGTCGAGGGGCCCACCGTACTTATGGGCACACATGGCTTCTCCCATTTGTCGAAGGGTTTGGTTACAGCTGGGTGAGCTTGCTAGAGGCAGTGTCGCTTTCCAGCTTGGTAGAGCCCTTTCAGGGAGCGCTGATTTCTTTTCCCCATACCATGCTTTATCTGAAGAATGGGCCTTCCTGTCTTTGCTCGCATGTGTCGCTTCTCAGCTTGGAGATGGGCCCCCTCTGTGTCCTGCGTACTGAGAAGCCACAGCATAGGTGGCTCTCCACAGGGCAGGTGACTGGGCAGGAGCCCCCCGACCAGCCTCCTGACCTTCAATTCCAGCTCACAGCTGCTCAGCAGTGCGGGTAGAGCTCACACCGTACAGGGGAGCCAAGGAAGGGGGTCAGGACTCCAACCCCCACCCCGAAGGTCAGCTGCATGCGACCCACATTCAAGAGACCAACCTAGCAGCTTTTAATTCCTCTGCATGACCTGTGCCTTTTAAGCCGTTGAGATACCTCAAGCCTGGCTTTTCTTGAAACACAGATGTTAATATTAGATGCCAAAAAGCAGGCTCTAGTCTTAGGGTCCCAGGCTAGGATGAGCCTGCCTTCGAGGGAGGTAGGGAATGACATCTTCCTCACACCCAAAGCTTGAAAGTAATGTCTGCGTCGCTGACAACTTCTTTGGCCTTAAACTTTAACCATGGTAGTGTCAGGCACGCTGTTGGGCCCACAGATTTTCTCACTTTCCAAACAGTCAGCTCCAGAGGGCACAAGTTGTTTTGTCTTGAGCTAAGCATAGACTGATCACTCCAGGTAAATAAGGCAAATGGTGGAGCATGAAGTTTTCTAACTTGACTTAATAAAAGTTTGTTATAAAGTATGGTTGTGTTGGCAGACACTTTACTTAGAGATATTTTCTGTTTTTGCTAAGTGGCAGTTCTAAGCTCTTGCGCTCAAAGTGCCAGGTGATGCAGGGATATGCAAAGGTCCTGAGACTCATTTGGGAATGACCATTGGGGCTTCAAGGACCCAAGAGAGCAGAGTGGCATTGGGCTGGGCAGAGGTGCTAGAGGAGCAAACTCTGTGCCAGGTAGAATGCAACAGCCACCTCCTTTTATACTGCAGGTGACCAGAAATCAAGGAAGAGATTCAAATACAAGGGGAGGAGACACCAGAGGGGAAAGGAAAGAAAGGCAGAAAGTAAGGATTCATCGCATTTCTGCCCCCATCGTGTGAAAGGAAGAGATGAGGGTCTGGTGTTTTCTTTCTTTCCCTTTGTGTGGAGAAAGACACACCAGGGAAAAAGAGGACTCATCACCCCACCCCCAAAAAGACAAACATCAGGGCAGCAGGAGTGGAGGGAAGGGAGAGAAACAGGACCTACCAGATGGAAATGAGATGGAGTGAGGAGGGGAGGGCCCACAATCTAAATTCAGTACCAACTCAGTAGAGGGGTCAGCAAAAATAGCCTCCTGCCCTCCCACCCCTAGCAAAGCCCTCTTCCTGCTTAGAAAAAAACTCTCTTTCCACCTGATGGTTCCAACAGGAACCATTACAAGGAAAATGGCAGGGGTGGGGCGGGGAGACTATCTAAGCTGGGCTGGGCCGTTTGACCTAGTTGAGTGCAGATAGGTAAGATATTGTGAGGTACGGAAATTGTGCCCTGTCCAATCTGTCAATATGGTGTTCTGGATCCCAGATGGGATCACCAGCCTCCTCCTCTCTAAATCAGCCCAAGACCCGAACAGAGACTAGCAGCGATTCTTAAGTCCAAATTCCCTTCATGCTCCTGTTGTGAAGGATAATAATTTACAATCTTAAAAAATGCCCTGTGCTTTGATTAGCAGCATCAGGGCTGTGACACTCAAACCTATTATTTACTGCCAGTTTCTAATGAATAATAAAGGTAAAAGCTTTATTCAAACCACTAATGCTTCTAGTCATTATTAGTACTTCAAACAGGACTCTAATTAATGAATTGACTCATGATTCTTCCTTGAACTTCTTGCCACGTGTACATCTCACACACACACACACACACACACACACACACACGTCTACTCACTATCAGGGGCCCAGCTAGAGTTTCTATGGTGCTCCCCCTGGTACTCAGGCATGTCTGAGCAAGTCTGATTATTGGTAGTAAATGCCATCAAACTCTTCATTCAGGAAATCTCTAGAAACTTCTTGGAGGGTAATTCATCAATACACATCAAAACTGAAAATATAAATGCCCTTTGACCAATTTCACGTGCAGGGCTTTTATTCTAGATCTGTGAGAAATTATACCTATAAAGGCTATTTATACAACTGAGGGCACAACTGAGTTGCCTTCCTAGTTAAATAAATCATGGCATAGCCATCTCATTAATGATCTCCAGGATATATTGTTAAGTAAAAATGGCAAGGGCAGAGCAGTGCCTATGGTCTGATAACATTCTGGGAGGTTATAGCAGATACTGGTAACATGGTTGCCTCTCAAGAACTAGGGGGAAACTTGACTTTTCACTTTCTCAGCTTTTGAGTTTCATATACTGTACATGCATTATTTATTCAAAAACAAAATAAGTAATAATAAGATTTTTATGAAATAACTCATTGCAAGTACTGGGCTATAATATGAGATGGAATAAAATCTAGGAAGTTGTTATTTTTCACCATGATCTTTTTGAGGTATTGAGAATACAAAGTATTCTGATAGTGTCTGCTTCTATAGCTTCTGGGTTTATTTATTTACATCATTCAACACATCAATGCAAACTATGTAATAGGTCTTTGATATTCAAAGTCAAATATGATTCAGTCCTTTCCATCAACTATCTAGTCAGAGAAGACAAACTGCTAAAGAAATAAATGTATTCCCTATGAGCTATCAAAATATATGACAAAGTCACGGTAACTAAAACAGCAAAGAGATCAAGAAAATCTATGGGAAGCGCATGCAGCTCAAATGTTTGAGTGCCTGCTTTCCATGTACGAGGTCCTGGATTCGATCCCCAGTACCTCCTCAGAAGAAAGGAAAGGAAGGGAAGGGAAGGGAAGGGAAGGGAAGGGAAGGGAAGGGAAGGGGGAAAGAAAAGAAAGAAAAGAAAGAAAAAACCAATTCTCATTGGGGATCAGATGTAGCTCAATGGTTGAGCACCTTCTTCCCATGTACGAGGTCCTGTGTTGAATCCCTGGTACCTCCTCAAAAAAAAAGGGTGGGGGGAGGGAGGAGAGCATTCAGATACACTCATTATTCATGGCAGGTCAGCTCTTAGGCTAAGGGTGGGGGTGGGGGTAAAGGGAATCAGAAGCTTACCTATTTAATATGCCACCAAATATTGGCCTTCAACCTTTTCTTCATTTGGCTCAACAAACATGTACCACTGTAATGGCTGTTAACCAAGGTTAGGAAGTGCCAGTGTCAGTATCACTGATGGGATAAATAAAGATGGTACAGAAGGAGTAACAAGAGCGTACAGAAAGTCGTTTTGGCCAGCCTCATCGCCTCATCACACAAATTGATTCCTTTTAACAATAGGTAGGGAGGAGAGAGGAGCTCCCACAAGCCAGGCAGTAGGTAAGGGGGGGTTAGAGCAGCTGAACTACTTCACATCAGCATCCTCAGCCATGCCCCGCCCGTTCACCCCAGTAACAAGCCAGCAGGGGGAAAGTACCTGAGCAAGGACCTGATGCAAGGTATCAGTACGACTTCCTACTATGGCCTGAAGCAGCTCAAAGTCATATTGTGAAACCCACCAACCCCATGTTGAGTCTATAGGCAGCCCTCAGTTAAGTGAAATTAACAAGTTACCCTCCTTGAAACCCCATTCTCCACTCATCATATTTGTGGCTAGAAAGCATTCAGGGTATGTTCATTAAACAGAAGTAAATGGAATTAAATCCCAGCTAGGTAAAGTGTGGTTATATTTAGCAGCATCTCTAGAAGGAAAAAGGAAAAATGACAAAAGGAAGAAAAGGAAAAAATAGTATCTAGCCCTTTGAAATGGGCCTCACTTTTCCATATGTATCTTATTTCATTCCCATGATAAGCCTGGAAACTTCACATTATGAGCCCCTCTTTATGTACATGGAACCTGGAAGACAAGGATGTTAAAGGCTTGGCCTAGGAGCACACAATTGGTTAATGTAGAGGGAGGTTCTGAACCTAGGGCTACATACTCCAAAGACTGGGATTTTTTTCCTACTATACCACGTTGCAGGCAGATTCAGCACAAGTCTACCAACATGCACTAAATATCTTTGGGGTCCCAGCCCTGGAGGTGGGGAACCAGGCAGATACTCCCAGCCTCGTGGGGTTTACAGTGGTCAGGCAAGAGACTAGACGGTAGCAGCACGCAGAGCAGAAGAGAGTGGCCCAGGGTGAGCCCAGCTCCGAGTTGCTAGGCCCTGGGTTAGTCAGAACTTCTTTGGTAATAAAAGGCAGAAGTCCAGATCAATCCAGCAGAAGAAAAAAAAGTGTTTGCTTGCATAACTTACAAGTCCAGGGGTCTAGGTTAGCTTGGGTGTAGCTGAATATAAGGGCCCAAACCATGCAACTGAAATGCTGCCTCTTTCTCTCTCCTCCGCTCCTCTCCCCTCCTATCCTATATTTTGACCTCATTCTCAGGAAGTTCAAAGCAATGGCAAAGATGCCCACTAGCAACCCTGGGCTTTCATCATCCTTACAGTCAGTCATCCCAAAACCAAGAAGGTGCCTCTCTCCCAGTTGCTCCAGTAAAATCCTAGGAATGACACAGATCCGCCCAGCTTGGGCCATATGCCCGCTTATGCCTTGCTCATATTGATCCAAGGGGCAATTGTTGGCTTGGCCAACCAGCATCACATGCCCATACTGTAGAGGATCAAGCAGAACCATTTAAGTGATAGTTCCTGCAGGGGAAGAAAAGTTAACTCCTTTGTATTGTCCCCTCCCACACTGACCTGTATAAGAAATAGGATATTGTGGAGCTAATTATAAAAGACATTTCAGCTTGGCTGCCTTGCTCTCTTGGAAACTTGCTCTGGGTGGAAGCCAATTGCCATGTCATGAAGTCACTCAAAGAGCCTTGTGGAGAAGCCCATGTGGCCAGGAATCAAGGCCTCTTGTCAGCAGCCAGCACCAACCTGTCATGTGAATGGACCACCTTAGAAGTGACTCCTCCAGTCCCGGTCAGGGGGTCAATGACTGCAATCCCTTTGATATCATGACTGCAACTTCAGGAGAGACCCTAAGCCAGAGCCAGCTGACTAAGCTGCTCCCAGAGTCCTGAAAACTGTGTGTAAAATAATAAATATTTACTGTTGTTTTAAGCCATTGAGTTTGATGGTAATTTTTTATGCAGCAGATGATAATTAATATAGCTTTTCAAAGGAAAAGTTCCAGGACAGACTGAAAGATGCCTGTAGCTAGCCACACTTTTAAGTACACTTTCTCCAGCAGAGTAACATCCTTTGCTTAATGATAAAGGCACTAAAATACCAGAGATTTTAGCTCTCCTAGTCTCAGCACATATTACCTCACTTGCCCTGTTCCCAATCCCTAAATCCAGATATGGAGGTGGAAGCAAGAGCAGCAGTAGCCCTTTGATCAGGGTCAATGGCCACCCAGGGGCCCATTGGCAGGGTGAATGATAGGAAGGAGAAACAACATGCATGCATTCTGAGCTTGATGCTAGCAGTTTGGGGGCTACAGAGGGGAGAAAGCACTGCCCCTGACTTCTGGGAGCTTACAATCTAGGTATAGGGATAAAGAAGAAACAGCAGTTCTTATGTAACCTGTAGCAGAGTTAGGCTTAAGAGGAAAAGGACTGGTTCTCCACCTGGCTGCACACTGAACTCACCTGGAGAGCCTTAAAAAATACTGACACCTGGGACCCACCCTGAGAGATTCTGATTTAGTTGGTCTGGGCTGTGGCCTAAAATCAGGAATTTATAAAGCTCCCCAAGTGATTCTAATGTGCAACCAGGGTTGAGAGCCACTAGGTTGCAGGGACTTGCCGGGAAGAAGAGATGTCATCTGGTTGCAGAAAATCAGCAGAGGCTTCCCAGAGGAACTGACAGTTGGGATGGACTGTAAAAGATTTCAAAAGCTGGGAATGCAGGGAAGACTGGCCAGGGGAAGGGAGAATAAGCTGTGAAGACAGGAGTGCGTAGGGCCTGTGCAAAGAACAACAAATGTCCTGTTTGCTGGGGCAGTAAGAAGCAGAAACGTTAAAGGGTGGAGGATGCTGATCTCCTTTATATTCTAATTCCGAACCCCCGGGCTGGAATTGCATGCATTGCCCAGACCATTGTCCCTCTATAAAAGCACCCACCCTCAAAACCTGTGAATCATCAAGTTCTGAACCCCTGGCATGCAACATATTTGGGATATCATTTATAGGGAGCCACAGCTGCTGCCTGAACAAAAGAAGAAAAAAATAGCTGCTCCCTTCAAGCTCCTGTGTAACGTCATCAGCCAATCACTTCAAATTGTCTCCTTTTCATAACACTGGCTGCAAAGATGAGAACTACGTCAGAATGTGGCCCAACTTTGACTCACTCAACCTTGGCTAAGCATCTCTAACCATGTCCTTTTCCTGGTGAAACCTTAGTAACCCAGAACCACCACCCCTGCCCTTACCCCCTCAGTCTGTACAGCTAGAAATGGAGAGATGCAGAGTGATTCAGCCAGGGATTGCGAATTAAGTTGGGTTCAAGGCCATCCTTACAGTACTGCAAGGCTGCTATTCTCTCTTGAGAGAGTAAGCCCTCTGATAACCAGCTTAGTTGAAACTGGATGCCTAGAACAGTGCCTCTCAAACTTGAACACGCAGTCGAATGCCCCAAGGCTCTTAGTAAAATGCAGATTCTGATTCAGAAAGTCTGGGGTGGGGCCTGAGGTTAGCATTTCTAGAGAGCTCCCAGGTGATGCTGGTCTGCTTGTCGCTTGACCCCAGTTGAGCAGCAAGCTGCGGCCGGAGCAGCGTTTCTCAGGGCTTTGGGATTTACCTAACTGGTGGTCCTCAGCCATTCATCAAGGGTCTGCAACGGTTTGACAGTTTCAGAGATAAAGCAACAACACCGTTTTGTTCACAGTCATGTCACACGTTTGAAATGTAATATTAACTGTGATTTTCACAGAAATCCTTCTGTTTTTTAAAGCTTGCCCATGTATTACAAGGGTGTTATTGGCCAGTCTGCCCCGGCTAACCAAAATTGCACTTTCCAGTGCAAAATCAACAAATTTGACACCAAAAGTTTAAGAAGAGTCATAAGCCACTGAAAGATGAATACCTAGTGGCAAAAATGGTCAGGTGATACTTCTGCCAAAGAGTTTCTTAAAACAGCTTAATTATAAATGTTATGCCCAAACAGAAAACAAGAATGAGCTCTAGGACACAACTTTCAAGGTGAAAAGCCTCTGTGACCATACGTATATGCCAGTTGGTATTTCATTTTTTCAATTGGACAATGCCAACAACGAATAGACTATAAATCAGCACTTGGCTTCCATGTGACTAATAAATGAAGCAAAAATGCTTATAATTTGCATTCTTTTTGTTAACGAAAGCCTTTGCTACAGAAAAGATTTTCCACTTAGAAAATAAATGGTGTGTGCCCAATGAGTTAGACCTGGAAATGTGTCTTAGGATCATACTGACCAAATACTATTGAGTGGCTGGAAAGGTCTTTACCAGGCAAATAAAAATGTCCACCCACACACTGCTTTATTCAAAGAGAACTTTGGTGGGCACCAATATACATTTGACCTTTATTGATTCAACGAATTTTTAATGAATGACTACAATATGCCAAGCACTGTTCCAGGTGCTTGGGAAGCATCAATGAATACAACAAAGTTTCCTGCCCTCCTAAAGCTTACACTCTAGCAGAAGAAGGTTGATGTTAATAATGAACATAAGTAAGTAAATGATATTGTACATTATCAAGTGATGGGGTGGGGGGTGCTATAGAGGCTGAGAATGTAGGGTGGGGAATGGTATGGAGGTTGGGGTTTTCAATAGGATGATCAGGATAGGCTACTATGAGGAGATGACATTTGAGCAAAATCTTGACAAAGGCGAGGAAATAAACTGTGGAGATATCTTCAGGGGTTCCAGGCTTGCCTTACATAGTCAAGGACAGCCAGGAAACAAGTGTGGCTAAAGCAGAGTGAGCGATGGGGAGAGTTATGGAAGATGAGATCAGAGGGGAAATAAGTAGGAGGTTGGGGCATTTCATGTAGGTTCTTACAAGGATTTTGGTTTTACTCTTAGTTAAATGGGAGCCAATTGCATCAGTTGAGAAGGCAACAAGCAACTGACAAATCTGACTTCTAGAAGGGTCATTCCAGCTGCTGTATTGAAAATGGACTCTAGGGAGGCCAGTGTAGAAATAGGGTATTTTGGTCAGCTATTGCTGTATAAAAAACAACCACAAAATCTCACAAAACGGTAAGCATTTATTTAGCTCATGCATGTGTGGATCATTCGGGGATCTGCTGACATAGGCTGGTTCTCACAGGGGCAGTCCTGCTGGAGATAGCCCTGCTCCACCTGTCTCATCCTCCACAGGACAAGCTAGACCAGGCATTTCTTTTCATGGGAAGCATTGGCATTTATATGACATTTTAAGCCATGGTCTCGATTTAATGTTAAAAAGATGTATATCATATCAAACCATGGCCATCGAGTGTAGTTTTTCAGCATGCCATATAAAGAGTGAACAGTGAGACTTCTGCCCTTTAACTCATGGAAATGATCTCACTTTCAAGAGGAAAAGGGCTCACAGAATTTTTTTTAAAAGATTTAATTTTCTTGACTTCTTGACACTGGATACCAGTAGAGACCATTTCTAAAATCCATCATTTCCACTGGGTTGCTCAAGTTATGAATCACAGTTGTATAGTCAGTGAAAAGCCTCAACCTATCACTTCAGAGCTGAAACACCACATTTTTAATGTTGGCGTAAGATGTCAGAATTTTTAAGAAACAAACTGTGGTACAGACAGCTCCATCCCTGGAAGAGACTATTTTCTAAACCTATCACAAGTCGGTTTATACCAAGTACTTTTGACAGACAACCTAGGAAGAAATAGGGGAGACTTTCCGTTTGAAGTTAAAGAAAATGCTCCTAATAGTTTTCAGTTTGCAAACATCCAGCTGTGCCAATAAACCAAGCCGCTATAAGAAAGTGGAAAGAAGCACAGGCATAAAAAGTGACCCATCCACATTAAGAAGAAAAAAATATACACAAGTCCATTTGGCAGCTCAAGTAAAATGACCCCTAGTCATCAAACTTGTTACAATGACAGCTCCTCCCTCTAACACACTCTAGACTTGGCTTTCTTGGATGGCTTGGAAATGGGAAGGGTATTATTAGCTCTTTCTCTCCAGGCATCAGCATTTCACAAGAACTTATAGTGCCCTTACTGTCGAAAGAGTTCCAGCTCTGAGAGGTAAACTCTTCTCCATCCTGTGTACTTCGCCCGTTGATGTGTCTCCTACACTGGAGCGCAGCACTGGTAGGTCAAGTTCAAGTGATGGAGAAAGGTAGCCGAGCTGCATAAGGTGACAGAGAGACCACTGAGGGAAGGGGGTAGGGCATGAGGGTCTCTGAACAAATATCTATTCTCCAGGAGACAGGACAACAGTTTGAATCATATGGCATGTGACTAAAGTGTTTGGGGTCAGATGGATGGCGGAGAGGGCTGGCAGGGAGCACATGATTCATGCCAGCCAGTGTGGTTGTTCCTTCTCTTCCTGGGACATGAATGATCCCTCTTCATCCCTTCCCAGGAATTCTTAACCAGATGAAGGAAAAGCTGGTGATGGTGAGAGAGGAGAGGGAGAAGAGAGAGAAACCAGAAGCTGTAATACATGATCAGCCTCTGAAGGATGCCAGCAAACTATTGTTTTGGCATCATTGTTTTTTTCATCTTAAAAATTAATTTTATATGGGAAATTTATGAAACTTTTAAAGTAAGAAAAATTATTGGCATTTAAAATGTTTAGCAAGTCATTTTTAATTAAACACAACTACAAGAAAGAAATCATAACCAACCACAGCAGAAATAACCACTGATGGGGATGGAGAGGCTGTGACTGAAGCGTCATTATCCATTGAGTTGTACCGAGTGCCATATTGTTTCTTTGTTTTTCTGTCCTAGAATGATGAAAAACATGGGGTGTTTGCACTGTTCAGAACAAAAAGAACCATGACCTGTGTTTCTCAAGATTTGCAGCTGAGTTTATATGCTTTTAAAAGTTCTAATCTAATTCCAATGCTTACAATCCTCTCTCCCTTCAGGAATTTGGGAGAAAGCATGAAAACATGTTTTCTCTACCTCCCTCATCCACACTCACTCTGCCCGTGGGTGGGTTTTCCGCGAGGAGAACAGACATCCCACTCAAGGTGAGACTGTCACACGCGTGGATAGGAGACAGGAGTGACCATGGTTCCCAGCAAACTCTCCAAAATAAATTTGCCCTCTGAGACAGCACCAGTAAAACCCATACAAAATGCATGAGTTCAACCATCTGTGGAAATAAAAAACAGAAGATTGGAAATGTGTCACTGAAGAGACTGGGAACATTCAAAACTCCAATCAAGGGGACCAGGGTGTAATTTCAAAGAAACAAAACTGAACTGTAATTGTAATTAAAAAAAATAAATCCTAATCAATCATGTTGTTCTCAATTTAAGAGCAGACTCTGGGACACGAGGGGAGGAGCTGGGCCTGGAGCGCAAAGAGGAGAAGCACAAAGAGCCCATCTTTGGAATGCCTGTCCAGCTCAGTCTGGAGGGGAGAGTTACCAAGTCTGGCATCACCAAGGAGATATGTTCTGTCAAGGTGCGGACTATCAGGAGTGGCTTCCCAGGGGTCTTCAGGAGAGGTAACGAGGAGGAACCCAGAGGCCATATTCTGGAACTCCCACCTCTGATGAATACAGAACATCTCTTCCTTGATAACTCCCACATATGGGACTTCACTGAACATTTCATTCAAAAGTGCCTTCATTTGAAAACAGCTGTCCTGAATTAAATACCCCCAAGACTGTCTTACATATTAATATTTCCCTTTGCTCTGACTTCATGGCTACTAAGCAACCTTGCAGTGGTAATTCTTCTTCCCTATTAAAGAGAAGAGGGCTCCCAAGTGGCACGAGCATTAAATATACCAATTATAAATTTATAAAATCCAGAATAATCAGCATTCCCTCCTGAGTTAAGTTGACTCCAATAATACCTAAGTCAGATTCCAAGTCAAGTTGCCTCCTGTCCAGCTGAGGCCCAGGCCTTGCACCATGATGAGGCCATCACCCCGAGGTGCTCCGTGACCCCTCTGCGGACTTTCCACTGCTCTCTTCTAACTACATCAAGTAAGTGTGAATTCAATGGTTGACTTTGGTATTAGTCAACCTACAGGGACTCTTCAACCATAGCAAAATCCAGTGAAAGAGCAAGTAGATGGTTGTTTTTTTGTTTGTTTGTTTTGCAGCAGCTACTGTGGCCAGGGGAGTGATTGCTGATGGGACACAAGAGGCAAACAGAGAGTAAAGACTTTGTATGTAAAGGGAAGAATTTTTGAGGATGTACACAAGCCCAAAGTTACTCTCCCTTCTCCCCCTTTTAAATCTAGAGAGGCTCACAAAAAGAGATTCACAAAATGAGTTCCACGCAGGTGGACCAGAGGGAGTTATTTGTACTCCTTCACAGACACGTCACAAAAACAGGGCAGTGGCAGGTATTTGCAGAAGGCATTTGCTGGAAGAAAAAACTCCCTCCAGCACCAAAGCTTTGGCTTGTAGCTCACAGTTACAGGTAGGAGCAGGAGAAAATGGCACAACTGGAATGCAAATGATAAACCTTAAAGACTGAGCGGCGAGCAGTTGTGGTCTAAAAGACAGAGAGCTCTGTCACTTGGATATAAATTCTGGCTTGGGACTAAGACACATATCTGAAGTGAGCTGGCATGGATCAGTGTGGGACACAGTTCACCACAGGACATTGGCATGACTCAACAGATCAGTCAGGACCAGCATAATGTGAGAAGAGAATCTTAATAGGGCCTGGTGAACACACCCATAATTCTAGGCAGCTCCACATTTCACCGACTGCAAATTAATACCAGATGTTCACATATAAGGAGAATCGAGTATGTTTTGAATCTGTGTGCAGTGATTTTGTAATGTATCTTCTGGATGAAAGCCATACTTGATTTTCTCTACACTGCACTCTTAATTCTTCCTTCTTGTTGTCTTTATAAAGTCCTGGGTGGAATGTCCTGGCTTTAGTGATTCAAAGCTTGCTTAGATCTTGTTAAGCCAGTGACCTTCCCAGAGGTCCTAAGTGAAGCTGGTGGGTGCTATCCTAGAGCCGTGGTGGGTGCTATCTAGGGCCGTGGTGGGTAGCTCAGGGTCAACACCAGGCAAGTCCTATTCCTAACTGTGCCACCCCTTACAATGTCAGGCAGGCTCAGAGGCCCTCCTTAGCTCAAAATATTCCCCAGTCAGCCTTATCACAAACCTATACATGAAGGTCTGTTACATATCAAGCTTAGCTTCCAAACTGGCTGGGTGTGAGTACAAACTTTGTCCTCTTTAGCTGTATGACTAAAAACACTTAATCTTTCTGAGCCTTCATTTCATCATCTATAAAGTACAGATTATAAACTCTACCTTGCAGATTGTAATGGATAAAGTAGAATTATAGATAATGTTGGAACATAGCACTAAATAAATAGTAGCTGTTATTGTTACTGATATTATTTTTTCATGTTTCATCTGTGAAATATGGCAGAGGGATTTATTGATTGATATAACAGAAAAGTCCAGTGGGCATATCTAGTAGATATGATTGGATCCAGGTACTCAAAAGATGTTGTCAAGAAGTGCATCATGCTCCTTCTCTTGCCTTTGCTTTCTTCTGTTTTGTTCTATTTCTCAAGCCACCAGTTTAGCAAACTGAGTTAAGGGAGCCTCTTTCTCAACAGTTCCAGCAAAATTCCTGAACCAACATTCATTGGACTAACCTGGATCAGATGCCCACAGCTTGACCAATCCCTGAGGCTGAAGGGATGGAATATGCTAAGTGGCCAGGCCCAGGTGACGTGGAATTACGAGATACATGTGGATTGCTGGGGCTGGTAGGAGGGAAGCCAACTCCCACCTGAATTCCATGGAGTGAGAGTAGGGGATGAGTAGTTTGCCAAAGAAAAACCACAGAGCCAAGATTAGAAGGAGGAGTGGATGCTGGATAAGCAAAATCTTCCAGAGAACCTAAAATATGGGAGCCTGGTTAACAGGGCAACAGGTCTGTGGGCAGATGTGGCAGATCCTAGAAAGAGGAGAGGCATACCATTTCCAAGCAGCTCTGCAGGCTACAGCTCTTGCCCTCTCTGCTCAACACTAAGTAGATCACCACATGGCATCGGCCTTGCACTATAGTATCTTCTAGGCCTCGTTTTCTTTAGAGAATCTTACATTTTCAGAGCGTGAATCAATGTCTGAGGCTATAGCCAGACAAATAGCCACTCACGCTTGCTGCTCTGTCATGGGCATGCTGGGGTAAAGGGAAAGATATGAGCTGGGAAGGGAAGTCAGGAGGAGGGCAGAGAGCTAAAAATCAGTTCCTTTGCTTGAGGAACTTTGTTTCTTAAAGGGTGCCCTGAAATGGGATAATAGAAACAGAAAAGAATCTTAAAAATCACAAAGGTTGTTGATCAGGTAATTGTGCCTGTCCCTGCCAAAACTGGCTACATAGAAAAATGACCTTTTATTCCTGATTCAAGCTGTCCCACCTCCTAATCAATCCTTAATTCCTGGCAGCTCTGCAGCCCCCTCCATGCTTACCAAGTTCCCTTCTCATGAAGAACTTTATCAAAGGCCTCTGGAAAGTCTAAATAAATTATAGGCACCAGTCCCTTTTATACACTACTTTATTTCAAGGGCTTCTGACAGGTTCAAGAGGCATAATTTTACTCTTTCCAAAGGCATGCTAGCTTATTCCATTCTAATTCTACCCCTCCAGGTGCTTTAAGACTCTTTAGTGACTCAGCTTGCTTCGTTTGTCTCAGCCTTGTTACAGAGGAGTTATCTCATCAGTCAGTAATTTCCAAGGATAAGCCAACATTCTTCCTTTGGCATCTACAGAGTACAATCAGTGTGGCTTAAATTAAAAATAGAGCAAAGTTCTGGCTTGTTTGGCCATGGCTCTACAAAACCTGCTTCTTGGAATGAGGTGGTTTCACACTAAATAGCCAAAAATATTGCTTCTTCACCCTGGCCTCACATTAGAATCATTCAAGGAGATTTTTTTTCACAATACCCAGGACTGGGCTTCATCCCAAACCAATGAAATACAAATCTCTGTAGGGTGGGGCCTAAGTACTTAGGACTTTCCTTTTAAACATGCAGCCAGAGTTGAGAACTATAGCAGAAGATGCTGGAATTCTCAGGACATTAGGCAGCTCAGCATTTCTGATCCATCCATTCACAGGATAGCGTCATCTGAGAAAAAGTGTCTGCAAGGGTCCAAGGAACTGTGTCCTATTCATTGTCTCTTGAGTACCTGTAAGGATAGTGAGCTTATGAATTAAAGAATTGTGAGGTCAGCTTTACAATCCTTTACAATCCTGTACAATCACAGCTGTGCATGTGAGAATTCTTAAAAATTGCTATCAACTCACAAAGGAGAACAGTGACTGATGAAGGAAGTTCGTCACCTCAACTATGAAGGATCAGACTGTCAGGGTACATACAGTTAGCAAGATCTGGCAGTGACAGCATGTCAGGGCCTGAGGGCTTTGTTCTTCCCAGACATTCATTTGCTACATGACCTTGGATAAGTCTATTAACCTCCCTTGCCAAGTTGACCCACTTAAAGAACGGGTATGGCCTTCTTGGCACTTAAAAATCCTTTAAAGGATCAAAAGGTATTAGTCATTATCTAAAATTAACTTTTTTTTTCTTTTTTAAAAAATTTATTGAAGTATATCACTCATACATAAACATATATAAACAACAAGTGTACAGTAATAGTTGTGAACTTACAAAGTAAACATGCATAACATCATACAGGGCTCTCGTATCTCACCCTACCACCAATTCCTTGCATTATTGTGAAACATTTATAACTAATGATGAAAGAGCATCCTCAAAATATTACTACTAACCAAAGTATCTTACATTTGGTGTATTTGTCCCCTAACTCACCTTATTATTATTATTTTTGATATCATTTATACATAAACATACATAAACAGTAAGTGTATAGTAAAAGTTGTGAACTTATTTTAACTATGCAAACACGCATAAGATCATACAGGGGTCCCATATATCAACCCACCACCAACACCTTGCATTGTTGTGAGACATTTGTAACAAATTATGAAAGAATATCGTCAAAATCTTACTAATAACTATAGTCCATATCTTATAATTGGTGTATTTTTCCCCCAAACCACCCTATTATTATTTTTTTAAATATATTTTTATTGCAGAAGTTGTGAACTTACAAAACAATCATGCACATGTGCAGAATTCCTATACAACACCCTTCCATCAACACAGCATACCGTGGTGGAACATTTGTTACAGATTATGAGATAATATTATCAGACTATTACCACTAACCATGGTCCATAGCGTATATTTGGCACACTTTTTCCATACCCCACCCCATTATCAATACAATACATCTTTGACATAGATGCATGAATATTACAGTATTGCTGTCAACCACTGTCCATAGGTCATTCCAGTTGTATTTTCCCCATGCTTCTCCATATTCCCACCACCCTGCAATAGTGACATACATCTGTTCTAGCTCACAAAAGACACACTTGCATCTGTACCCTGAACCACAATTCACATTCACCTCTCGGTTTACTGTGTTATTCAGTCCCTTGGTTATTCTCTAGCTTTCTGTAATTGGCACTTACATCCATAGACTACCCTTTCCAGCCATATTCCCATTTATAAACCAGCTATTTCTTGCTATTAATGTGCTACCATCAACTCTATTTATTTCCACACTTTTACAGTAAAGTTAATCAAAACTTCTATATACATTAAGCATCAGTAGTCCATCTCAGTCTTCCTTTTATCTCCTTTAAGAATCCACCACCTACCACCAGGTCTTGAAGATGTTTTCCTACCTTTTCTTCTAGAAGCTTTATGGTTCTTGCTTTTATGTTTAGATCCATTTTGAGTTGATTTTTGTATAAGATGTGAGATAGGGGTCCTCTTTCTTTCTTTTTGACTATTTTTGATATCCAGTTCTCCCAGCACCATTTGTTGAATGGACTGTTCTGCCCAAGCTGGGTGGGTTTGACGGGCTTGTCAAAAATCATTTGACCATAGATGTAACGGTCTGTTTCTGAACTACCAATTCAGTTCCATTGGTCTATGTGTCTGTCTTTATGCCAGTACCATGCTGTTTTTACCACTGTAGCTAGATAATATGATTTATAGTCCAGAAGTGAGAGTCCTCCAACTTCACTTTTCTTTTTTAAGATGTTTTTGGCTATTTGGAACCCTTTACCCTTCCACATAAATTTGATAATTGTGTTTTCCATTTATTTTTAAAATGCTGGTGGGATTTTTTGGGGATTACATTGAATCTATATATCAGTTTGGGTAGAATTGACATCTTAATGATATTTAGTCTTCCAATCCATGCACATGGAATGTTCTTCCAATTATTTAGGTCTTTTTTTTTCTTCTTCTTTTAATAACACATTGTAGTTTTCTGAATACAAGTGCTTTATACCCTTGGTTAAGTTATTTGATTCTTTTAGTCATTATTGTAAATGGAATTTATTTTCTTGACTTCCTCCTCAGATTGTGCATTACTAGTGTCTTTTCAAGTCTATTTCATCTGTTACAAGTATAGCTACTCTGGTTGTTGTTGGTCTTTTTTTTCTTTTCTTTTTTTTTTTTGTTACTCCATGTGTGGAACAACTTTTTCCGCTTTTCACGTTCAATCTATTGGTATCCTTGGGTCTACTGAGTATCTTGCAGACATCATATAGATGGCTCATATTTTCTTATCCATTCCGCCAGTGTGTGTCTTTTGATTGGGAAATTTAATCCATTAACATTCAATGTTATTACTGTAAAGGCAGTTCTTATTTCACCCATTTTGACCTTTGGGTTTTATCTGTCATTTTTATTTTCATCACTCTTTTGAGACTTTTAGTACTTTTACTGACATAATCTTAATTTCTAGGCTCTCTTCCAAGTCTCTCTCTCCTGTATTTTCTTTTCATACTGTAACACACCCTTTAGCATTTCCTGCAAGGCTGGTATCTTTGTTATAAACTCTCTCGGTTTCTGTTTATCTGTGAATATTCTAAGCTTACCCTCATTTTTGAAAGACAATCTTGCTGGATATAAGATTCTTGGCTGGAATTTTTCCTCTTGCAGTATCTTAAATATATCATAACACTGTCTTCTTGTCTCCATGGTTTCTGATGAGAAATCGGCACTTAATCTTATTGGGTATCCCTTATATGTTATACATTGTTTTTCTCTTTCTGCCCTCAGAATTCTCTCTTTGTCTTTGGCATTTGACATTCTGATTAGTATGTGTCTCAGAGTTGGCCTATTTATATTTATTCAGATGGGAGTATGTTGTGCTTCTTGGACATGGATATCTATGTCTTTCAATAGGGTAGGGAAATTTTCTACCATTATTTCCTCAAATATTCCTTCTGCCCTTTCCTCTTCTCTTCTTCTTCTGGGACACCCATGTCACATATGTTTGCACATCTCTTGCTGTCATTTAGTTCCCTGAGACCTTGTTCAATTTTTCCATTCTTTTCTTCATCTGTTCATTTGTATGTTCACTTTTGGAAGCCATGTCTTCAAGCTCCCAATTCCTTTCTTCTGCCTCCTCAAATCTGCTGTTACATGACTCCAGTGTATTTTTAATTTTATTAATTGTGCCTTTCATTCCCGTAAGATCTGCTATTTTTCTATGTATATTTTCAAATTCTTCTTTGTGCTCATCCAATGTCTTCTTTTTTTTTTTTTTTTTTTTTCCTGTTGGTGTTTTACACATACTTTATTACATATTCTTTGATATGGGCATGTCTCTGAGAAAAGAGATATTAAAAGGTAATCTTTTATAGGCAAGGGAATACTCTCAACAAATACTTATTCCTCATTTTTCCCTTTGTATTTCTGACCCAGGTCCCTTATTACTTAAACTTTCATCTGAAGATTTTCCTTCTAGGATATTTACAAATGGTGACCCAGGAATATCAGGATGCTTAATCAGGAGCTTGCTTTCCAAATACAAGGACAGTGTAACCAGCTAGACCAATGTCTTCTTAATATTCTTGATCTCTTTAGCCATTCCATTGAATTTATTAAAAAGATTTGTTTGAACATCTATGATTAGTTGTCTCAACTCCTTTATGTCATCTGGAAGCTTACCTTGTTCCTTTAACTGGGCCATATCTTCCTGTTTCTTGGTGTGGATTGTAATTTTTTGTGGGTGTCTTGGCCTCTAGCTTATTAGATGTGTTTATTCTGGATGCATTTTCTATCTTTAGTTTAGGGTTTCTTGCCCTTTCTCCCTTGCTGGTTGTGTAGTAGGAGCCGAAGATATAGTTGGTGCTGTAAGCTGTGAAGGCTCAAGCTGCCTGCATTGCCCCAAAGACTGATGAAGCTTTCTTCTTTGCCAGGGGTAGGGACAGAGCGACAGCCATGTGTAATAATCCAAGTGATGCAGGCCAAGGCCATCTGTATTTGTTCAGATAGGCTGATGCAGCTTCACACCCCTTCCCTCCCTTGCCTCGGGCGAGGATGGAGCTGTAGGTGTGGGCAGCAATCTATGCCGTGAGGGTCCAAAATGACCACAGTTGCCCTGGGTAGACTTCTGACTATTCAGTCTGTGCTGGCCCAATATACCTGCAGTTACCTGGAAAGGCTTGTGGTGTAGGTCCCCCTCAGCTTCCTCCCTGTCAGGAGGGGCTGAAGCCTAGGCTAGGGCTGCAGGACGATCTGGGTGAAAGAAGCCGGTCTCTACCATCCCTGCCATTGCTATGTTTTTCAATCAACCCTACTTCTCCTCATACCAGGGACAGAGTCAAAATGGCGGCTACTGGCCTCTTTCCAGCTTGGACAGGTTCAAACTTTAGCTGTTCTTAGGGTTATACTTTAGCCAGCCAAATTTACTAATCAATAGTTAAAGTTGGTGGCCAACCGTCTCTTCCTCCCCTGTTATTGAGAAATGGAGCTTCCAACTCCAGCCACAGAATAGCTCCTGAGGCAGCTTGTGCCCCCAGAGTAGGATGATCACAGGCCTCCACAGCATGGCCTGTATTTTCCCAAAGAGGCTGGCACAGGTCCCCCCAGCTTACTCCCTGCCAGAGGTGGGGCTGGGGCTTATGCTAGAGCTGCAGTCTGATCTGGATGGAAAGAAGCCAGTCCCTACCAGCACTGTGATGTTCAGTCTACCCCGCTTCCCCTCATGTTGGGGGCAGAGTTAAAATGGCAGCTACCAGCCTCTTTCTGACTTGGACAGTGTAGCAGTTTGATAATATTGATGAATTCCAAAAAGTAATATTGGATTATGTTTGTAAACTGGTCTTTTCCTCTGGGCATTTCAGAGTGTATTGGATTCAGAGATTTTACTTTTACTTGATTAAATTATGATTAGGGCTTTGATTGGGTCACGTCAGCAGGGCGTTGAGTCCCCACCCCTTGGTGGGTGGGAACTCAGAGATAAAAGACATGGCAAAGGACAGAGTTGAAGTTCTGATGCTGAGTTTTAATGCTGGAGCCAAGGGAAGTAAACACACAGAGGAGCTTGGTCGTGAGGAAAGAGAGAAATCCCCGGGAAAAGAAATGAGCCGTTCACCTGATAGTCTACAACTGGCCTTGTGGAGAGAGGCAAAGCCTAGAGAGCCTCATAGTCTAAGCTGACCTTGTGGAGATAGTGGAGGAGATGAGCCCAGAGATAAGCAAGCCACTGGAAGAGAGGAACCCAGAAGCCTGAACCCTCGCAGACATCGGCAGCCATCTTGCTCCAACACGTGGCAATAGACTTTGATGAGGGAAGAAATTTATGCTTTATGGCCTGGTAACTGTGGGCTTCTACCCCAAATAAATACCCTTTATAAAAACCAACAGATTTTTGGTATTTTGCATCAGCACCCCTTTGGCTGACTAATACAGACAGGTTCAAACTTTAGCTGTTCTTAGGATTATACTTTAGCCCTCCAAATTTACTCATCAGTAGCTGAAATTGGTGCCCAGCTGTCTCTTCCTCCCCCATTTCTGGGAAGTGGAGTTTCTAATTCCAGCCACGGAATAGCTTCTGGAGTGGCCTCTGCGGCATGGAGGGTTTTACTCAGGAATCTTCTTTGCAGATGGGCAGTCTCCTCCTTCCATTCTTTCAAGGATGTTGCAGGATGCTCTTCTGGTCTCCTGGAGCCCCCAGACAGGTGTTTTAGATAGCTCTGGGTGATTACTAACTGTCCTGTAGGATGAGCTAACTCTAGGAGCTCCTTACTCTACTACCATCTTGCTGGTTGTCCCATCTAAAATTAACTTTTGACCTTTAATAACTGAATGAAAAGACAGTCAGTAGAAGTTGCTAATGGGAGAGAGGAACAAGTCCTCCTAATAAATGCTACCTCAATGCTACCCCCTCTCTTTAAATCTCCTATTTAAAGAGCAAAAGACAAAAAGACTAGACATGTACCAAACTAGGTAAAGGATATTTTAAAACTCTCTCAGTGAATAGAAATAAATGCTTTGAAAATTAACTTTATCAGAGCTACTCAGAACTGAAATATGTTCAGGGCAAACTGGAGAGTCAGAAATCTCAATGATCTGTTGAAAATCATAAAAACCCACAAGTTCTCAAAGAGCACTATCTATATATATGTTATTGAGAAACAGGAAATGATAGAAGAGATGTTATTAACCATCATGAG
This sequence comes from Tolypeutes matacus, assembly GCA_026826555.1. Lineage (NCBI taxonomy): Eukaryota > Metazoa > Chordata > Mammalia > Cingulata > Chlamyphoridae > Tolypeutes > Tolypeutes matacus. The sequence continues at coordinate 90,643,225 of JAKSZT010053887.1, forward strand.
GCCTCCAGAAGATAAAAACTGACACATAAAAAGCAAACAATACTGTCCAGTGAGAAAGACTGGAGTCAGGGGCTGACATGGCAATGCATCTCAGCATGCAACCTTCCAGAGTCTTGTGTACTCTTAAGTCAAGTAGCATGCTGAGAAGGCAGACTTAAACTCTTTATGTTAACTCAATTGTCAGAAGGGCTGGACTTGGAAGGCAGGCTGGTTAATTCCTCCTAGGCCTGGGCACTTGGCCCTAGAAGTCAATGGTATTTTGGTTCTGGAGAGCAGAGTAAGCAACTGGAGTTCTCTCCAGGTGCAGATAACTGAGATGGAACACAGGCAATCCACCTCACAACTTGAAGTCCTCTTGTGGCAACTACCAATGTGTAGACCTCATGCTTTAGAAGACCATCCACCTCCTAGATGTATTCCCATAAAATGGTTACATCTTCTCCATTCCTTCCTTCCTTCTTCCATTCACTCTTTCAGGAAACACTTATTGTACTTCTATTGTGTGCCAGACTTGCTGCTAGGTAGATATAGAGCTAGAATACATATTCGCTGCATTCAAGGAGTGACAAGAATTGTGATTAAGGCATGTCTAGGAGGCAATCAGAAGTGTACCTACCCAGATTTGAGGAGAAGGGTCAGGAAAGTCTTTATGGAAGTGTTGCCTGAGCTGAATCTTGAAGAAATGAAAAACCCAATGGAAAAATTAGGGAACATGAATACCAGAAAAAAGGAGAAGTCCAGGCAAAGTTCAAGGGCCTAGAAATCAAGAAGTGTTTTCCAAACTTTCCAATACAGCTGGGGAGTGAGGAACTTGAGGACAAGGGGAGGGAGGGGAGGGAAGGGGGGTCGTATCTAACCAGGAAGGGTTTAGCAGGCCCTGTTTAGGAGGTTGGATTTTACACGGATTGGGGTGTGAGCCCCTACAGGTTTTAAGCAGGATGTGGTGAATAGATAAGATCAACAGAGTGAAGGATGGATTGGAAGAGGGAGAAAAGGGAAACAAGGACTGTTCATTACAATAAAACTCCAGGCTAGAAATCAGGGCCACCAGGACGGGCATGAGGAGGATGGAACAGAGGGGCAGATGAGACTTGGTGAACCATTGGATGTGCAAGTAAAAGTGTGGAGTATGGAGAGGAAAATGAGCTCAGTTTAATACTAGTTGTGAGCTGGATCCTGTCAGCAGATGGATTTGTAAATCTGGGGCTAGGAAGGCAGGCTTGACCATCGATGGAGGTCCAAGTAGGAGGCAGTTGCGATCGCCCACAGAAAGCCTGTCTGTGAGTGCAAATGTAGTCAAGGCCAGAAGCCTCCCTTGGGGGTTGGCAGTGATGGAATCTGTAAAGCCTAATAAGGAACTTAAAACCCCTCAAACGCTTAAATAGAATATACCAGTGCTGGATAACATTTTTGAGCAATTAACTATTGGCAGGCAGGGCATAGCTGTGCATGAGTGATCCCATTTCATCCTGAAAACAAGCCGGGGAGGTGTCTGCCATTATAATCCTCATTTTTCAGAGACGAAAACTGAGATGAATGGAGGTTAATAAACTTGCCCAAGGTAATACATTAGTAAGTGAAGGAGCCAGGTTTTGAACCTAGTTCTTATCACTACACAGCACACACGCAACTAATGTGTATAATATCACATAGTATTTGAAAAATAAAAAAACAAATCTTTTGCTTTCCTCTTTGGGAAAAGAGGTGAAATTTAAAACTGCAAATATTATGAGAAGAAACCTAATGACTTGGAGGCTTGGAAAAGCAATAAGAAAGCTGTGGTTCACTAAATTTGCATGAGAAACTGTCTCACCCACAGCCTGCCAACCACTGCCGGGTGGGGGGGGGGGGTGGAGCGCAGAGGATAACATGGGGAATGAACGTCAGTCCAAACCTTCCTTTCCACATCTGACAAGCACACACTGACATTTTGGTACAGTTCATGTCACATTGGGAAGAATTATGCAGGGTGGGTGGGCTAGGGAACAAAATGCTGAAGAAAACAAATTTCAAGGCAGATTAAACTTTGCCAAGAGGGCTTATTTTCTTCAGCAAATCATCAAAAACAAAATTCCCTTTTCACTTCCTTGACATCACACAAGATGGTTCTCACGCATTTTTCCTCTCTCTCTCCTGAAAATATTTACCTCAGCAGGGTGGTCTGCTCTTGGGCCTGGTTTTGTTTTCCAGCTTGCAGTGTTCAGACACAAGACCAGCAGGAGCCCGACCACATCTCAGAAAGGGGGTCTTAAAGGGTCGTTTCCACCGAATTCCACAGAGGGTTTGTGCTTTCTTTCTTGATTTCACATGGCTGACTGGATACCATCATCTCGGGAATCAAGTTTTTTTAAGGTGAGGGTTTTTCTTCACTCAACGCAAGACTGGCCAGTCTTTCTCTCTCTGTCTCTCTCCCTCTCTCTCTCTCTCTCTCTCTCTCTCTCTCTCTCTCTCACACACACACACACACACACACACACACACACACACACATCATCATCATCATCATCCTTTCTAGCAGAATCTTATTGCCTTGGCAAAGGATGCAGTGAAGCAGAAAACAAATGCAGGAAATGACAGATGACACAAGTGTTTGTCCAATTAGCAGTAAGAAAATTACAAGTGCTGGCGGTGACCACTCATGTTAAACAACCAGCTCAGTAAAGAGCTGTGCTCCTCGTCTCTCTGATCTAATTAGAGCCCATCATGCCATGAGAGGCCTGCCTTCCCCTGCGCTTTTAGCCTGCTGCAGTGTCCGTGCCCTTGGGCGTTGATAAGGGGCTGAGGCCATCCAGAGTTGCCATAAGCCACGGACCATCGAGCTGCCCAGATGTACCATATTTCATCAGCTCTAAGACATTCTCCGCCACAGGTTAACATCTTTAAAGTCAAGTATGTCTTAGATTCAGGACAGTCATGATATAGTTGTTATTTTCTCTGCTGCCATGGTCTCACCTGTTCATACTGTCTCATTTCAACTGAGTTAAAGGCACGGGTTGCAACTTCAGGTGTTGAGGTTCAATGATGTTTAAAACATCCTCAAAAGATTCTTCTGTATTTTGGCACTCAGACAAAGAGCTCTTGTGTGCTCAGAAAGGCACAGGAACAAGGGCCAGGCTGCAAAATTGACATTTGTGAAGCAAATATTTGTTGTTACAGAACAACTGTAATTGCATACTTTCTCACAATGCAACAACCAAGTGCTTTACTGGCCCTTAAAAAAAAGAGGAAATTCTCACAGACATGAAGCTGTTATATTTGTCCCACATCAAGCAATGCAACCGAAGGCAGGAGTCTTTGCTGAATCCCTCAGAAGAGGTGAAAGAAATTCACAGCCAGAGACTAGTATTACAGACCCAAGGGCCATGTAGCACTACTGTTAAGACATTATGTCAGAGTTTAGAATAACTTTTTTTCTTAGAAGATCATAAAATAATGGTGTGCCTAGTACTTGACGGTTCTTGGGTTTTATGAAATACACTGTTCCAGAATAACTCTCATCCCAAGGAAAATAAATAAGGACAACTTTACAGTGCTTGAGAATATGTACTCAGGTAGGAGGGTGAGTACACATTTTGTGACATGGGTAGCCACTTGCACATTTTGATTAGAAGGAGAGATAGTTTCCAGGTATATAGGTGGCATTATCACTATAGTAGAGGCCACCGGCACCCTGTCTTTCTTGCTAAGAGAACTCTGAGTTGATTCAGGGTTTAGGCGGCCTTAGGGGAGACTTGTTCCTTCTCCGCTTGAGAGACTTCACTAATCAAACCCAACATCAGGATCTCTTCTCCTTCCCATTGGCTGTTTTAGGGGTGGGCATGTGACCCAGTTCTGACCAATAAGATGTGACATGAAGGGAGTGGGGTATATGGGGAAGATTTCTAGGATCTTTCAGAAAGATGCCTGAGAGAACTTTAGTCATTGATATAAAGGCAGTGGCCCCCAAAGGTTCTGAGGGGAGGAAGAGGGAAGACTAGATGTACTATGGGGGCATTTTGGGGACATTGGAATTGTCCTGTATGACATTGCAATCACAGACACAGGCCATTATATATTTTGTCACAACCTACAAAATTGTGAAGGGCAGCCTGTAAACTATAATGTAAACTATAGTCCACAGTTAGTAGCAATGCTTCAATATATGTTCATCAATTGCAACAAACGTACCACACTAAGGAAAGTTGTTGTTAGTGGGGGAAAGTGTGGGAGGGGGAGAGAGTGGGGCATATGGGAATCCCCTATATTTTTTATGTAACATTTATGTAATCTAAAGCTTCTTTAAAAAATAAAAAAAAAATAAAAAATAAAGATGCCTGAGAAGGAATCTGTCTTTTCCATCTCCTGGCTTGATGATGCCTGGAGCTACTGTAGCCATCTTAGTACCATGAGGAAGGCTAGTTGAAGAACCAAGACACACACTAAAAATGGCAGGGAAGGAAGATGGAGAAGCCCTGAGTCCTTGATAGCATCACTGAGCCACTTTATTAACCCAGCCTAGAGAATGGATTCTGCTTACATGAGATACTGAACATCTACATTATTTAATCCATTGTTACTAGTTGGGTTTTCTGTTACTTGCAGCTAAAATCACCTAGTTGATATACTCCCACCTCCTTGCTACTGCCATTATGCCACCTCCCCTTCTATGCCTCTTGAAACTCCCACTTAGGATGAATTAATAGAAGTATAGACACTAAAGTGAGGGATGTGAAAGTCCTGGTGAACTCGGAGCTAATCAGTCAACCTCTATAGGAGTTTGCTCAACTATAGTGGGCACCCATTTAACTGGGAGAGGCACATATTAATAGGGACACTGATAAAATAGGACTGGAGTCTGTGCAAAGGAGGACAATTGATATTTGTTCATTATTGAATGGATTTGCTGAATGAATAAGCAGAATAAGAAAGTGACATCAAAATCGAGTGAGAATGGGAAAATTGGAAAATGCATTATCCTGGGGGAAAGAAGCCTTGCCTGGTCTGGGGGAAGAGTGTCTTAAGGAATTGAAGGGGTAATTTGTGTAAGAGTGATAAGACTATTTCTGGGTGGGCCCAGAGAGTAATATTAGAATCAATAATTTAACTCGATCCTTCATTCAACAAAAACTAATAGCCAGACCCTAGATAGACATTGTTGATAGACATGATCCTTGCCCTCATGGAACTTATTGTCTAATGGGTCTGATGGGTGACAAGCAAGCAAACAAATTATTACAAAGTATAATATGTTCTATAAAGAAAATAAAATAAGGTGCTGTGGAATAGAGAAGAGGGATAGGATGCAATACAGCAGTAAGCAATGATATTTCTGATTCAATTATAGTTAAACTGGGGCCTCAATATGAAAGAGGAACAAAATTCAGAGTGCACAGAGAAGGTCATTTCAAGTGAGGTAACAATACGTACAAAGGCTCTGAGGCAGGGAGACCTGGGTAGGCTTGGGGCACTCACAAGCACCCAGAGAATCTGAAGTGAATGAGAAGGAAAGTGGTGGGAGGCCCACATAGGAGGGAGCTTGTAGGCCATTTAAGTTTGAATTTTATTTTAAATACAAATGAAAGCTATTTTAAGGGCTTTAAAAAGTTGAGTGATATTTTCTAAATTATATTTTTACAAGATTACTGGCTGTGGCCTGGAGAATATTTTGAAGGGAGTAGGAATGAAAGAGCAGAGTGCAGTTAGGAGCATGTTGTCATACAAGGGATTTCCCATGAGGCTTTAGCTTGAGTGGTGTCATTAGGAATGGAGAGACATGTACACAGTCAAGACAAATTTTAGTTGGAATATGTAGGACTTGTTGGTGGGCAGGGCATGGGGGAAATGAAGGAAAATAAGAAATAATGGGTGATTAGCCTACTTCTGGTTGAAACAAATTGGTGGATGGCAGGCCCATTTATCCAGGTAAGGAAGACTGCTGGATGAACAGGTCTAGGGTGTGAGAATGGAGAGTATGATATTGGACATATTAATTTGAGATGCTTGCGAGATAGCCTAAAGGAGAGCCAAGACAGCAGTTGGATATAGAAAGTTTAGAGCTCAGAGGATGACTGAGAAGGACTTAAACATTTGGGAGCTTTCAGCACATGGATGCTATGGAACGATGGATGGGCTCATATAGGGCAAGAGTGTGTAAGAAGCAGGCTTAAGGCCAAGCCCTGTGGCAGTGAAAGATTGGGTAGAAGTGGGGGTGTCACCAAGGAAACTGATAAAGAACAGCCAAGAGCCTGCTATTGTGGAATCCAGTGTCTTGGTTTCAAGGAGTGAGTGGTCAGCTATAGCAAAATCATCTGGGAGGTCAGTAAATTGACCACAGAATAAAGTAGACATTGAATTTATAAACTAGACATTGCTAGTAACCTTGTCAGGAGCAATGTCAATGGAGTGCTGCAGACAGAAACCAAATGGTAGGGGCTGACCAGTAAGTGAGCAGGAAGGAAGTGGAGATGGCTTATAGAGACAACTCTTTCATGAAGTTGGCTATGAAGAAGCTCAGGAGATAGAAGGAGACAATACCAATGACAACAGCTTCAGTGAGAAAAGATATCATTTGTTGAGCATCTACTCTTGGCAAGCAAATTGTATTCAATCCTACAACAACATTTGCTTCACAGAAATTCAGTGATGTTAAGAACCATGGACAAGATGACATAGTGTTTTAGTTTTCTATGCTAATTTGTGGTAACAGGTTACCACAAATTTAGCAGCTTAAAACCACAGACATGTATTATTGCACAGTTTCTATGGGTCAGGAGGCCGGGCACAGCTCAGCTTGGTTCTCTGCGAGGCTGAAATCACGGTGCAGTCAGAACTGGGTTTCCATATGGAGGCTTGACTGGGGAAGGGTCGGCTTCCAGGTTCCCTCATTCTCCTGGCAGAATTCACTTCCTTCTGGTTGTAGGTACTCAGGGCAGCTTGCTTCTTCAAAGTCAGCAATGGAGATAGAAAGTCTGCTAGCAAGATGGAGTTTTGTGTAATGTAACGTAATTATGGGAGGACATCACCTTTACCACATAATATAATGTGACCAGGGGAGTGACAACCCATTACCCTTGCCATATTCTATTAGTTAGAGGTAAGTTACAGGTCTCACTTACACTCAAGGGAAGAAGAGTTCACAAGGGCTTGAACCCCAGGAAACAGGAGTCGTGGGGGCCACCTTAGAGTCTGTCTACCTTGCACAGACAATTAAAGGTGCTCATGAAATTTGATACAGTTCTATATTATTCCAATATCTATTCTCTTTCGATTTGACCAGGTAGCCTCACAAACAAAAGAAAAAAGTTTCTAAAAATATAGCGCCTTCTGAAAATGGAATATATCAACTTCAGAGGTAATAAGTTCTATGTCAGTAAGATGTCCAAGCTCATGTTGGGCAGGCATTTGATGTGGCTGTGGCTAAAGGGGCACCACAGAATAAGAGACCATTAACATTGGGAGATGTCTTTGAGATGAAGCCAAGCCCCTGCACTTTACAGATTAGGAGACTGAGTTCTAGAGAAGTGAAGTCATCACTCAGCAAACATGTTTCAGGCTCAGCACAAGCTGCCAAAGACAGAAAATGAATGACTATAGCAGCTGTAGCAGTTTGGCATTATTTATGAATTCCAAAAATAGATATTGGATTATGTTTGTAAACTGGTCTCTTTCTCTGGGCGTGATTAAATTATGATTAGAGCTTTGATTGGGCCACATCAGTAGGGCATTGTGTCCCCAAACCTTGGTGGGTAGGGACTCACAGACAAGAGACATGGCAAAGAACAGAGTTGGAGTTCTGATGCTGGAGTCTTGAGGTGGAGCCCCAGGAAGTAAGCACACAGAGGAGCTTGGTCATGAGGAAAGAGAGAAGGCTCTAGGAAAATTGATGAGCTGTTTGCCTAATAGTCTACAGCTGGCCTTGTGGAGATACCACAGTGACTGAGCCCAGAGAGAGACAAGCCCCGGGAAGAGAGGAACCCAGGATGCCTGAACCCTTGCAGACCTCTGTAGCCATCTTGTTCCAACTCGTAGCCATATACTTTTGTGAGGGAGGTAACTTGTGCCTTATGGCCTGGTAACTGTAAGCTTCTACCCAAAAATAAATGCCCTTTATAGAAACCAACTGATTTCTGGTATTTTGCATCAGCACCGCTTTTGGCTAATACAGTACCTATCCTCAAGAAGTTTATAATCTAGTTGGAGAAAATAAAGAAAATATAACACAATATATAATAAACCAGTTCTATAATGAAATGATGCTAAGATACCCCCAGGAACCCAGAAAAGGAGAGGAACCCCAGGAGGGGGTACAAGTTGTGGGGGCAGATGATGGGGTCAGATTTAGACCAATGGACATTGAGTTACCTAAGGGACATCCAGGTGGTGATGGCTAGTACAGGGTTTTTCAAACTTTAATGTGCGAACAAATCACCCAGGGATCTTGTTAAAATGCAGCTTCTGATCCAGCAGATCTGGAGTGGAGCCTGAGATTCTGCATTTCTAACAAGCTCCCAGATGGAGAATCAGGGCTGAACAGAAAAGAGGCTGGAGAGGGAAGAGTGTGTCCTAAGGCATCCTTTTCCTATTTCAAGACAGCATCTAGACTGAGTCTACATAAGAATAAATTACAAATCTTAGGAGATCATGTGATCCGTCAAGCACTCTAGGCCCAAAGTCCATATGTTGTGACTTTTCCAGGGACCTACAAAGATGTTTGAGGCCAGAATATAAAATCAGTGACTCCTAAATGTGAAAAGAAACCAGGAAAATACACACTAATAAACTTTTATTGCCAAAATGCTATATCATTTGAACCTTATTAATTGTTCTTAGCATTCATAAAAATTTTATTACATCTGAAAACCATTTGTAAGTCAGATTTGTAAAAAGTTCTGGGCAGGCATGATGATTGCCAAGAAATCCTAGTAAATTGTCAAAAATTAAGTTTCTAGTAGCCAATAATTTCTAAAGAAGCCTACAAAAATCTTATTCTTATTTTACAGCAAAATGTATTTTTAAGGGAAGCGGCTGTGGCTCAATCAGTGGGGCTCCCGTTTACCATATGGGAGGGCCCGGGTTCGGTTCCTGGGGCCTCCTGGTGAAGGCAAGCCCGCCCGCACGGCGTGGTTAGCTGACCCGGCGAGCACAAGCAGCAAGGGGGGGATAAATGAATAAATAAATAAAATCTTTAAAAAAATATATATATATATATATATTTTTTAACGCAGACTGTGGGTATGTATTAATATATATAATGTAATGCAAGGTCTGAAATCTGGTAATGACCTTAGAAAGCAGCCAGTTCTTTTTGAGAAACTGTACTGAAAAAAGGAGATGTCCACATGACATTATGGGAGTTTTAGGTATTATGTCAAGTAGTCTAAGGATAAAAGAGACTGATTAATTCATTTATTCACCAATATTCATTCAGCACCTACCAGGTGTTGGGCTCTATTCTAGGCGAAAGGATACAACAGCAAAGAAGTTTTATAAAGTTGCAGGTACAATGTAGTAAAAGAGTAACTTGAGATAGAGCTCGCTCAGCCTCACTAACACTACCCCACCTTGAGGCATAGCCAGGTGAGCTTGACTAAAGAGAAATGGACATTAAGGCCTCCATGGCAGGCTGCCCTTGTTTCCTGATTAAGTACCTGCTTTGCGCCAGGCTCTGTGCAAAATGCTGCCTAATTCATTATCTCATTTAATCCTCCTAACAGCTCTGTGAGGTCTCGTAATTCTCATATTAATGAAAAAGGAAACTGAGGCTCAGAGGCTCGCCCAAGATCATTTGGTTACTTAGTGAATGGTTCAGTGAGGATTCAAGTCCAGGTTTGTCTGACTCCAAAAATCACACTCCTTCTCTCAGGTACCCCTCCTGAGAGGCAGCCAGCCCTGAACACTCCACTCTGGGAAGTTCTCCAAGCTGGCCTGGTTGGTGAGAGCCACAGAGATGGGCTGCAGCTGTTAGTGCTGTGACTTTGTACCTCTTTGCCAATACTCAGGGACACGGGCCCCACCCAGGCCCTGGATCTGTCAGAGAAATCTGGACAGTGAGTTCTAGAAGTGCTTTTTCTCTGACCTCACTCACCGTCCCCTTAGGATAAACATCCTCCTCTCTGGCCTGGGGCAGGGTTGAGTGGCGTCTGCAAAACACTCCCAGCCCTGCCCGGGTCCAGTCTGGCCCTCCCCAGCTCCTCTCAGGCCTTCCGATGTTACCCATGGCTGCACCAAAGCTTTACTTCAGGATCAGAGTTCAAATGCCACCCCCACCCCCCACCCCCATCCCTGAGGAGCATGGTGGAATGCTCCCTTTTTCCCTCTGGGCCCTCCATTCAGGTCAGCTACTCTCCCAGCAGCCCCAGCCAGCACCAGGCCTGAGGGGGCAGTAGCTAGGCCTCCCCTGAGCCCTGCTATTCAGTCAGCCACTCAATCCACTCCTCCCCTCGCCTACCTTTCTCTCAAGTGATGCCTGAGAAGTATCACCGGAATCACCAGGAATTGGTCTTACCTCAGGAGCAGCTTCCAAAGGGCCTTAGCTGCTCACTTCTTCACAGGCTGCCAGGGAAATGCTTAATGATCCGTATGCTTGTCTCTGTCTGGGCAGAGGTCCCTTAAAGTAAGCGGTTTGCTTCTGCTTATTTTTCTAGTCTTCATTTACTTTTAATTTTTTTTTTTTAAGTACAAAGAAGAAGGTAGTAGCAATAATGTTTCCTTTCATCCTTGTGAAAGAGCTGCTCTACAGACTCTGAGGAGGGCAGGGTTTCCTAGACACAAATTTTGGACTTTTCCCCCTCAAAACCTGAGATATAAATCAGCCTTCCAGTCAGTCCATCTAGGGCAAAGCTGCAGGTCCCACAGTAGAGGCCTGGCCAGAAGCCAAAGCAAAGCAAAGCAAATGAAGACCATCCCGTCTTGTAGTAACAGCAACCGATCCCAGCCCACGATAAGAATATACTGACATGGACTCTTTCTGTCTCTCCAACTGGCTTTCCTCAGCAGACACCACCAATCACCTCTTTAATATCTTTTCTCCCGCCTTCACCATATCTAAAACCTTCACTTCCACACTGCCCTGAATTCAAGGACATTCATGTGGCCTGTCTCTTTTGTCCTTCCAGCTTCCCCATCCCGTGAGGATTTTAGACACAGTGACTAGAGATATGTAGGTACATCAGGCTAAAAACACCCTACAAGTCTCATTCCTTTAATCTGTTTGGAATTTATTTTTGTAAATGATACAAGGTTAAGAATCCATTTTAATTTCCTTCGCAATGAGTAACCTGTTGTGCCTTCATTATTTATTAAATAAGCCACTGTTCTTCCACTATATCTCAATATCTCATTTACATATCTAAAATTCTCACATAAAATAGGATCTTTTTCTAAACGGTCTGAGTCCTGATTTATATAACTATCCCTATGCCTATATCATACTGATCTATTACGGTGGCTTTTTAGTGTGTCTTAGTATCCCCTCACTATGCTTCTTTTTATACTTTCACTGACTATTCACAGGCGTCTTTTTCCTCCATACAAATCTTAAAATCATAATGATTAAACCCACACTCCCAAAAAGCCCTCATTGGGATTCTAATTGGAATTGAATTAAGTTAATATTAACATAATCCAAGAACATGATGCTTCTTCATTTATTCAGATGTTGCTTTACACATTTCCATTTGATGTTATCGTTTACTTCATGTAGGTTCTTTCTTTTTCATAGTTTAGAATTGGCATTGGCATTATAAATGCAGTGTTTTCCCATTTCCACTTCTAGGTTCTTGTTTCTAGGATAAAGAAAAGTTTGTATCCAACCACATTGCTAAATTCTCTTAGTTCTAGTAATTTTTAAAACTAGAGTTTCTTGTTTTCTCTAGATATACAATCATATGATCAGTTTAGCTCTTTTTTTCTCCAATGCTTATATATAATACTTTATTATTTTGTCTTAGTACATTTACTAGAACCTCCAAAATAATATTGAACAATAATAATAATAGTTGACATCATTGTCTAGTTCCTGAGTTTCATTGACTTGCCTTTAGCATTTCAGTATTTAGAATATTTCCTGTTTTTTCCCCAAAAATAATCTTTACTATATTTAAGTAGCCTTCTTTTATTACCATTTATTTAGAGTTTTTAATAGGAATAACTGCTAAGGTTTTTGTTTTTTTTTTAAATCAAATCCCTATTCAGCACTTATTGCTCTGAGCATGTGGTTTCTCTCAATTTGGTGATTAAAAAAAAATTATATTGATAAATTTCCTGATATCATCCATCTTTGCCTTTCCTGTTTGGTTATAAGGTACCATTCATTTGATACTTTTCTAATATTTTACTTTTAACTTTTGCAGCTATATCCATAAGTGATGTTGGGCTGTAGGTTTTGTGAACTATTGCTGTAAAAAATAGGTTTGGTATTAACATTATGCTTGCTGCATTAAATGAATTTGGGAGAGTTTCATCTTTTTCTATGATTGTAAATAGTTTAAATAACATGGGCATTATCTGTTTTTGAAGTATTAAATAGTATTCATCTGTGAAATCATCTGCTTCTGGCACCTTTTATACTGGTAGATTTTCAAGTGCCTCGCTAATTTTTTCTTCTTTTATTGTCCTATTCTGTTATTGTTCTATTCAAATTTTTCTCTGCTTGGGTCAATTCTGGAAATTATGTCGGAAATCACTCTTTTCTTCTAGATCATGGGTTAGCAAACAATAGACCACACTTAAAGTCCAACTCACTACCGATATTTCTACAGCCCTAGAGCTAAGAATGTTTTTAAAATTGTAAATGGTAACCTTTTAAATGGTGATGTGTTTCTATTTACCATCCTTGATTTTGCCTCTTGGCTTACAAGGCCTAAAATATTTACTACCTGGCCTTCTAAAGAAAAAGTTTGCTAACTCCTGTTCTTGATTTACAAATGTGTTGCCAATGAGTTGCATGTAATGTTCTATTACTTTTTTAATCTCTGCATTATCTGTGGCTTTGTCTCTTTTCTTACTCCTAATCTTATATATTTTTGCTTTCATGCTCTTTTCTTAACCTGGCTCATGAAAGGTTTATGAGTACATTTATAATCCTTTCAAAAAATCAGATTTTGTATTGATTTATACATCTACTCTTTTATTAGTTTTCTATTTCATTAACTTTAGCTTTTGGCTGTGTTGCCACATTTCATAATTATTTTGAATACCACTAAGAAAAACAAAACACTTCCACATAAACTAGGACATGAGGCTTTCTTATCACTTAGAAGGTTTATTTTGTACCTATTTTGTACCTATTGAAAGAGCTTTTAAGATTTATTAAGACATAAATTTTAATCATATCTCTCTTGTGCATCCATAAAAGGAAAATATAGTCAAAATAAATTGTTTTAAGGTATTCCTAAAGTATCTTCTCATTGAGAGTCCAATTCTTTTGAATCACTTGTTGACTCAATTGTCAATGTTCATATTTTCCCACGCCATAATGTCCTTTGTGCTGGTGACACAGCATTTCTTAAAAGAGTGTTCCATTGTTTCCAAGATTTTCTTCCAAATTGATACCCATTCTGCAAGTTTTCATGCTAGAGCTTACTTACTGGAAGTGTCACTCCAAAATTTTCAAACCTCAGCCAGTACTCACTTCCTTCCACAAGCAATATTGAAGTGGTTTTTGACTGACATGCCAAGGGTTCCAATGACACCACCAGGAAGACCAGCCACGTCCTTCTATGAGTGGGCAACAACAATGCTGTCTCACCACTACATGATCAACAGAAATTGAGGACACATTCTGATTTCAGTGAGGTCAAAAATAAACAACAGGAAAGCAGATGTGACTCAAGAGATTGAGCTCCCACCTACCATATGGGAGGTCCTGGGTTCAGTTCCCAGTGCCTCCTAAAGAAGACGAGCAAGACAGAGAGCTGACACCATGGGCAGGCATGGCAAGCTGATGCAACAAGAGACACAAGGAGGAAAACCATAATGAGAGACACTACAAGCAGGGAGCGGAGGTGGCTCAAGCGATGAGGCGCCTCCCTCCAACAGGGGAGGTCCTGGGTTAGGTTCCTAGTGCCTCCTAAAAAAGGCAGATAAACAGACACAGTAAGTGCAAACAACGAGGGGGTGAGGAGAAATAAATAAATAAAATATATCTTAAAAACAACAACAAAGTGGGTCTTAGAATTGATTAACTATGATAATGATTTTGGTTTACTTTAGGTTTTTGTTTTTTTGTTTTTTTTTTCTAATTTGTTCTGATGGGTAACGTTTATTTTTAGTCTTTCTTCTATAACAATGAAGATATTTAAGGTTAAGAATTTTTCTATGGGAATAGCTTTTGCTCTCACTGTTAGGTTTTAATATAATTATTATTGTCATTGTTCCTAAGTAGATTGCAAATTATTTTGATTTCCAATTGTACCCAAGTATTATCTATTTATTTTTATTCTCCATGTAGTGACTATTTTGGGGGTACTGTTCAGCAGGTTTTATTTTTATTTTTTATTTTTTATTAGAGTAGATGAAGGTGTATATAAACATCATGCAGGAAGTGCAAAGTTGCCCTATACACCCCTCCCCCACTACACACAGTACATGTTTTTTATTTTATTAGATTATGACCATACCTAGTAAAATATCTACCATTAAAATTGTGCTAAGATGTTCTTTGTGGTAACACATACAGTGGATTCTTGTTATTCATGATAGCTATGTTCAATAAAGTTGCTGTGAACTCAGAATTAATAAGTACTAAACCATTGGTAAACCTAGGGAAGTTACAATGGTTGGTTCCTCTGCATCTCTGGCCACAACATTTTTATCAACAGATCAATATATAGCCCTGTTATATGTGTGCATCCATTTAAATACAGCTATTTAATATATATTGTTGATTTGTTAACATGGAACTCACAGCCAACACCACCAAAGCACTGCAAGTATTGATTTTAGAGTTACAAGTAAATTTCAGTGAGTCCTCACAAATATAGAATCCAGAATAATGAGGCTCGACTATATATTTCTTTTTTGAGATTTATTTTATTTATTTATTTCTCCCTACCCCGCCCCACCCCTGTTGTTTGCGCTCGCTGTCTGCTCATCTTTTTTAGCAGGCACTGGGAACCAAACCTGGGACCACCCATGTGGGAAGGAGGTGCTCAATTGCTTGAGCCACCTCCGCTCCCTATATAACTTATTTTTATAAATTTTTACATACATACAAAAATGTATCATATTTATTCAAAGAAAATGAAATTGAAATTCACTAAGAATTAAAATTAGTTTGGCAATTGTTTCACTCCATTCCTCTCGGTCTTATTTTTATTTTCTACTTGTTGTGAACAACTAGAAAAATTAAGAAATTTCAAGAAGCTCGAAGTTTGTGAGTAATATGGAAACTTAACTGGAGGTAGAAGAGAGAATCACCTTTTTGCCACCTGACTCTTTTTTAAGCACGTGGTCAAGGTAAGGCCAGAGTGAAGCCATGTGCCTTACAAGTCAGGATAGTGTGTATTCCTGCAGGCTTGCGACTGAAGGAGGCCCTGAAGAAGGCTTCTGGATCCTACTGATATTCCGTTGTTTGAGCACAGGCGTTGTCAGTTGTGAAAAATTGCTGAGCTATGTACTTAAGATTTGTGTACACTTCTCTATGTTATTCTTCATTTCTAAAAGTTTTTTCTAATTCAGCCATAAGATAGAGTTATTTAATGCCGTTTCTTCTCTCTGTCCCTATTCCCTCTTCTTTCCAACAAGTGTCCATCTAAAAGAAATACTGATTCTTCCTTCAGATCTTTGAAAACTGCTCCATGTTCCTGCTCCTTCTTTTCTTCATAGTTCTTTTCTATTATAGGAAAGTTTCAACTATAATAGAACCCCGACATTGCTGTGACTTAACTTGCTTATGCAAAGTCCCATGCAGGTCAGAACTCCCTCTCTCTTACAGCTACTCCATCTAGAATGCATACCTTTAAAGGTCATGGAGGCAGTGAGAGAGAAATCTGCCCAGGAGACTTGTAAGAGTTAGAACTCCAAGTAGCTTATACCATTTCTGCCCTCATCCGGTGGGCAGAATCCCGTCACATTGCCCCAAACCAGTTGGCTGGAAAAACATAGCTATTAGTTAGGCTTTTCTGTTGACCTGTCTGTGAGAGTGGGTTTCCCTTCTAGGCCCTGCAATCTTCCCAGCTGTGCTAGATACAGCTTAATCTTCAAACCAGCCCTTAAACCCAAGAAAGTGGTATCTTAATCCCTTTTCCTTCATCATAAAACCAACCAATGTATGTAAACATTTTGCTTTAAGAAAGTAAAAAGATTCCAGTGGAAGGGAAAGTTTTACTTATTTACTTATTTATTTAACTACTACTTATTTATTTTAAGCAACTCTAAATTTGCTTGGCTGTTCCTTAATACTTGCCCAATTGCCCAATTTTACTTTTGATATCTCATATAAGCAATATATTAAAATACTCAAATTCATATGCTATAATTTACAAATAGATTGATCAGTTTCTCCTCCTACCCATTCAGACCCATTCTGCTGGGCTAACATTTCCCCTGCCCATTAGATGAAATTTAACATTAGTCCCACGGTTTTATTATCACTCAATGTCAACTTAAAAAAGTTTGCCTGCTGCTTCTAGTTGATGAAAACAGTCTCAGTTCAATAATAAAGCTATCTAGTCCTTTGTAATAGTCACAAGATTTAGCTTCATGTAGAAGTAAATCTCCCTGTACCCCTGGTCAGACTTGCTTTGAGAAGGGAATAGGTGTGGTCAACCCTTTTTCTATTTCTCCACCTTGAGCTTATATTCTCCTCCACTCTTTTGGCTTCTTCCACCTCTTCAGGAGTTAAAGAGCAGGAAGGAGTAAGGGGCAGGAAGGTTCTTATTAGGCAGATAGCTAGACTAGCTCTTACTAAGCATGAGTTGGTATGCCATGAAGATTAATTCCAGCAAACCTGGGCTAAGCCTGAACTGAACTCAAAAGTGTTCCTGCATGGAATTTGCTCCTGGTCAAGGTATGAAACATATAGATTAATAGTATTGTTACTTTATAACCATGTGTCTGAGGAGTTTGGGGTGGTTTGTACCCACTTGTCAGCATTGTTTACTGATAAGAGTAAGAATGATGACTTGCACCTAGTCTTGGTGAGACTCCCAAAAGACTGCCATTGGAGCTGGCAAAAGTATGCTTATGAGACCCGCAGGGTTTAAGAAACCCTGGGCTTAAGAAACTTAGGGCTCCCTGGTTTCTAGGTATTCCGTGCACATGTCAGTGTTTCCTGGTCTGGGAGTAAGTGCATCCTGCCTCAGCCCTTACAGAGGGTGGAGAGTTAGAGCTGGCACCGGGTCTCTGCTGACCCCTTGCTGTGAGGCAACCTTTTGCTGAGATGCATATCCTTGCTTTAATGCTGATGCTATATTTTATCCATTTCCTGTAGATTTGTAAGCATTGCCATTCAGGGTCCTTCAAGTCTTCTTTGGCAGTCAGACTCTCACTGTCATCATTATCACAGTTGGCAGTGGTGCTATCAAGGATTGCAACTCTATACAACTTAATCTTTGTTTTGAGGGGCATTTTGGGGGATTCTTTGGAGGTCCCCCAACACTTAGTATCTCCCATGAAATGGAGTCCAGCAGTACACAACAGCATTTTCTGCTAGCATTGCCCTTCCAGGCATTCTTCAATGGCATCTAAGACATCCCTCTCCTCAGCTCTCTCACACTCATGGACAACATCTGGTCAAAGTAAACATGGGTGGGAACATGGCCGACAGGTTAGATATATGTCTTAGCTCTCACTAAAACAACAAAGAAAAAGCCAGAGGCTGCCGTGCAGACCTGCTTTGGGGCACAGCAAACCAGGACACTGCTTGCCAACTCCCAGAAGAATAAGGGTCAGAGACACGAAGAAGCCAAAACAAGTAATTGTGAGTTATTAAAGCTCCCAGCTGCTGAGCAGGGCTCTCTTCCCCCACCCCAGGGATATTAAGCAAGGGTAAAACTGCTGGCGAATTGAATCTAACTGAGAGTAGAGCAAGCGTCTACCTCCATGGGAAGGTGCTCTGAGTCATCCAGGAGGGTACTAGACAGATAGGGAAGCCAGGAATAATCGGAGGTTGCTTACTTCAGTGACCGGAAGGGGCACACATACCCAGCCCTCAGGGCAGACAGACTAGGTGGAGACTCAACTCTCTGCTCCAAATGGGAGTGTGACTGCAGATTCTCTGCAAGGAAGAGGAGTCTGGGAGAGCGGAGAGTAATATTTTTGCGGCGAGTTTAGCCAGTTGGGCCTCCCTTGAATATCGGAAGGGACCCCAACTCAACAGGGAGAAGGGAGGGGGATTGCCTCAGGCTGGAGGTCACACCCAGCCACCTAGGTAAAGAGAGGAATTAACTACATCAGTGAGGAGGCAGAGAAAGGCAGCCATCAGCACCACTCCAGCTGACTGCAGGGGATCTAACCTGCCTAAGGGAAAAGGGGTGGATAGCCTTCTGAAAGGATAGTCAACCCAAGGACTGAGAATAGCTCAGTGGGAGAATTCCTGCCTATCATATGAGGTCCCTGGTTAAATTCCTGACTATTCCTTGAGAAGAGATCCACCAGGTTATCAGGCATCCAGCTGAAGCTTTATGACAGGGAACATATAAACATTTTCTTTGTATTTGCTTTTCTTGAATCTCTTATTTAAAAAAAAAAAAAAAAAAAAGTTCATTTTCTTTTATTTCCTTTTATTTCCTTTATTTTACTCACTAAAACCCAGGTCAAAACCTGCAGAGGGTAGGCTGCAGGGTGAGTGATTGAGGAACACCAGCAACCTGAGAAGATCCTTAGGAGTCTAAGAGAGAAGGCTGTTTTTCAGTATTTATTATTATTTTCTTCTGTCTCCTTTTTTAAAAAAACAAGTTGCTGCTGTCTTGTTTCTTGCTTGTTTTGTATCCCCTCCCTTTCTTTCTCTGCTTGTTTCTTTTTCTTTTTTTCTTTTATTCTTTTGGTTACTGATCTATTCAACCTACGCTATTTCTTTTCACTCCTTCATCTTTATATCTTTTGTTTTCCATTGTTATTCTTTCATTCCGCCTCTTTTATTTGGTCTCCAGTTTTTCTTGTTTGTATTTCTCCCTCTCTCCCTTTTTCTCTGTATACTTTCTCTTTTTCACTTTTTTCTTTCTCTCTTTTCTGTTTTCTTTTCCCCTCTTCTTACCATTCCAGCATTTTAATTCATTCTATAAATCTTTTTCTCTATTCTGTTTCTTGTTTCATTGCTTCTATTCCACTTTCCTAATCTTATTCCTCTGTGCTTCTTACTCATGTTAATTTTTCAGTTTCCTAGGTCTTGTATGTTTGCTCTCCTACCTTTTACTATTACCATTACTATTATTCTTTTTGTCTTCCTATCTCATTCCTTTTCTCTGGTCCTAATTTTTTTCCTTTCAAAGGAACATAGGCAGATCTCTCTTACAAAAAAACGCTGAGTGGGGGCAAGATCCTGCCCGAATGAGCTGTTTTGGAAACCCACAGAGTAGGAGGCTTCAAGGCATCGATCTGGAGGGAGCTGGATAAAGAGATAAATTCCTCAAGGTGCTACTGGCTTGATTCTTGGTTACTGTGTTTCCTCTTCTTTGATTCCCCCTTTTCTGTGTATATTGATTTTGTACACCAACACTATCCCTTCTCCTTCCCTCATCATTCTATCTTCCGCTTTCTGTTGTTGTTCTTACATCCCACCTCTCTGTTTAGTTCTCAATTTTCCTGGTTTTTATTTCTACCTCTTCTATCCTTTTTTCTTTCTTTTATTAACTTTTCTTTTTGTCTTTTCTCCTTCCCTCTCTCCTCATTATACTGGCCTTTTAATTCAATCTATATATTTTTCTCTATTTGGTTTCCCATTTCATCGTTGGTACCCCACTTTTTTATTCCTATTATTCTACACTGCTTACATGAGTTAAATATTCATTTTCCAAGGTCTTCAATGGTTCCTCTTCTAACAATTACTATTATCCTTTTACTTTTCTTACCTCTTTCACTTTCTCTGGCCCTAAATTTTTCTCCAAGGGAAGACAGACAAAACAATGAAATAGAATAAGAAGAACAAAGTGTCAAAGAGAAAACTTAACACTAACACAAAAACAGCAATTAAATAAAACCCTAGAGTAAAGAGAGAAGCTAATCAACTGAATAAACCCATCAAGATAAAGAGATGACCAGAGGGCAACAAAAAATTACAAACCATACTAAGAAACAGGAAGACATGGCTCAGTCCAATGAACAAACTAAAAACCAGGAAGAAGTGCAGAACATTGAACAACTAATCAAAGCTGTCCAAACAAATATCAACAGCTAAATAAGAACAACTAAAAAGACAAAAAGAGAAATAAAAACAACATATGACATACATAAACCCAAAGAAAGTATGGCTAATGTAAGTAATTCCTTGAGTTATTACATTGAATGTTAATGGAGTAAACTCACCAGTCAATAGACACAGATTGACAGAATGGATAAGGAAATATGACCCAACTATATGTTGTCTACAAGAAACCCACCTTAGACCTAGGGATTCAAGGAAGCTGGAAGTGAATGGCTGGGAAACAATCTTACAAGCAAACAATAACCAAAAAAGGGTGGGAGTAGCTATACTAATATCAGACAAAATAGACTTCAAATACAAAACTATTGTAAGAGACAAAGACAGACACTACATATTAGTGAAAGGGGTAACCTTTCAAGAAGAAAGAACAATCATAAACATTTATGCACCTAACAGGGGCACCTCAAAATACATGAGGCAAACACTGGAAAAACTAAGTGGAGAAATAGATGCCTCTACAATTATAGTGGGGGACTTTAATACACCATTATCACCATTAGACAGAACATCTTGACAAAGAATCAATAAAGAAACAAAGACTTTGATTAATACATTAGAGGATCTGGATTTAATAGACATATACAGAACACTACACCCAAATGTAATGGGATATACATTCTTCTCGAGTGCACATGGAACATACTCCAAGATAGCCCACATGCTAGGTTACAGAAAAAATCTCAATGAATTCAGAAAGATTGAGATTATACAAAGTAATTTCTCTGACCACAATGAAATGAAATTGGAAATCAGTAAGGGCCAGAGAACCAGTTTAGGCACAAAGATATGGAAGCTAAACAACACACTCTTAGACAAACAGTGGGTCAAGGAGGAAATCTCAAAAGAAATCAGTAACTACCTTGAAACAAATGAAAATGACAACACAACATATCAAAACCTATGGGATGCAGCAAAAGCTGTACTGAGAGGAAAATTCACAGCTATAAATGCACATATATATATATATATATAAAATAAAAGGAGAAAGAGCTAAAATTGAAGAACTAACTGCACACATAGAGGAACTGGAAAAACAACAACAAACTAACCCCAAAGGAAGTAGAGAGAAAAAATAACAACTATTAGAGCAGAACTAAATGAAATAGAAGATAAGAAAGCACTAGAAAAAATAAACAAAACCAAAAGCTGATTCTTCGAGAAAATCAATAAAATTGACAAACCGTTAGCCAGACTAACAAAGAAAAAAAGAGAGAAAATGCAAATACACAAAATAAGAAAAGAGGAAGGGGATATCACCACTGGCCCCACAGAAATAAAGAGTATCATAAGAGGATACTTTGAAAAATTATATGGCAACAAGAATGATAAGTTAGAGGAAATGGACAAATTCCTAGAAACTCACAAGCAGCCTACATTGATGAAAGAAGAAATTGATGAACTCAACAGACCATTTACAAGTAAAGAGATAGACTCAGTCATCAAATACCTCCCACCTAAGAAGAGCCCAGGACCAGATAGCTTCAAAGGTGAATTCTACCAAACATTCCAGAAAGAACTAACACCAACCCTGCTTAAACTCTTCCAAAAAAACAGAAGTAGAAGGGACATTGCCTAACTCATTCTATGATGACAACATTACTCTAATACCAAAGCCAAACAAAGATGCTACAAGAAAGGAAAATTACAGACCAATCTCTCTAATGACACTAGATGCTAAAATCCTCAATAAAATACTTGCTAATCTCATTCAACAACACATCAAATGAATTATACACCATGACCAAGTGAGTTTCATCCCAGGTATGCAAGGATGGTTCAACATAAGAAAATCAATCAATGTAATACACCACATAAACAGATTGAAAAGAAAAACATCATATGATCATCTCTATAGAGGCAGATAAAGCATTTGACAAAATACAGCACCCTTTCCTGATAAAAACATTGCAAAATATAAGAATAGAAGGAAACTTTCTGAACATGATAAAGGGTATATATGAAAAACCCACAGCTAACATCATCTTCAATGGTAAAATCCTAAAATCTTTCCCTCTAAGATCGGGAACAAGACAAGGATGCCTACTATCACCACTCCTGTTTAACATTGTGTTAGAAGTATTTCCTCTAGGCAAGAAAAAGATATAAAAGGCATCCAAATTGGAAAGAAAGAAGTGAAAATTTCACTGTTTGCAGGTGACATGATCCTAAACATAGAAAGCCCTGAGAAATATACAGCAAAGCTTCTAGAACTTATAAATGAGTTCAGTAAAGTTTCAGGCTATAAGATCAATGCTCAAAAATCAGTAGGATTTCCGTACACCAATAATGAACAATCTGAGGAGGAAGTCAAGAAAAAAATACCATTTACAGTAGTAACTAAAAGAATCAAATATTTAGGAATAAATTTAACTAAAGATGTAAAGGACTAATATACAGAAAACTGAGGGTTTGCAACACCTACTCTCCAGCTCATTGGACTCACCCAAGACAACTAACAAGGAGATGATGATGGACAACGACCATCCCAAGGAATAGAGAGAGTCTGCAACTGAAAGAAAGATAGTCCCATCCATCTTCCACATAGGATATAAGCCCCTTCTCAATTAGAGTTGTAGTGGACATCACCATCCCAGAATCCTCAGGATTGGTGAAAGAACTATGGACTAGAGTGGACTTACTGGTATTCTACTATAGACATATTGTGATTCTAGCAATGGAAGAAAGTATAACATTGATGTGGAGGCTCTGGGGGCAGGGAAAGGGAAAAACAGTTGTAATACAGCTTTTTCGGGAATCATCCTGAATGACATTGCACCAACAGATATAGGCCATTTTATATCATCATATAGCATGTAGAACTGTGGGGGAGAGAGTGTAGACTACAGTGTGAACTATGGTCCATGCTTAATGGCAAAGCCCCAGGATGCATTTATCAACTGCAATGAATGTGCCACACTAATGAAAGATGTTTATGTGGGAAGATGTGGGTGGTGTGGAGAGTAGGGCATATTGGAATCCCTATATTTTTTGTGTAACATTTATGTAATCTAAGTATCTTTTAAAAAATAAAAATATATATTTAAAAAGAAAAAAAGTAAACATGTTTGCTTTGCCCCAATCAACTTGAGGAGTGAAAGTCATCCCCCTTGCAGCAACACCCTTCTGAAAACTCCTCTGTCAGAGCAGTAGAGCAACCACAATCTCTTAACTTTTTAGTATCTCGAGGGTAGCACAAATGTCAGTCATTAGGACACATGTCAAGCTCTCTAGGTGTTCCCATTAAAGACCTCCCTAGATATGTGGTAAAAGGGAAATGGCCAACTTTCCAAACAAAAATTATCTTCCAATCTCTATTCAACTCTTTTATATCCTTGATATAGCTGAGGGGATAAGAAGCCTCAAACTGGTTTTGGCTACCTCCTTTGCAAGGCCTGCATAGTGGTCTCACACCTGTCTCACTTAGGAACGTAAGTTAATATCATTGTCTTGAGGCCCTAGTCAACGTTTATTTTTTTTCCCACTATACCAAAGGAAGGAAAAGCAAAGGAAGCCATTGGTTTTCCTTTCCTCGGTAAAGTGGAGAAACAATTTTAAATGGCTCCTATGCTCAATAAATATTGCAGTTTTAACCTTTGGGTAGCTAGCCTTGTGGTATTCACTTCTTCCCTGAGAGAAATAGGTAAGTACAGTGGAGTGTAGGGGAAAAAAAGAAAAAAACATTTTGTCTGAGCAAATGCTTGGAAAAGGTATCTGAAAGCTTTCACTGCTAGTTACTGACTTTGAAGCCTGTGATTTCCAAATTTTCATTTCCAACTAGGGCCATAACACAAATGTGTAAATCTCTCTGCACCCCATGGGTAATAGTGGTGCATTCCTTGTGTGCAGTAAATCTAGGCTTTCTTGCCCCCTGCCCACCCTGAGCTTTGGCCACATAGTCAGCTGACCAGGAATCATTAGGCATGCCTTCTGTAGCCATTGGGCAATTTAATGTAATTATGAATTCCAAAAATATAATTGGATCATGCTTGTAAACTGATCTGTTAATCTGGGCATGATTAAGTTATGATTAGGGCATTGACTGGGCCACATCAGTAGGGCGTTGAGGGAAGAAAATATAAAAGGCATCACAAAGAACAGAGTTGCAGCAGTTTTTGAGAAGCAGTTTTGATGTTGGAGTTTTGATGTTGGAGAGAAGGCCCCAGGAGAAGAGAAGCAAGTCTACATTCACCTGATAGTCTACAGCTGACCTTGTGGAGGAAACAGGAGCTAAGCCCGGAGAGAAACGCAGCCCTGGGAAGAGAGGAACCCGAGAAACCTGAACCCTGGCAAACGTCGGCAGCTGTCTTGCTCCAACACGTGGAAATGGCCTTTGGTGAGAGAAGAAAGTTACGCTTTATGGCCTGGTAACTGTGGACTTCTACCCCAAATAAATACCCTTTATAAAGACCAACCCATTTTTGGTATTTCACATTAGCACCCCTTTGGCTGACTAATACACCTTCCCACAGTCTAATTCTTTCCCTCACTCATTCTGTCCACCTCTTCCCACAATTGCTCCCCAGTGGAAGCAAATCTAGGGACAACTTTGTGTAAAACACAACAGTTCCTCTTTTTAAATTCAAAATAATCAGTCTTTCCCAATAGCATTTACCCAACCACATAAAAGACTCAGCAGGACCTCCATCTCAAAATAAGTTTGTGAGAATGACCCCACAAACATGAATCTCTCAGGCAGATATAGTCCTCTACCATGGCAGAATGCCATGCTGGGTTTCTGCTGCTGAACCCTCACCCTCCAAAGCCCTCAACTGCATGGTTTAAATTAGCACCTTCACATTAGCTGCTCTCACTTCAAGAAGGCTTGTAATAATTTTTATTGTAAATTTTTAAAAATTTGATTGTTATAATAAGTCAAAGAAAATTGTAAATGTCCTCTCCCCACCCCATCTCTTAGGGAATCAAAATAAATAGCATAGCTGTGTACTTTCCTACCTTTCTTTGTGATGATTTAAACATTTACAAGCATATATGCATAAGTACAAGGTGGGTTCTTTTGCTATTTTTTAAAATATCATACTTATGCAGATTACTATATAACTGAATTTCTTTTCCTACTTAGTTAAGGTATTAATTAGGCTATAGTTTGGCTGCAGGTGAGAGAGATCCAAATTAGCAAGATATAAGTTTCCTTCTGTCTGATTTAACAGTCCCAAGGTAGATGGTCCAGGGACCTTCTGGGACACTTCCCCATATGGTGAGCCAGGCATTCAAGCTCTTTCTCTCTTGCTCATCCTCCCCAGCTTGTATCCCTCATCCACGTGGAGAACGATGATTTGCCGCCACAACCATGTCCCAGGAAACAAGATGGAGGAAAGAGGGACGAAGGGACATGCCCCTGCTTTTAAGAACACATCACAGAAGTGGTCCATCTCACTTCCCCTCACAAATCATTAACCAGGACCTAGTCACAGGGCTATACCTTGCTGCAAAGGATACTGGGAAATGTAGTCTTCTTCCCTGACAGGTATGTGCTTAGCTAAAAATTATGGAAAGGGTTGGACGTATGGGGGTAGAGGGCAATTAATAGCCTTTGCCCCAGCTAGAGCTCTTAGTCTAAATCATTCTTTTTAATAGCCACTTAAATTTCTAAAGTGTGGATATATCATAGTTTATCCAACCATTCCCCAATTCCTGAAAATCTGAAATATATTCAAGTTTTTGTTGTTTTCCCTTTGCCTTGACAAGCAGGAATTCTTTAATTTGAATGGGGATTTGTCAAATACATTTAAACAAACTCATTGCATTTTAACTCTCCTTGACTGACAGATAGAGGGACTGTCAAGTCTCTCTTGTTCTATATTGAAGAATCTTGAGGAAGGATGAAGAAACTCAAATAAAAGGCCACAAGACCCTCTTGTTTTTTGTTGTCTTCTGGGTGCTTGTTATTCCCTTCTCAGTGAAAGGAGCTGTTGACAATCATGTAAATGGAACTAGACATATGCACTTAACTAAAAGGAGGCTGCCTTCAGGGGAGAATAATGATTCTGCTTATTTTCTTCAAACAATAGATTGTGGACTATATTCTGGGAGGTATACCCTTCAGTTTAATTTACTCCTTCAAAGCTGACGGTCTGTAGCTATGGATTCTTGCAAAGAAAAAGTCTTTGGGTTGTAATAGGGAGTCTCTGTAACCCAAATGCACAATCATAATGCAGATCTGGGAGAAAAGTTAGAGAGAGAAAGATGAGACAGGGGCAGGGAAGGAAAGAGAGAGAGAGGGAGGGAGGGGGAGAGAGAAGATATGTACAGCAGCATGCTAGCACCAGAAGTACATCCAGGCAATAGAGCCTATGTCTTAGTTAAGTCGCTTTAGTTGTAAAAAGCAGAAAATAACTCAAGTTGGCTTAAAGAGGAAACAAAAGTGTTTATGAAGACATAAGAGCATCTCAGAAGGGCAAAGGAAGGTTGGATCAGTGGGAGGTAGAAGCCTAAAGAGGAAAGCTCTCTGGCAATCTTCTTCTCTATTCCCTCTGCGATCAACCTTTCATGTTTCTCTGCGACAGAGACTCAGTCTTCTCTCTTCAAAAAGCCAAACCAGACTGACCAGGCCATCTCTTAGGCTAGGTCCCAATTTCCCAGGAGGAAAAATCTGGTTGATCCACCTTGGGTCAGGTTTCCAATTTGCTTCAATCAACTGTTACCAGAGAGGCAGAACATGGCTGCCAGGACTATCCCCTTGGGTAACAGTGTGTTCTCCAAGAAAGCATGCTTTTGTGAGGTGGGAAAACTCCCCCCAAAAATGTACTGACTAGAGTCCCTTACAAAAAGGGGGATAAAATATCCTACCTCAAAATAATATAAATTGCTATATGAGCCATTTCTAGACATAATTCCTGGATGAATGACTCAGATTACACAGTTAAGAATTAATTTTAACTGACAGAGCAGCTCTTGACAAAATATGTGGCAAATCTTAGCATTCAAACCAATAGATCAGGAAAAGGTCAGTAGCTGTTCTAGAATCATCTGACCACCACCCCAACCCACAGTAAGGGAGGTTTGGAGTTTTCTCACTACACTCAAATACAGCTGTCAAGAAAATCATTTCACTCTTAGGCATGCAATGACCTACATGCACCTAGGAAGGTGGAAGCCAGGCAAAAACAAGCTCAGGAAATGAGAGGGAAGTTAAATTTTAGCCTGAAGGTGGAACAGAAGAATGGAATGTTTTCCAGTCCCCACAGGGTGCATTTCACAATGGGATTCATTTCTTAGTGTCAAGTGTTGTGAGTTCCAACACCAGCCACTGAAGAACCCTAGAAAGCAGTGGATATAATGTGACTTGGAAACACAAAAGATGGGATTCAGTTCTGCCCCCATCATTTGCTTCTCTGGTCTTAGGCAAGGCACTTACACTTGTAGGGCCTCGGTTTCCTCATCTGAAAATAGGGTAATAATATTATAGTTGTCATAAAAAAATTAAAGCTGTCAGTATGGTAGA
Source organism: Tolypeutes matacus (assembly GCA_026826555.1). NCBI lineage: Eukaryota > Metazoa > Chordata > Mammalia > Cingulata > Chlamyphoridae > Tolypeutes > Tolypeutes matacus. The sequence goes on from JAKSZT010053887.1 coordinate 90,671,028, forward strand.
AAGTCTTAGTGATCAGTGAAACCTAATACCATAAGTAAAGAAATTACAACATCATGAAATGTCAGACTGGAAACATCAGTGTAAGATCACAGCTTTATCTTCTCTAGGGCTGTCACTTCTGAAAGTGACCCAACAGCAGCAGCTGCATCTTGCCAACTACCAATTCGGATGTCACCCCTAGCACCCAAATCTTGAACTGTAAGAAGAAGGGTATCAGATTTCATATCTTGTGAGAAAAAAAATCCTGGTGGTCTGGAATAAACAAAGATGCTTTCAAGAATTAAAAAGTAAAAGGAACCTATGTGAAGAGATTCCAACTGGTCAAGTTGCACAGTTTGATAGCAGATTGAGATACTTTAGATTGACTGAAAAAAGTTTGTGTGTGTATGAAAGACCATGAATTACCAATTACACTCAAAACAAAAATGGTAATATAATATATTCAAAAAGGTAATTGTAATACAAAAGAAATGTGCACATGGTAAAATATGCTTAATTTTATGGGTTAAGACATTATTTTGAGTGTTTTTTCTTCTTTTATGTATTTTGGGGTTTAGAAAGCAAATATATCCACTTTTTTTCTTAATCTGGGCAGGGAGGAAATAGTGAACATAGAAAAAGATGTAAGAAACCAAGAAATCATGGGGAAAAAACAAACCAGAGCAAGAATAGGAAGAATGGAGCATCACCAGTGGTCATATATCACAACCAGAGGAAAAGGGGGTCTTGCATCTGACAGCCATGGATGGTTATGCACAAAGACTCACGTCAATGAGTTTCCAAACATGTGCCCCAAGATAATGAAATAGCATGTTCTATGTCAGTTTTTCCAGGAAACAGACTCTGAGATGGAGATTGGTGGGCAGGTGGTTATTTATGGAATGTTCTTGGGAATAGTTCCAAACAGAAATAATAATTCCAATTAGAGAAGTGCAGAATAAAGGGAAAAGTTGAAATGAGATGCATTAGTGAGTAAGGTGTCAGCCATTCCCATGGGGATTAATGAAGTTGGGATGGCCCTTCAGATGTCCCAAATTGAGGCAGCAAGCCAGGCTTTACTACACCTTCATTGATCCATCACTAGGTGTATTGGTCAGGTAAAGGGGTGCTGAGGCAAAATACCAGAAATCTGTTGGCTTTTATATAGGGTACTTATTTGGGGTAGAAGCTTACAGTTACCAGGCCATAAAGCATAAATTACTTCCCTCATCAAAGTCTGTTGCCATGTATTGGAGCAAGATGTCTGCCAATATCTGCCAAGAGTTCAAGTATCCTGGGTTCCTCTCTTTCCAGGGCTTGTTTCTCTCTAGGCTCAGGCTTGCCTCTCTCCACAAGGTCAGCTGTAGACTATTAGGCGAACAGCTTGTCTCTCTTCCTGGGGCTTCTGCCAAGTCTGTGGAGCTGTCTCTATTCCTCTGTGTTCTTCTCCTGTGTGTTTACTTCCCAGGCTCCAGCATCAAAACTCCAACTCACTCCTCTGCTCTGCCATGTAGTTTTATCTGTGAGTCCCCACCCACCAAGAGGGCAGGGACTCAACGTCCTACTGATGTGGTCCAATCAAAGCCCTAATCATAATTTAATCATGCCCAGGTACAGACCAGTTTACAAACATAATCCAATATCTATTTTTGGAATTCATAAACAATGCCAAACTGCCACACTAGGTCAGGCTACATCCTAGGTAAGAGATATAACCTTATACAAGGCAGCTCTGTTAGGCTGAGGGAAATTCCTGAGATGGGACTCAGCTTTGAGCCATAAGCATGCAACATTTCTCAGGGGTGAGTTCCTTAATCCTGAAGGAGGGATTTGTATGTAAGAAGTAAGCACAGCAATCTACTTGTACCATTCAGATCCACTTGTTTCATATCATAAGTTCACTTCATGTGGAAATAGCACCTCCAGTATTCTGGTTAGTCTCTTTTCCAGAGGAAACTTGCAAGAAGATTAGTAGGATGAATTTACAGCCTCCATCACTGCTGTTAGTCTCATGGTTGTAAGAAAGGTAACTGACTATCCCATTTCACCCAAGACTCATGGGTGAGATACATGATTTTGGGTGCTTAAACCAGGACAGTCTTGGGCAAATTGGGATGGTCGGTCACCTTAACTGCAATTAATACCCATTGTCTCCCTCCTTTACTACCTAGTCTAGATGCCACAGTCTCAGCAATTCTGCTAATCTAGAGTTCCCTGTTCTGTGAGCAATCTAAATTTGTGGTTACCATCCTCTTCTTAGGATGGCACTTGACCATTTACCCTCAAAATTAGCAATATAAGAGATACCCTACTGGATCCTTTAGGTGCCAAACATATCCTTTCTTGCCACCATAGTGCAACAGCAGTCCTATCTCCTGATTATCATGGTCAATTAACTCTGTCAGAATGGTGACTCTTTTCCTTACTTCTGGTCTTTAGTACAGGTACCCAAAGTGACTAGGTGGAAACCATATCTTAAAGTTTCATGGGACTCATATAGTGTCCCCTGGTGGAAATATCCAGGATCTGTGGACCTAGAGTTGTGAAGAGAGACATAAAACTTCTGAAAATAGGCCCAAGGGAATGATAATGAACTCCGCCATTTCTACTTGCACCCTCTACCCTCCAGACACATGTATTGTACCTAATGGGCGTACAGCACTGTATTAGTCAGGGTTCTCTCGGGAAACAGAATCAGCAGGTGATATCTGTTAATAATATTAAATTTTAAGAGTCTCTCACGTGACCGTGGGGATGCACAAGTCCAGGTTCTGCAGGCAGGCTGCAAACGAGTGGCTCCGATGAAAGCCCAATGAAAGGTCGTTGATGAGTTTCTGGGAGAAGTTGCCTGTCCAACGTCGAGCTGGGAAATTCTCTCTGAATGTTGAAATCACTTCCACTTTTAAGTCATTCAACTGATTGGATAAAAGCACCACCCATTGATGATGTAATCTCCCTGATTGATGCAGATGTAATCAGCCATCCACACAGTAAACTCACTGGTGATTGAAGTCCATAAATGCTCTTGTATTACAATTAGCCCAGTGCTTGCTGGAACAAACACCTGGACACAACTACCTGGCCGAGTTGACACATTAGCCTAACCATCACAAGCACTATATAGTAACTATTGATTTACAGTATATATTCCACCCTGCAAGATAATGTCCTATCTTTTCAAGATATCATCTCCAAGCTAGCACCTCACTTATGCCTTCAAAAAGACTGTCTCAGACTATAAGCTTCTGGAGGGTGCAGTACATAATAGGACTAGTGGATCCCATGGTTGTGTGCCCATTGTCATACTTCTTTTGCTGTAAAGAGTAATCCTCCATCCAATGAAATGTTATGCTGGATCCCATGTCAGCAGATAAAACACACACACACAAAAAAACCTTGTAGTGTGTTGGATGAGGTCCCATGGGAAAGGGAAACCTATGTCTGGAATGTATTGGTTCCATTTAAAATGAATTACTACTCCCTCTTTGAATGTGGAAGCAGACCAATGTATTCAACAGGACATCAAGGGATAGTGCCATATTGGAGACTCAGCATTGATCTCCATTGCCAACAGGTTGAACATTTAATAGTGGCAGTAGCTAGATCAACTTTTGAAAGTGGGAATACATACTATTGGGCCTATGTGTACCTCCATCTTGGCCACTGTGGCTACTCCATCAATATACCCATTGTGTCAGCACTGAGGGGATTGATGACAGAAGCTGGATGATGACTATTGGCCAGGTAGTCTTCTTGGTTGTTTAGTGCCTCTGCCATGGGAGGCTCCTGGTCAGCATTAACATGTGTTACAAAGATCTTTATACTTGGTAACCATGCCTCATTTTTTAGATCTCCTTGTCCCAATCTTCCAATCTTTTTCCTGCCAGGCCCCTGACCAACCAGCCAAGTCATTCACCCTTTTCTAGGAGTCCATTCATATTCTTACCTTGAGATATTTCTCTTTCAAAGTGGATGACCAGATGTGGTCAATGTTTTACCCATTGGGAGGATTTCTCCTCCTTTCTGTTTTTCAGCAACACCCATAAATGGGGCAGAAGGGCAGCAACAACACATTTTCGGTTTGTACCCACTTACTAAGCCTATCTACCCTGAACCAAGCTCAGCTTTTTCCTCCTTTATCAGCTGGTCAAAAGGATCCCCTAATGAAGATATAGGTGTGAGCAGAGAGAGAGGTCCTGCTGCATATGATAGAAAAATGGGAGTCAAGGCCACCTGCTTGTGCATTTTATTTGTGCCTCAGGCCCCACTCACAACCTATTCCAGGGGTTCCACTTCTGTCTCATAAAAGATTTCTCCTGGACTCACCTCACCTTATGAGTTGGTGGGTCCAGCAGAACCCAGCCCATGATGGGCAGTTCTGACCCCAGTGTCACTTAATGTCCTATGATCAATGTGACAGTTTTAAATTCTTTTATGAATCCTAAAAAGAGAAAGATTATGTTTTTGAACTAATCCATTCCTGAGGGTGTGAGACCTTTTCGATTGGACTATGTCAGTGAGGCATGACTCAGGTTGAGTCTCCACCCTCTTGCTGAGTCTAATATAAACAGAGACACACAGAGGAAAAAGGAACTCTGCCACATTTGCTCTGGCCAAGTGAGAGAGGACTCCAGGGTTGCCTATAGCTGCAGAAAGGCAGAGAACCCCCAAGAGACTGAGAGAGGAGGACAAGAAAGAGACAAGGGCTGGTTGCCCACAGCTGGAGGTGAAGGCAGAGACCTCAGCAGAGATGGGTGGCCATCTTGCTTTGCCAGGTGGCTGGACAACTAGATTAACAGTAGCTGACTTTGGTGGGAAAGCACCTCTGATGGTGCCTTGATTTGGATATTTCCGGTCTCAGAACTGTAAGCTTTTACCCCAAATAAATCTTCTTTAAAAAAGCCAACCCATTTCTGGTACTATGCATAGGCAGCCTTTGGGAAACTAACACAATTAGGTATTCTACTCTACCTAAGCCTGGTAGCACACCAGGAGCTGTTTTTTTGAATAGTATATAATTCTCTGCTGCTAATCATATAGCCTTGTTCCACAGCCCCGGGGTCTATACTGTGATTCTCCTATGGGGCTTGCCATAAACTCCACATTATGTCTTTTCCCACCATAGAAATCTCTAATTCCATAAGAGCTGCTGGATCATATGGCCCAAGTAGCATAAGTGCTTACACTGTGGCCTAGGACTGATACGGAGCCCTTTCTTACTCTGGGCCCCACTCAAAGCCTTCCATGTCACCAGTAAATGGATTAAACTATATTCTCAAGTGTGAAATTTATATTTCCAGAGCTTTAAGAAGGCTACCAAACAGTATGTTTCTTTATTAATGGTAGAGGTCCAAGAATAATTTGTCCTTTATATTTGGAGTGGATGCCTGGCCTGCTCCAGACCACGTACCAATAAAAACTTCACAAGGTAGCAGGCTCCTGAACTTCCTAAGGTTTATATCCCACCATCTGGAACACAAGTGTTTTACCAAGGCCTCTGGTATACTTGCCGCTTCTTGCATGTTGGTCCAATGAGCACAAGGCCGTTGATATTGTAGACCTCTGTGATCTTCTTCAAAATGCCCAGATAGCCCAGATGATCCAGGTTTTTTCAAAGTATATTATAACAGGGCATAGGAAATTCAACAATACTGTTGTGTATCCATTATGAAGGAAAACTGCTCTGCTCTGACAAATAATTGGCTCTCTACCACATACAGGAGGTATAAGGCTAATTTGCTCTCATAACAATACTACATATGGCACAGCAGCTTCAATTGGAGCTACTATTAATTGAGTTCATGGTAGTCCACTGTCATCAACCAGCATCTGTCTGGGTTTTTCAGGGGCCAGACTGGTGAGTTAAATGGGGATATGAAGGCAGCTCCCACCCCTGCATTCTTTAGGTTTATATCAGGATATTAATCTCTATCATTCAAGATGAAATAATTTTTATTTACAATTGTTTCCATTTTCTGTTGCTAAATACCAAACTACCTCAAAACATGGTGGCTTAAAACAGCAACAAGTCCATTATTTGGCATGACTCTGTTGTTTAACTGGGACTTAGTTGCATAGTTCTCCTGGTCTTGTTTGGAGTTCCTCATGTGAATGCAGTCATATGGCAGTTGGGACTGGAATGTCCAAGATAGCTTCAAGCCCATATCTGTGACTTTGTAGAGATGGTCGGAAGGCTGGGAATGGTGTCTCCAGGCAGTTAGCGAGGGCAAGCCACTCTGTGCAAACTTTTTTCAAGCCTTTGCTTGCACCCTGCCTCTAATATCTATTTTCCAAAGCCTAGAGTCAATGTAGGAGGGGACAGCACAAAGACATGAATACTGGGAGACATAGTTCATTGGGACCCACCAAAGTAACTGTCTATTTTGGCCATTAGGAGGAGAACAGTTCCAAAGGTTTCCAAATGGCTTTCCCCTTGAATAGTTCTTAGCTCCAATACAGGAGTTCTGACAACTATCAAATATGTCTGCTCCAGGGAAATGACCTATAGATAAGTCCACAGACTGTACTCTGAGCTGGACCTGGGGCATCTAAGAGGGAGACCATGATGATGCTTCAGGTATTAATGTCATCTCAAACCCTGTTTCCAACAGTCCTTGAAATGTCCAGGAATTCCCCTTTATGTAGTATACAATTAATTGAGTAAATGGTTGGAAGCCCTTTGGGGAAGAGAGGAAGGAATCCTTATCATATTCACCTCCTGGGGAACCAGCGTCTCCTTCAGTCAACTGGCTCCAAGTCCAAAAACTGACTCAGGTCTGGAAACTGGGCAAGAGACATCATGAATTTTTATTGGATTGGTTACTCTCAATCTCCTGATAATCAATCCTTGATTTCTTTTGCTTATATAGATTGAACAGCTGCCCATCTCTCTTGCCTAAGGGGACACTGCATTCTATTAGCCATCTCCCTAGCTCTCAGTGGGTCAGACCCCCTGGCTGCCACTTTGACCTTGCCATTAATTATGATAATTATGCCCTCCTTGCTTCTAACAGTTACATGCTGTCACCTGGATCCTATCGTCCCCATTGCCATCACTGAACTCAGTGCTGTAGCAGCATCTCCTACCGTCAGCCCTGGCCCTAGGAGCACAGCCACCTCTGAACTCAGTGATACTGGTGTCCTTACCAGCTCATTCCTTATACTTTGTTGAATGGAGGGTTCTCCTACCTCTCCGTGGAACATAGCTGGTGTGTTTTTACCCTTTACAGCCTATCCACTCGAGCATACTCTCTTCTCTGAGCCTTGGATCCCTTCTTCTTCCATCTACCACAGCAGTTCTGGCATTCTACAGTACTTAGTGTGGGCCATCACTTTCTCCAAACGTCTAAGGGCAGTGTCTTATCCCATAGGGCCCTTGCCAAGTTGTTAAACCATGTACACTGGGAGAGTGCTCCCACACCTTTAAGCAACTTTCAATTCCACTCCCCCTCAGTCCAACATTTCATTCATACTCTTCCTGCTCTGGCTGCCACATGTTGGCCAGGGCTTTCACCTTCCTTTCCTCCCTTAGCAGGCCCATCACTTCTCTGGCTAGATTATGTTGGGACTTAACTCTAGTTATTGGTCTGGTGGCCAGAAGAGGTGGAGATAGATCCTGAGGGTGGCAGGGATGGAGGCATGTGCTGTCTTGCAAGGCAGAGACTCCTGCTTTGTCTTCAAGAAAAGAGATGCACAAGCCTTTAAGGATTTTGTCATTTCTATAGGCTCAAAGTATTCAGCATATTCTAGGGATTAAGATTTTCAATTACATAGACCCAGATAACCTCATTCCAAGTCTCAGAGTCCCACACTTTCCTCATCAGGACCCTGGCAATTGTGTAAAAGCCTTGCCTGATTTGAGAATTCAACCTTCTCCAGAGCACCATCATCCTTATAATTAAGTCCTAGACCTAATGCTGAACTTGTTTTCCCCTTTTTGCTACAGAAAATGAAAGATTCTTTGTAAACTGCTGTGGCAGTTTGAGATTATTTATGAATCCCAAAAAGAGAAGATTATGTTTGTAAACTAATCTTTTCCTTTGGGTGTGATACTTTTTGATTGCATTAAATTCAGCTGAGATGTCTTTGATTAGATTACCTGTTAAGATTAGGCTTTTTGATTTGACTACATCAGAGGGGGTGACTTAGGTTGATCCCTGACCCCTTGTTGGGTCTGACATAAATGGACACTCACTCAAGAAGACACACAGAGAAGAGAACTTTGCCATTTTTTATCCTGCCACATGACAGAAAGGAGAAGGCTCAAACAGCTAAAGCCCCGGGGAGAGATAGACCATTTGGCTGATAAGTTAGAGCTGACCTTGAGAAGAGAGCCAAGACTGATATAGGAAGCCCTGAGAGACAAGCCCTATGCCAGCCTGCAGCTGAGATTGGGAAGCTGGGCCCACAGAGCCTCAAGATGAAAAGGAAGCCCAGAGGGGAAACCCGGCAGAGATCACCTGCCATCTTGCTTCAACATGTGACAGCTGACTTTGGTGAGAAAGTACCTCTTAAGGTACCTTGAGTTGGACTTTCCACAGCCTTGGGACTGTAAGTTTTTACCCCAAATAAATACCATTTATAAAAACCAACAGATTTCTGGTACTTTCCATAGGCACCCCTTTGGCAGACTAATACAGCTGCCAAGAAGTCTCTCTGGTTTTCACAACTTCACCTTCGAATTGGTGATTAAACCACCCTCGGCCTTTCATCTCTTCAACGCTGTGATAGCCCCAATCAACAACCCATCCAATTTCACAATCCTGAAAATTACGACTATCCTTGAGCCCCTCAAATGCCCGAGATATCATACCTGCCAGTGAATTCTCTTCCATCAGTATCCCATCTCAGTCCACCACCAGTGACTGTTTTGACAATTGTACAACACCATGTGCCAGGGGTGAGCTCTCTGTCTCCCAGGACACTGCGTCTTAGGACTGCTCCTGGCACCAACCTTCATAGGTGGGTTCCTTGGAAACAAACCCTGAGATGGAGGTTTATTAGGGAGTATTCTTGGGAACAACACCTGTAAACAGGTAAAGGAAGGCAGGTGGGGCAGAGGGGGGAGTTGAATGGGGATGCAACAGAGGCCTCAGCCAATCCCACAGGGAGCTCTGAGACTAGAATGTTTCTTCAGAGGTATCTCATATTGAAGCCAAGAGTTAGACCTCTGTACCCCCACATCAACTAGTCCTTGGGGTGAGGCAGCTCTCTTTGGCCAAGGAAAACTTCTGGAGAAGGGCTCACCTATGAGCCAGTAGCAGGCAATGTACCTGGCCACTGGGGAAGTAAGTGCTTCTGTCCTGAAGAGCGGAGCTGGTTGTCGCATCACAGCCTTCACTACAGAGCCCAAACATGATCATTTACTAGGTGTCTTAGTTTGCCAGGGCTGTTATGACAAATACTACACACCTCTTAGCTCCAGCAACAGGAATTTTTGGTCCCACAGTTTTGGAGGCGGGAAGTCCAAAATCAAGGTCTCAGCAGGCCATGCTTTCTCTGAGTGTGTGGTGTCTGGTGCTGGCTTGCCACAGTCCTTGGGTTTCCCCAGCTTGCCTCTCTCCTTCCATCACATATTATCTGCCTCATTCTCTGGCTTCTTCTGACTTGTGGCCTCTACTTCTGTGTCCAATTTCCTTTTGCCTTTAAAGACTACAGTCATATGGATTAAGGGCCACCCTGATTCAATTTGGCCTCAGTTTATTTCCTTTTCTTTTGAATGAGTCCACATCTTAACTAATAATAACATCTTCAAAAGTCCTGTTGGCAAAGGGGTTCACACCCACAGATATGCAGATTAAGACTAGAAATTGTCTTCTGCGGGGAACACAATTCAGTCCCCAACACGAGGCAAACCTCATCCTCTAAATGGCTGTATTAATCATGAGATACCTAGGAAAGCATAACTAACACTTACAGACCTGAAAAACATACAATAATGGCAGGACAATGGAAAAGAACAAGTTTCAAAACCCTAAAAGCCTCAAAAACCTAAATTCTGCTGATGCAGCAAGAGAAACAAATTAAAAAGTGGGCCAGCCAAATGACCAGGGCTCTGGCTTAAATTATCTTGAACTTAAAAAACAGGCCCTATGTCCAGACCACAAATCAGCTGGTGCAACCCAGAACATGACATCCAAGCTAGTCTGGTAAAATTAATGCTACCCTGGGGAGATATATGAATAAGAGTGAGAATCAGAATACAGATACAGATAGAAAATATAACATTTAGATCCACAGTGTAAGTGTAATGGTAGTCAGTTCTGCAATCACTGTGATATTCTGTGTGTTTTGTCTTCTTCTTAGGATGTTTAGAGCATTCCAGAGAATCGGATACATTAGCCTTGTTAAAATTAACTGTTTAATTTTCCTGGGGGGTGGGGTGGAATATCTTCTCAAATTCCTAAATTTTGATTTATTCATTTTGTTAGGTCATATGTGAATATTTAGAGAAACATTAATTATTTAATGGTCAAAGGAATGCTTATTGTTTGATAAGGTCCAAAAAGTTAATAAATTGAGCATCAAAGAAAAGATAGGTAGTAGGGTTCCTTTCCAAGCAAAAAAGTCTCAGAGAGTAAACAATAGAATCAACAGAGATGACATCACGACTGTGAAATTGCGTTCCCCCAGGCCTGGCGTGGATACATACTTGATGTATGTTGTTATTGTTTTAACCATAAAACCTGCCCTCCCCCCATTCGAAAGACAGTACCAAACAAAAAAAGAGTTCAAAGCTAAATTTAAGTAATTGGATATTACCCATGGCTTTTACCTTTGTATGTCCATCGTGTCCTATTCATAAGACAATCGCAGGCTGATGTAGATAGAAATATTTATTAAATTCTCTTGGCTGGCCATGCTTAGGAGGAGCTCTTATTTTTTTAAAGTTATCATGTAAAAGCACATGGTTCTCCCTGTTCCTACCATAAAACTCCTTCAAACTGATTTCGTAGTTTAGAGCATACAAGTCGCTCAAGGCTCTTTACTTACATTTGCTACTTCCGCATGGATGGAATGCCTCTCTCTTTTGTCAACAAGTAAACTAATTAATCATTTTCAAGACTCATATCAAATGTGACCCAGTAGCCTCCTCTTTGAAGTCTTTCTCTATTTCCCTCCCTGCCACCTAAACCCCTTCTCCTTGCAACAGATTTTATTGCAACCTCTTCTCTATTCTCATAAGAGCTTCTGAATGTATCTGTTAAACAACTTATGTGGCATTTTAAAAAATAATCGTGCTTTTTAAGCATATGCTTACTTGTCTCTGTTTTCAATTAATAGTGATGGCAATAATTTTAACTTGCTGATTTCTGCTTCTCATACAATAGTTGCAGAATAAATACCAGTTGAATAGAAGAGGAAATGAATGAAGATCATAGCATGAATATTTGGAATTTAGAGGAAAGTCATCATATATATTTTTATTAAATTATATATTTTCTTATATCTCTTTCACCATTTATCTTAAGGTCAAATGTTTTATTTGTTAAATTTTATTGCATAATTAAGTGATGTGTCTGGATATCTGTGCCTTCATTTCAAAAGTGTTACACTTGGTCAACAGTCATATACCAAAAACTGCAAATTAAGACAGTAAATAAATTAATGAACCACAAATTGTCTACTGTTATTAATTACTGTGGCTATGTTATAGGGTTCAGTCTATATATGTAACAAACTTTGATAGGAAAAATAGTTGTGACTTTTCTTCAGTTAAGAAAAACAGTTTTGCCTTTTCCAGAAATTCCTATAAATGGGATCAGGCAAGAGGTAGTCTTTGGGCCTTGGCTTCTTTCACTTAGAATAATGCTTTTTGAGATTCATTCATGTTGTGTTCACCAGTAGCTCATTTCTTTTTATTACTAAGTAGCATTTCACTGTATGGAAGCACTACAATGTGCTTATGCATTCATCGGGTGATGGAGGCAGGAGGAGCTCTTGATCAGCTCCTTCCATTCTCTCTTCCTGGAAGGCAGCAGATAGAGGATGTTCTGGGGTCCTAGCAACTATCAGCTGAAACTGGTGATTAATTATTTGAGACTTTTATCCAAAGTAATTTCTATCAAAGAGGCTGTTCTCTTTCCAGGGAGGGAAAAAAAAATCAGAAAATCAAAACAAATTCAGATTTATTTTTGTGTGATACAATAAACAGAAAACAGACACACCAGAGAAGCCAACAGCAAGGCAAAGATTTGGATTTTAATGCCAATCCCTTCCCAAGTTTTTAAGTAGTCAGGGCTCCCAAAATGCATGCTGTACTCTCACAATGACTCTCCTGGAAGTATTAAAACAAACCCCTATAAGTTTATTTCCTTTTCTTTTGAAAGCATTTAAGCTCTGCTCCTGCAATATGAGACCTCTGTCCCTGGGCTAATAACCTCCCCTGAAACTTTTTAATCCTCAAGCAAAATGTAGGTCTCTGAGTTTCCTGGCTCCATTCAAAGCCACTTTAATGTCAAAGCACGTGAGTGCACAATGCCCACTCAGTTCTCATGGATTTGATTTTGCTTTTTTCTGACTCTCGACTTCCTTTTTATTTTACGTTACATTCTTATTTACTTTTCAAGTCACTTTCTGGAGCCAGCTTGTCAGCAAGCATGGGCCAAGTTGGCCCGGGGTTGCCCTAGCAAGAAAGCAGGCCTGAGGCTGCCGCCATGCCCAGCCACCGTCCTTCAGCACTTCCTCTTTCTCAACAGAGCCACAAAATGGGTCAACCGTCCCCTGGAAAAAGAATAGTCTTGTCCTTCAAGGTGTCCTTCCGTGAGACATGGGGGAAGAGAAGGGGAAGTCTCCTCTCCAGAGACTCAGATTCCAATGCCAGCACTGCCACTAGCTGTGTGACCTTGGGCAAGTCACATCCCATCTCGGTGTCTGAGTCCTCATCAGTAAAAAAAGGCGCAGGATTAGAAAATGAAATAAAAGGCTGACTCCAGGTTTTGATGTTGGCTGACAGCTCTTAAGCCTCACCTCTGGCTCTTCCCCTTCTGTTCACATGTGGGAACTCTGGTAAGAAAGCGCGGTGCTTCTTTCTTTGGCCCTGGGAGGAGTCTCAAACAAAGGAAACCCCTGCCAGCGTGTGGGGAACCTGCCCTCTAACCACCATAAAAACCTCAAGCCAGTTTCCTTTGCCTGCTCTTTCAAGCCATTTTCATACCTGCTTGGGATCTACTCTGCTCTCCCCAGAAAGCCTCATTATGTGAGTTTTAAACCTTTTCACACTCTCTTGATATATGTATGGCATACTCAGTCTCAGCATCCAAACCAGATTTGGGGTTGAGAGCCGTCATCTTTCTACAGTGTCATTACAACAAGCAGTCTAGGAAAAACATAATATAAGCGGCATGTGAAATTTTATATTTTCTAGTGCCATCTTAAAAAAAAAAAATAGGTGAGATCAATTTTAATGTTATAGTTTATTTAACCCAATATTTCCAAAATATTATTATATTTCAACATGTCAATGAGGTATTTTAACTTTTTTTTCCTACCAAGTCTTCAATATCAAGCAAGTATTTTACACTACAGTATATCACAAGATCAACATGTGGCTAACCATATGGGACAGAGCAATTCTAGGAGACCCAAATAAAGGCCCCAGATTCCTAAGCCATCATTAATTATAAAAAGTATTACCTTAGGGAAGCGGCTGTGGCTCAATCGGTAGGGCTCCCGTTTACCATATGGGAGGCCCCGGGTTCGGTTCCCGGGGCCTCCTGGTGAAGGCAAGCCTGCCTGCGGCGTGGTTACCTGACCCAGCGAGCACAAGCAGCAAGTGGGGGATAAATGAATAAATAAATAAAATCTTTTAAAAAAAAGTATTACCTTATTCATCAAAACTAAGATGCCATCAATTATAAGATGCACTCTTGTTTCACACCACTAAAATAAAAAAGTCAATCATAACTATAAATGCCATAAATGGTAAAATGAATAAAAAATTCAGAGATACTAAACTGTGAAAAATGTGTGCACCTTAGAACTGAATGAATTTTTTATAAAGTAGTTTTCCCTAAAGGTCCTGACTTCAGGGAAAGTTATGAAATGTGAAAATCAATTACTTTGTTGCTATCACCCATTTCCTACAAGATTCTCCCTCCCATCTGACCCTCTCTACTAGTTCCTGTCATCCTTGGTTTAATTATCAGCAGGTGATGAGAGAGTGCTTGTTGATAAGCACTCACTGTGTCATGAGAATCCTTGATGTGACACTTGCATTTTCCAGGAGGACAGGTAAAATGAGACATTCATTGAGCACTCTGCTATGCAGTGGGCTCATCTAATCCTTCACAAAATCCTGTGTGTTAAGCATTATTTTCATTTCCATGACAAAAAAAAAAAAAAAAAAAAAAACAGACTCAGAGAGGTTAAGTAACTTACCCAAGGTCAACAGTGACTTCATGGCAACTTCGGCTTTCAAGCCTAGATCTCTCTGATTCAAGAGCTCAAGTGGTTTCTGAATAAACAAGAGAGAAGAGATAAAGTTGGGATGACAGGTGGTGGCCCCAGAAGGCAACTACTTATCTTCCTCATATGACTACTCCACCCCTTAGCAAGCCCCAAAGGATTGACCTGAGGGTGGCCTCCTCCATCACTGCCAGCTCTGGCCACAGTATTCAGCCACCTGTGGTGACTTAGCAGGATTCCTTTCCAAGGCTGCAAGAAGCACTTGGAACAGGGCAATCCCCTAAAAAATGTGCCATCCTGAGCTCCAGGGAAATGCCTCAGTGAGCAGAAGCAAAAAAAAAGGGTGACTTGTGCATTTTTGGAGTCAAGACTCTGCACAGTTGAGTGGCCATGGCCCATCACCCATGGCATCATGGCCACACAGCTGCAGTTCTCAGGAGCCAAGCAGCCAGGGCTGAGCAGATATTCCTTGTTCTTCTTGTCCATGGGCTTAACAGCAGCAGCCCAAAGACCCTAGCCAGGTCCAAAAGACTGCCTGGCAAGCCATACAGCTCAGAGAGCTGAAAGAGGAGAAGAGGATACTCTTCAGGTTCACCAGGATCAAAGCAGCACACCACACAGACACTGCCTCAAAAAACACAGGCAAAGAAACTCCTCACTCAGCCTCTCAGCTCGAGGTGTGGGTAGGTATCAAAACTGCTCTTGAGCCCTATTTATCATTGACAAGCTGTGAATATTAGGAAAAAAGAAAAGAGTAGTTAGACACCTTAATAGAGAAATAAGACAATGTAAATAATAATAATAATAATAATGGTCCAGGCTCTGTCAATGATGGGAATCAGAAGAAGGCCATCTTACAGAATTTTCTCTGTCATTTGCAATTGGGAGTCTTGACATTTCATACATTAATCTTTCTTGGACACCACTACAGTTTAAAGATACTTTACAAATGCCTGGCCCATACCTTCCTACAAAAACTCAGGTATTTAGCATATCTAGCCTGTTGCTGCAAAGGCTAAACTAGCCTCATAATAAGCCAAGCCCTCACAAAATTCAATGAATGACCTTGGCATATGGACTCTAAGAGGCATTTTTCTCATCTACTCACTTTGCACACTTGGAAGGCCTAAGTTAGGGGATTTCCAGAGGAGAGCCCTGGTGCCTGGGGACACTTGGCCACCTCCACCTGATATGGCTACCCAAGGGTCACCACGGAGGGTCAGCTGTACCTTCAACTGCCCTGGCTGCCCAAAGGCCAGAAAGGAGTGAACCCTTTCCATAGAATCCACTCCTTGACAGTCACTCACTGTCTCCAGTTCGTTGGGATGGGGCACAGCAGAGGAAGAAGACAAATCCAGGATCTGAAGGGGGTAAAAATTCAGACCAGTGCATTCCAAAGCAGGCTTCAACGACTTAATCCTTTTCCTAATGATAATCTGAATACTATTAACTTTGATTTTAAAAAATTAAAGATGCCCTTTACTGATTGCTTGCTGTGTGCCAGGCCCAGTGCTAAGCATTTTACATACCTCTTCTCATTAATCTTTATAGCACTTGCCACTATCTGAGAGTCTCTTGCTCATTTACTTATTAGCTGTCTTCCTCATTAGAATCTAAGCACCATAAGGGTTGGAAGCCATTTCCCCGGTATGGAAGGAAGGTGCCAGCACACAGAAGGCACTCATCAAGTACTTATTGAGTGAGTGATTTTATCTTTAATGATGAAAACATCCTTATCTGCATTTTACAGATGAAGAAATGGAAGGCCAGAGCAACTCAGTTACAAAGCTAGTAAGTGGCAGAACGAAGATTTGAACCCAGATCTTGAGGACCAAAATCTATGCCCTGAATTACCAAGGACTGTTTAGGAGACTTTGGCTGAAGTCCTTAGAAGACCCAATGCAAAAAAGCTTAAACAATGAGGAGATTATATTACATAACAAGAAGTTCAAAGATAGAGGTAGTTCCAGGATTGCTTGATTCTGTGGCTTTGTGTTGAGCATCATCAAAGACATAGCTTCTCTAGCATTCTTCCTTCCTGCCCTGTCAATCTGAATGGCTCATCCTCTTAGGCTGCTGGCTCCCTTGACAGTCCCAGGATGGGTGCCACAGGTGTAGGCATCATGTGCAGACAACATCCAAAGGTCACACTGAGACCCACCCTGCTCTGCAACCCTTGAAAGCAAAGAAAACTTTCCCCACAGCAGCCCCAGCCAACTTCTCCAATTTTTGGCCAGAATTGTACCTCATGACCATACCCAATCTAAACCACAATTGCCTTAGATAAGTAAGCATTCATCCTCAGGAGTGGAGAAAGGGCCACAGCCAAGGACAAAACCATGCAGAGAAGGGTGAACAAGTGAGGTTCTGTTCGTGTTTCAGTTATTATTGTTGCTGAAGAGATTTCCTTAAACTTAGTGGCAGGAAACAGTAATGATTTACTTATTCTCAAAGATAATTTGGAAAAGGCAGAGCAGAGGTGGCTGGTATCTGTTTCATGATGACTGGGGCTTCAGTAACAAGATTAGAATGACTAGGAGCCCAGAATAATCACCTGCAGGCTTCTTCACTCATGTGACTGGTGCCTGGATGGAAATGACTCAAAGGCTGGCCTCAGCGGGGACAGTTAACCAGAGCTCTACACGTGGCCTCTCTACGTGACTTGGGCCTCCACACAGAATGGCAGTCTCATTCTTACATGACTGCCCTGAGCTCCAAATATGAGTGTCCCAGTGAACAAGGTGGATGCAGTATCACCTTTTATGATTTAGCCTTTGACCATAATCTATTGGTTGAATCAGTCACAAACCCATCCAGACTCTAGGGGAGAGTACCAAGACCCTATCTCTCAATGGAAAGAGTGTCAAGGAATTTGTGACCATTTTTTTAAACTGCCACTGTTAGCAAAGGAGTTGACAAACAACAGTATCTGCCTTTAGCTAAGAAATGAATTACAGGGAAGCGGCTGTGGCTCAATCAGTAGGGCTCCCGTTTACCATATGGGAGGCCCCGGGTTCGGTTCCTGGGGCTTCCTGGTGAAGGCAAGCCCGCCCGCACGGCGTGGTTAGCTGACCCGGCAAGCACAAGCAGCAAGGGGGGTTGATAAATGAATAAATTAAATAAAAAAAAAGAAATGAATTACATTTTCAGAAAACAACCACAGAATAATCACTTGCAAAAACTTTACTGATTCCCTGGTCAGCAGTGAGGCTGTAAGATAGACCCATTGATTTCATTTATAATTTAGCAATCCGTAAGATCAGCACTTTTCAAAATCTATGAAGAACAGTCCCTGTTCCCTAGGTGCTGTAAAGTTTAATGGGGGAAAAGTCCTGGTTTACAGGTCCCTTTCTTTAGAATCTTCTATTGGTTGGCAGTTCTTTCTGTATGCTTCTTAGCTACAGTTCTGTTGCTCATGTGGAATGGGCCACTGTGCCCTGTTTTGCTCTAGTTTACCCATCTGTAAAATGGCTAGCTCCATTTTATAGATGGCTAAGTTCTTATGCTTCCTATTCTCTATTTACAACAGGCTGTAAGTCTTTGGAGACGGCGCTGTTTAAATGCAAAATGTTATGACTATCATTTCATTGTTTGAAAAATTAAACAGTACAAGGATGCTTCTGTTGCCATGTTGCTAGGTTACTGACAGACCTCTCTGCCTGCAATGAGATGTTGAGGCTTTCTGCGGCTTTGCACCATGACAGCCTTTCTCAGGCTGAGATGAAGGTGGGAGAAAGGAGTGGTTGATCTAAAGTCAAATTGCTACGGACATCACCAGGAAGAGAGGGTTTTTAGCAGGGAGGCACCGTGGCTCTGTTTGCTTGTTCTGATTAACTCAGTAACTCAACTTGTCGTGTCAATGCTACAGATTGCTCAGTACCCAACCGATGAATTTAACCCTAAGTTCAGATTGCTTCTCTGAAGGAGCCTTACACAGTTCGTTTCCCATAAAGTAACATGGCAAACCGGCCGTAATACCTGGGATGCTTTTCATATGCTTAAGGCGTGACATCGCCCTTCTGATACCTTTGACCGCATTTTTTTAAAGGGAGGGGAAAATCTCATGCTATTAATATTGTACCATTAAAACTATTCTTTCCAGAGCTGAGCAATCTCCTCTTGGCAGTCCCAATGAGGCTGCTATTGTAAACGTCTAAAGGAAGATAAGTTCTGCCGGATGTGGCATTTAGATACAGTGACAGGTAATTACATACACACACAAAAGAAGGAGCTCTCTGGCACTGCTCCTCCAGGTGAGCACTATTTATTGAATACATTCTACTGCTAAAGAAAACTTCCAGGCAGCTTTATCCTGGTGGGGCTTTGTTTCTTTAATAATGATTTAAGCACAAGCAGCAGCATCTCTACTCTCAAAACTCCAGGGATATTTTCTCCCTGGCCATGTAACCGTGAAGAATAATTTTAGAAAATTCTGAAATGATCTCATCAATGGGTATGTGATATTCAGCATTCATCTGAAATCCTCTACCCATCTGTTGCCTTCAAGAGCAACACCGGGAAAAAGGAAACCAATCAGTTAGTTCAAATGAACAGGGGGAAGAAGGGAAGGGCAGGGAAAGTAAAAGAGAGACAGCTGAAAGTCAATCTGTTGGAGAATTCTGCCTGGACAAGGTAGGGGAGAGGAGCCCCGTCTTCCTCAGAAAATCATAAAGTCTTTCATCGGTCACCAAGGGCTTCTCGAGCACCTTCTTTGCATACCTGCCCCAGGTGCTCCGGAGGCAGCAGTGAGCCCTGCCTGGGATGCACAGCCTGGCCAGAGAAACCAGGAGGCGCACAAATAAATGCGCATTTATAGACCGGGAGCTCCAAAGGGAACTCACAGGATGCTCTGAGTGTATATAACCCGGAGATCTAATTTAGAGCGGCAGGTTACAGAAGGCTCCCTGCTAAGGGAGGCTGGAAAAGAGGCGCCGGCCCAGCAGGGTCTCCTGGGCCATGATCTGGATGGGGACCTAATCCCAAAGGCCACCGGAAGAGGAAGCGACTGGGGAGGAGGAAAACCACCGTGAGCTGCACTCTGTGGCGCTCGCTCTGCCCCTCCTCCCTTTTCGCGGCGCTCCGAGAAGGAACAGTCATTCTGTTTGCAGGAAGGCTGGCTCATACCACCCAGGCTGTCTTTCTTAAGTCTGAAGTGAAGTCAGAGAAAATTGCCGGTTGGTTTTTTAATTTGGCGTGTTATCATCTCTTTTCAGCCTTGTCGCATTTCATGGCATTTTCATCACTCTTTTTTACCCACATGAAATCCCCCTTCCGTTGGTGTGTAATTAAATGCTTCCCCAGTACCGGGCTGTAAATGAGGCTTTGCAGTGAGCTATCTTCCCCAATAAAATGGGAGAGGATCTCAATGTGTACAAACGGGGTGAATTTCTATTATGATGTCTTTTTTTAAAATGAAAGGTTTCTGGGGCTAGGAGAAAAACATATATTTCTCTTGATGTTGAAAGAATCAAGAGGACTCTGCTCACAGCAACCTCTAGCAGTACTACATGGACTAGCTGCAGATTAAGTTTAAAATTATATAAACATTGTGGGGAAGAGCTAATAATGTCTCTCAGTCCATTGAATCATTTTTTCCTAATGCAGCATGGCCACATCCTCCAGTTGCTGGTAACCTGGACAAAGATGGGAGCCAATATTCACAAGAACTGGCTCTACTTATTCAAAGCCACATCTGCCATCCTGCAATAAACATTCTATATGCAAATTGCCTCAAGTGACTTTCCAGAAATTGACTAGTTTCTTATGCTGTATCTTAACACCCAAAAGAAATTGGAAGCATTTTCATGGCTTATGTCCATAATAGATTCCTTCAGTGTGTGCTGTGTTTTTATCTGACAATATATTAAGCTTTTCTTTTAGTACGTTTTGCTTATGCATCACCAGTTCAATTTTTGAGACAATGAAAAAAAAAAAGCTTTCAAAAATATTCATCCAAATGAGAGTTATTAATGGCTAGCACCAAACTGTGTTGGAGCTTCCATTGTTTTTTAAATTGATTTGTTTCAGAAGCAGTAGGAAAAGTTGTGCAGATTAAAACCATTTACGATGTAGAAATTCAGCCCTATATTTCTGGGCATGAAATGTCCTGGGTGGACCTGAAGCTCTGCTCTGAATTATTCTGTCCCTGCCATAAAACTTGGGCCACTTTGCTCCAAAAGAATTTCCTGCTCAGCTTTATAATCCAGTTAATGAGATCAAGCAAAGCCACTGTCTTTTGTGTTTTCTTTTTTAATCATGAGATGAAGATGATTGTGTTTTTGTTTTGTGGGTTTCAAGAGGGTATTAAATGCTTGGTCATGCTCTTAGAAGCCTCATTTTCCTCCTAATCTTTAAGAAGAGTTGGCAGGAACCTTCAAAGCCATTCTGTTTCTTTTGTTTTGCCTCCCTGGAGCTTTGCAAAATGGTAACAGTGCCCACGGCTTCATGCCTCCAACATGAGGCCCACCTCCTCCCACTGAGAGTTCACATCTCACCCCTGCTTTGGAACCGCAACAATGGCATTGTGGGGTGGTTTTATATTTGTTTTTAGCACAGCACTGAGAGCTAGAAAATTGTAAGAAAAGTAATCAATTCCATAGAATACACAGTTCTTCTGTTTCTTAGTAGCTGTCATCTAAGGAGCAGTAGGTGGATATGTTCAACTGAAGTTCTGGGAATGCCTGGGATGATGGTGCAATGAGCTATGGTAACATTACTCCTTTGGGGGTACCATTTGCTATTTAAACTTGCATTGTGATTCATAGTGACACAGACTGTTGCTGTAAGGATCTTACAGAACCCTAATCAAGACTTCCTCATTTTACAGGTAAAAATATTGAGGCCCAAAGATGCTCACTGTTCAAGTTCATACAGCCAATTGGTGGCATAGCTAGAACAAGAATTCAAGTTTCATGGTTCCTGGTCCAGGACTGTTTGCACCAAACCACATTTCTGAAAGCGTTTATGGATTTATTAAAGATATTACATGCAGGTATTTTACTGACTATATTAAAAAACAGCTAACTATTTGAACAGATGAAAAGATAGATCATGTTGGGATGGGAAGCCTGGGTAGTATGAAGATTTTGGTTCTCTTCAAATTAATTTATAGGTTTAATACAAGCCTAAAACAAAAGCTTAGAGGAATTGGAGGTACAGAAGAGTAAGATTAAACTATTCCGAAGTTCATAGAAAAGAATAATGAAGCAAGAAATAAAAGTCCTCTACAATGGAAAAGAAGTAAAACTTTATTTGCAGATGATGTGATCTTATATATAGAAAATCCTTTAAAATCCACAACAAAGCTACTAGAGCCAATAAATGAATTCGGCAAAGTGAAGGGGTACAAGACCAACATAGAAAAATAACTACTGTTTTATACACAAGTAATTAACAATCTAAAAAAGAATCAAGAAAAAAGGTCCATTTAAATAGCAACTGAAAGAATTAAATATCTAAGAGTAAGTTAAAAAAAAAAAAAAAGTAAATTTAACCAAGGGTACAAAGAACTTGTACATGGAAAACTATAAAATATTGCTAAAAGAAATCAAAGAAGACCTAAATTAATAGAAGGACATTCCATTTTCATGGCTTGGAGGACTAAATATTGTTAAGATGTTAATTCTACCCAAAGCAACGTAAAGATTCAACACAATCCCAATCAAAATTCCAATAACTTTCTTTGCAGAAATGGAAAAGCCAGTCATCAAATTTATGTGTATTAAGCCTATACATTAATTTGAAGAGAACTGAAATCTTCATACTATCCAGGCTTCCCATCCCAATATGATCTATCTTTTCATCTATTCAGATAGTTAACCAGTGTTTTACATAGTCAGTAAAATATCTTCATGTAATATCTTTAACAAATCCATAAAATTTTTCAGAAATGTGGCTCCAAATAAGCAAAAGTATCCTGAAAAAGAAGAGCAAAGTTGACTCACACATCCTGAATTTAAAACTTATTACAAAGCTGCAATAACCAAAACAACATGATACTAACATAAGGACAGATATATCTACCAATGGAATCAAACCAAGAGTTCAAAAATAAACCCTCATGTCTATGCCAGTTGATTTTTGTCTAGGGTGCCAAGACCACTCAACTGGGAAATAATAGTCTCTTCAATAAATAGTTCTGGAAAGACTGGATATACACATGCAAAAGAATGAAGGTAGACTCCTACCTCACACCATATACAAAAATCAACTCAAAATGAATCAGACATAAATATAAGAACCAGATATAAGACTCCTAGAAGAAAACATAGGGAAGAATCTTCAGGACCTTGTGTTAAGCAGTGGTTTCTTAGATTTTGTACCAAAAGCATGAGCAACAAAATAGAAAATAGATATGTGATAAAATATAAAACTTTTGTGCATCAAAGGACTTCACCATGAAAGTAAAAAGACAACCTGCAAAATGGTAGGAAATATTTGGAAACCACGTATCTGATAAGTGTTTAATATCCAAAATGTATAAAACAATCCTATAACCAACAAGAAAAAGACAAACAACTCAATTTAAAAATGGGCAAAAGACTTGAATAGACATATCTCCAAAGATGGCAAGTAGTCAATAAGATGGTCCAAAAGATTGAAAAATGGTCAATAAACACATGAAAAGATGTTCAACTTTATTAGCCATTAGGGAAATGCAAATCAAAACCACAAGATACCATTTCACACCCACTAGAAAACACACACACAAAAAATAACAAGTGTTGGAGACTGTGGTGGTTTGAAGCTGTATGTACCCTCCAAAAGCATGTTCTTAATCCATTTCAAGGGTGTAAATCCATTCTAAGTTGGACATTTTGATGTGGTTACTTCAGTTAAGGTATGCCCCACCTCAGTCAGGAGAGGCTTAACCCTATTACTGGAGTCCTTTATAAGAGAATAAAATTCAGACAAAAAGAGAGAAAGCCATGGAAGCAAGAAGCTGAAATCAACAGAACCCAGAAAAGAAGAGAGAGTCTAGCAGATGTTACCATGTGCCTTGCCATGTGATAGAGAAGCCAAAGATGGCCAGCAGCCTGTCTTCAGGAAGAAAGCATTGCCTTGATGATGCCTTGATTCGGACATTTTCCCAGCCTCAAAATCATGAGCCAATAAATTCCCATTGTTTAACCCAACTCATTTCATGGTATTTGCTTTGAGCAGCCTAGGAAACTAAAAGAGAGAGGATGTGGAAAAATAGGAGCATTTATTCATTGTTGATGGGGATGTAACATGATGCAGCTGCTGTGGAAGAGAGTTGGTTCTCAGAAAGATAAGATTAGAATTACTATATGACTCAGCAATACTACTTCTGGGCATATACCCCAAAGAATTGAAAGCAGGAACTTGAAGAGATATTTGCATACTGATGTTCATAGCAGTATTGTTCACAATTGCCAAAAGATGGAAGCAACCCAAGTATCCACCAATAGATGATCAATAAACAAAATGTGGTATATTCTTACAATGGAATATTATTCAGGCATAAGAAGGAATACCCGCAACAACATGGATGAACTTTGAAGACATCATCTTGAGTGAAGTAAATCAGACACAAAAGGGCAAATATTGCATGATTTCACTGATATGAAATAATTAGAATAAACAAATTCATAGAATCAGAAAAAAATGCAGGTTACCAGGGGCTGGGTAAGGGGTAAGGAATGGGAATTAAATTGTATAGAGTTTCTGTTTAAGGTGATGGAAAAGTTTTGATAATGGATAGTGGTGATGGTAGCACAACATTGTGAATGTATTTAAAACCACTGAATTATATCTTTGAATGTGGTTACAAGGGGAAATTTAAATTGTATATGTTACAAGAATAAAAAAATTTTAAAACCCATAGGACTGTACAACATAAACAGTGAACCCTAATGTAAACTATAGTATAATTATCTTAATATTGTTTCATCAATTGTAACAAAGATACCACACTAATACAAAGTGTTAATAATAGAAAAAATTGCATGTGTGAACGGGGTATATGGGAATTCTATTTTTGCATGATTTTTTCTGTAAACCTACAAAGTCTCTAATTTAAAAAAATCTTATTGTACTTCAAAAAAAGTAGATATGATTCTATTGCGGGATAAATCAGTGCATAGGAAACTGCATCTCAAAATGCAAAAAAAAAAAAAAAAAAAAAAGATACTGCTCAAGCAGAAGTTGGAGCCATTCCTAAAGCTTTTCGTTGCAAGTGTTCGTGTCCCATAGTAAAACACACCCTATTTAGGCATTGTTGGAGAAGAGAAAGGTGGTATGACGTGTTATAGACACAAATCTACTTAGCTACAGACGACAGCTACCTTAGTGGAGCATATAATCTGTCTAATCATTTTATTATAAATAGAAACAAGCAGCCAAGGCTCAACAAACACTTGAAGAACATCAAGAGCGTGAAGGGGAATCTCTAAGGTAAACAAAGTAACTGATTACTGAGGACACATAGATCTGAAAAGAAAATGCATCCATCAAAATAGAACAGGATACTTAAACATGTTACCACAAAAAAAGCATTTTGGATTTTAAAAATATACTTGTCAAGGGGAGCAGGTGTAGCTCAATGGTTGAGCACCTGCTTTGCATGTACAGGGTCCTGTGTTCAATCTCCGGTACCTGATAAAGAAAAAAAAAAGAGAGAAGACCATAAAACTTTCAGGCAGGGAAAAAAAAGTTATTTACAAAGGAAATGGCATCAGATTTCTCATCAACCTCACTGGTTGCTAGAAGAAAGTGAAGCAATGCCTGCAAAACTCTGGTGGAAGATTATTTTCAGTCTAAATTCTATAGCTAATCAAACTGCCAATCAAATGTGAGAGGAATACAATAACATTTTCAAACATGCAAGGACTTGTAAATTTTTCCTCCCAGTTGCCCTTTCTGGAAAACTTATTTGTCATTGTATGCCAGCAAAAATGTATATAAAGTCAAAGAAAGAGGAAGACATGGGGACCAAATCAGAAGTACAATGAAATAAAATCTCAAAATGACAGCTGTGCAGCAGTACTAAAACTGGAAGATCGAATTAAAACAGGAAGTCAGAAATCCCCCACAAAAGGTCTTCAATAAAAGAACAGATTCATTTCAATAGCAGTATAATAAAGCTTGATAAGCTTACTAATTAATTAGAGTCAAGACATTGCAACATGGTTAAAATCACAGCCTACAAAATCAGACTGTCTGGTTCAAATAAAAAACTATTATGTGACCTTGGGTAATTACTTAAAACTCTCTGAGGCTAGCTTTTCTTGGTTGACAGGAGGGTTTAAAACAACTACTACATCAAAGGGTCATTGCAGGTATTTAATGACATAATACACAAAAAATATTAAGTGTCTTGCTCATATTAAATTCTCTAAAAAGATTTATTTTTATTATTATAATTTTTGTATCAAGAAAAAAAAAGAGGCAATTAGAGATGTTGGAATAGAGAAAACAAAGCTGTTGAAAAATGCCATATGTCAAATCAAAGCAAATTAAAATGTAGTATGATTTTGAGCAAGTGAAGGAATATGGAACAGAAAACCTAGAATTCATTTAACCTTGAAGCTTGGAGCTTTCTCCTTTGAGTGACAAGGTTTAGTGATTTAGGATTATTTTTCCTTCTCTACAAGTCTAATCAAACTACTTAGTTCTCCACTGAATAGTATTTACATAATCACAATTTCCAATTGCCATTTAATGGTATTCGATTTTAAGAAACCAACCTATCGTCAAAGCACAGAAGACTTAATTATAGTTACAGATCAGAATATAGATGTAATAAACCTTGATCACGTAAAAATAATAGGCAGAGCTGAGAGGGGAGGGGCTGGAGAAGAGGGGGAGGAAGTGTAGGAGGTATATGCTTTCTTTTCTTACATAATGGAAATCCAAGAAATGGTGGTGTAAGTATACTATTCACAGTAACAAAGCTAACCAGTAGAAAACAGTTTAAATAATAATATAACTTTTTAAATTGGCAGAAGGGCAGGAGAGGAAAGGAGTGATGCTAATGAGCTAGATTCTACAACTTCTAAAGTCAGCTTTCTTCTTTGGAATAGGACCTGGAGGAGGAGGTACTGGAAGGATAATCTTACTTTTTATTTTATGTCTTGATACTATTTGAGTTTTTTTTTTCATGCTCTTGAATTTGTTATGTTGTGCAGATCAATTAGATTTAAATCAAAGAGCACTGGTCCAGGCAGCAGAGAACTTATAGGCCTTGTCGAAGTTCTGCTTATTAAAAAGATAAAGTCCTTGCCCTCAAAAAGGTGACCTTATGGTGGAGGAGATGACAGTAAACATGGAAACAATTTAACGAATAAACTAATTTCAGATAGTGATTCCTATGACGAAAATGGGGTAACGTGATATAACATGTGAAGAGGCATGTGAAATCTACTTTATCTAGGGTGACCAAAGGCCTCTGGGAGGACATGACATTTGAGCTGAGAAAGGAATGCAAAGATTTGGAGAATAAGAATTCAAGCACAAGAAGTATCACGTTCAAAGAACAAAGACTGGAGGGAGCTTGGCATTTTCACGGGCCAGAAAGAAGGCAGTTGGTTGGAACGACCTGGGCAAGGGGGAGATAGAAGGAGCTGAGTTCAGGAAGTTTGTCAGGTATCAGATCTTGCTGGGCATTTGGGACCATGGTTAAGATTTTGAGTTTTGTTGGGTAGAAATTCAAAGTCATAAAGGGTATTACGCAGAGGAGTGCTATGACCTGGTATTTGTTTTAATAAGTTAACTATTATTGCTATGAAAAGAATAAGTTGTATCAGGCAAAAGTGAAGGTAGGGCAGTTACTTAGGTGTTGTGGTGGCTTAGACTAGGGTGATGGCAGTAGAGATGGTAAAACATAGTCAAATTCAGGATATATTTGGAGGCAGAGTAGAACTTTAGGA
Organism: Tolypeutes matacus; assembly: GCA_026826555.1. Classification (NCBI taxonomy): domain Eukaryota; kingdom Metazoa; phylum Chordata; class Mammalia; order Cingulata; family Chlamyphoridae; genus Tolypeutes; species Tolypeutes matacus. The sequence continues at coordinate 90,698,303 of JAKSZT010053887.1, forward strand.
TGGATGGGTGGGTGGGTGGATGGGTGGATGGGTGGATGGGAGGTGTGGAAAAAAGCAAGAAATCGACTGTTACTGCCAGATTTTGGGTCTCGGAAATTGAATAGATATTGGTGCCCTTTGCTAAAGTAGGAACTTGAGGAGCAGCTATTTGGGTAGGAACTAGAGGCTAAAACCCACTGTTCTGTTTCAACCATGTCAAGTTTGAGATGCCTATTAGACCTCCAAATAGAAATATTAAGACAGGCAAGTCCAGAGTTCAGGAGAAAAGTTCTCACTAGAGATAATATTTAGGAGTCACCAGAGTATAGATTGCATTTAAAGCCATGGGATTCGATGTGATCACCAAGGAGAAAGTGTAGATACAGACAAGAAGAAATTCCCAAAAAGCAACTGAGGAGACACCAACATTTAGAGGTCCTTTAGAAGAGGGAAAACCAGCAGAGTCAGAAGGAGTGGCCAATGAGGTAGGAAGCAATTCAGGCAAGTGGTGGTGTCACTGAAACCAAGATAGGAACATACTTCAAGAAGGAGAGAGTGCTCAGCTGCATTGGATCCCTAAGTCAGGTATTGAACCATTGGTTTCCATAAGAGCAATTTCGGTGGGGTAGTGGGGGCAGAAACTCAATTGGAAAGGATTGAAAGGGGAACAGGAAGCAAGGAGTTAGAATTAGGGAGTACAGATATTTCTTTTGAGGAGTTGTATGAAGGGAAGCAGAGAAGTATCTTGATAGCTAGAGCAAGACAGAGAGTCAAAGAAGTGTTTTGATTTTTGTTTTATTTTGATTAATATGGGTGGTATTAAGGCCCATTTGTATGTAATGGGAATGATGCAATAAAGAGAGAAACTGACGATGTTGGAAAGAGGAAGTCTTTGATAAGATGAGAAAGGATGGAGGATGTCTTGCAAGTGTGTCAGAGTCTGACTTGGATGGGATCAGGGATTATTTTTCATTGCAAAAAAATGGAAGTCTACAGGAGGAGGGATGGAATGTTTTCGGAGATTTGAGGAGGGAGAAGAGGTGCAAAATGGTCCTGCTGGGGAGTGGGAAAGTGAATATATCAAGAAATTGTGTTAAGATTGTCTAACAGTCTTCAGAGACCATTTGAGATTCATGATAATAATTTAAAAGTGAGAATATTTTGGAAACTTGTGTGATTTTTTTCCAGAAACATTAAACTCTTCATATTTAGGCATGGAGTAAATTGATAGTTGGATTTGCCCAGGTCAGGAATATTACCAGGCAAGGAGGAAAAGGGCAGTCAAGGGAATAAAAGTGCTCACAGAGGAGAAATTATAGCTGTGGCTTTGGTAAACTGGGTTTTCAAATAAGGTTGCAACAGTACCACCCGTTCCATAGGTTCTTTTTTTTTTATATTTTTAAATTGATATTTAATCGTTTTTTATGCATATATTTTGAAAATATTTTTCTGTGTATGTTTATTTATTTATTTTAAAGATACTTAGATTACATAAATGTTACATAAAAAAATATAAGGGATTCCCATGTGCCCCACTCCCTCCTCCTCCCACACTTTGCCACATTAACGACATTGTTCATTTGTGTGGTCCTTATGTTCTTTCGCAGTGTGATCTCAACACTCACACACCAAGAGATGGAGTCTAATTCCTCTCTCTTTGGATCAAGGCTGACCTTGTGTCTTGTTTTTACTAATAGGTGGCAGAAGAAGTGACACTGTAATTTCTGAAGCAAGATCTTAGGAGATCTCCAGATTCTTCTTTTGCCAATTGGAATGTTCACCCTTGAAATCCAGCCATGAAAAGAATCCCAAGCTATACACCAGTAAGGAGCCTTCAGTGGTGGGGAGGAGGAGAAAAGAAAGAGAGCAGAAGAGAGAGGGAATTATTCTTACCAAGGTTCCAGACATGTGAATGAAACCATCATGGATATTCCAATCTTAGCCACAATTTTACCATAACCTCATGAGAGACCCTGTGATGGTTAAGCTAATGTGTCAACTCAGCCAGGTAATTGTGTCCAGTTGTTTGGTCAAGCAAGCACTGGGCTAATTGTAATACAAGGATATTTATGGGCTTTAGTCATTGGTGAGTTTACTGCATAGATGGCTGATTACATCTGCATCAGCCAGGGAGATTACCGTCAGCAATGAGTGATGCTTTATCCAATTAGTTGAATGCCTTAAATGGGGAAGTGATTTCAGCACTCAGAGAGAATTTCCCAGCTCATCTTTGGACAATCAATGTCTCCAGGAAACTCAAAAAGGACCTTCACTGGACTTTCACCGGAGCCCTGGTTTGCAGCCTGCCTGCGGAACCTGGACTTGTGCATCCCCACGGTCACATGAGAGACTCTTATAAAATCTCATACTATTTACACATATCTCCTGTTGATTCTGTTTCCCTAGAGAACCCTGACTAATACAGACCCAAAATGATGCATGTGGAGCAAAACAACCATCTAGCCAAGCCCTGCCAAAATTTCTGACCCCCAGGATTATGAGCAAATAAAACAGCTGTTTTGAACTACAAAGCTTTGGGGGTGATTTGTTACACAGTATTACATAACTGAATCAGGAAGTAAGCTAGGCTCTCTCATCTTGTTGTTATCATCCACTTAGAGGAAATGAGGATGCCAAGGGGGGGTATTAATATAAGTGAAATAATGGCAGGGTCAATGGAATTGCTGGGTTTGAAGTTTCCATGAGACTAAGGAATTTCTGAAGTGGGGGTACTATAGTAGGAGAATTGGAAAGAGAGGAGGTGATGCCAGAGAGTGAAAAACTTGAAATCACTATTTAGAGATGATCCCATTGTAAATAATGAAAAGATCATGAGAATGACCACAGGAGTAGGTAGCTGTGGTCAAGCAGAGGAATCAAGGAGATCAGGAACTGAGAGGCCATAGTGTCATAGTGTCAGATGGACACTCTGATGAATGTTAAAGTTGCCAGGAACAGTGGCAAATAAACAACTTAATATGGTGTTTAAGGGCTTATGCTCTAGAGCCAGACTGTACTTCCAATCATGATTCTGTCACTAACAAACGGTGTGTGATGTTAGGCAAAGTAGTTTTATCTTTCTGCATCTGAGTTTCCTCATCTGTAAAATGAGGATGATAATAGTACTCATCTTACAATATTGTGAAAAATGCTTTCTGAGTTTTCAGAAGAATGCCAGCAACAGAAAGAGGACTCACAAAATGCTAACTCCTATTATCATTGACAGTGGAGATAAAAAGCAAAGCAGGTGCTAGAAGCACCAAGAACTGAGGTCAGTGGATGACAGCAGCAAGGTAGCAGGTGGTAAACTCTGATGATGTGCTTCAAAGGCATTGAGGTCTTTGAAGTGGAAAGCAAGGGAAATGATTAATTAGAAGCAGCAAAGGGAAGTAAGAAAGAGACTTACCCATTTTCCAGGCTCTAAGGTCCAGAGGGTATGAAATCAAAAGTCCCTACTTGGGGGGCGGCTGTGGCTCGATCAGTGGGGCTCCCGTTTGCCATGTGGGAGGCCCCGGGTTCGGTTCCTGGGGCCTCCTGGTGAAGGCGAGCCCGCCCGCGCGGCGTGGTTGGCTGGCCCGGCGGGCGCAGGCGGCGAGGGGGGGATAGATGAGTGAATGGATGAGGTCTTGGAAAAGAAAAAAAAAAAAATTATTAAAAAAAAAAAAAAAAGTCCCTACTTGAGAGGGCTGCAGGGGGAGCAGTGTCCTGGGGGAGAACCACAGTCCACTTGGAGTGCAACGGAGAAGGGAACATTCAGGGAAGGAGTTGAGAATTTATGTCTCCTGATGACAGACCATGAGCTCCAAAGGGCACAGTGGAAGTGTTTAAACAGATGAGGATCAATGGAAGAAGAGTCAGATTTCAGATGTCCAGAGCAGTGTGGAGGAAAATGAGCATGCAATGATGGCTCATCTTAAGGATTCATGACTCACAATTGGGTTTGTCCAAGAAGTCTCTCAAGAGGAAAATGAGAAGATCTGGGACCAGCTGTCCATTCTTGTGATTCAAAGTGGTGTGTGGGTTTGAGGGATAAGCAGGGACCTCCTCAGGACTATTATGCTGGGCAACTTACTTCCCTTTGCAAGTCTGAAATGTAGTGAGGGGGTAGAGAGGAGAGTATTCTGCCAATCTATCCTAAAATAGCTGGAAGGGTGAAGAACTGGAACATCCGTCGGTGATCTATCCAAAGAAGCCTTAAGGGTGAGTATTCTCTTCCAGGACATGGAGGCTGGATCACCTGAACCTGGGTGATTAAAGAGAACCAGGTGATTGACATCTCCAGGGCAAAAGGAGGAACCATTACTAACATCTGAAGTGCCTTAATGCAGATTAGAAAAAGATATCCCCTTCTGGCAGACACAACCCCATCATGTACATGGTTTGACCAGCACACAGTGCTTTATAGGAAGAAAAAGGTTCTGCTTCCTCCAAGCAAATACGGCCCATTGCAGGACACAGAACTGGATGTTGGCTGAGCCAGGTGCCCCCTTAATGATGCACAACTACACACAGCACATGGTGGCACTGGCTGGAGGTAAACTAAACATCAACTCAGCTGGGTCTTATTTTGATTCTTATCATGTAATATTGGGGCAGTGGCTTCCCCTCTCTGAACATTCATCTTTTGATTTCATTTGCCTCATATGCCATCCTGCATTAGTCAATTGGACTAGTTCAATTCATACATTTTTAATGCTATCATGTGTTTGGGATTTGTGCTGAGATACAAAGATGAATTAGGGGCAGTCCTTGCTTCCCCAAGAAGCCCATGGTCTTGTGGAGAGGATAGGCACATAAGCAGATAGTTCTAATAGTATAATATAGGTTCTATGATAAAGATGTATACTGGGAGCTATGGGAGCATAGAGGAGTCCCTGCTGCTGTCCTGTTGGGCATGTGACAAGTTCTGGCTGATGAGATGTGTGTACAAATGAAATATGTCACTTCTGAGCAAAGGCAGTGAAAAACCCCTCTGCAAGTCCCCAGTCTCCTCCTATCCTAGTGCAATGTTCCCAGGAGAGGCCTCACATTGGGATCTCTGAGTCACTACATGACAGGTGGCTACCTGGACCCACAATGGACTTTGTGTGAGCAATAAATAAACTTAATCTGTTAAGATTTTGGTGGTAATTTTTTACTGCCACAAACCCTAGCCTATCCTGACTGATGCAGGGTGATGCCTTAATTGCTTTCTAAGGAGGCCTGGGCTCTTATTTGACTGAATGTATATGCAAGACTTGGGTCAATGTTGGATTGCTTAGGGTAATAAAAGAAGGCTGAACACACTGTCCCTACAGCCCTCTCCCCACTTAGATTTCCTACAAATAAACGTGGTACAAAACATTTAACTAATTTTCCTTTGAGGACCTACTCTTTCCACACTCTCAGTTCATATAAACTAGCTCCAGAAATAAGGGTCTACCTGACCAATTATGGTCCCACATCTCCTTGGACCCAGTGATTAAGTCAGTAATGGGTATATGAACCAAAGCATGCCAGAGGCAGAATGCCAAGGTATCTTGCTGGAGAATCACTGGAGAAAAGGTGTTCTTTCTTAAGGGCTGGCTATGTGAATGAATGTAAGGCTGGGCTTACTGAGCCATGCTTGTCATGGCATGAAGAGAATTTGCCTGAGAAGGAAGCCAACTCTGAGGAAAGAAGAATCAAGATATAGAAAGAAATTGTCCATATGGCATTATTTATCCTGTCTAAGCCACACACCTAAGTCATCCTAGAGTGGGGCAGGAGCTCATTGACCCCAGCTTGAGGACCTGGGGACAAAGCACAAACTCTGGCATCTAGTTTATCACCTCCTTCTGCAGCAATGAAAAAGAGGCCCATGTACCTGGGTGTTACCAACCCATCCCTGGTCTCCATACCCTCATTGACATGAGAAAGAAGGGATCTCAGAGCTTTATGTGTACATGGAAAGGTCACACAAACCTTCCTTTCCCATACCACCACCAACATTCACAGCCTCAACATCACAATGAACCTTAGAGACTATCTGGGTTAATCCTATCCTGTCTCTCATCTTATGTCTATTTACACAAGGCACATTATACAGGTCATCATCCCTCATACTTCAGCTCTTATCCCAGACATCCTCTTATCTCATTCTCTCTCCCACCCTCTATTACTCCTGAAAGCCTTTCTCTGTGTCCTCTGAAATGCACTGCATATCCTCAAAATTCCATGCCTCAACACCTTTTCTCATCATTCCAGTCATCTCCCTGCTCCAGCTGAAACTCTGCTCTCTTCTGAGGACACTGTTTACCCTTCAGACTTTTTTTTAATGGTGAAAAAATTTCCATTTAGAATTAGCCAGCTGGACTCAGTTTAGATGATCCCAATTTTGTTGGCAACATCCAAAGGATCATAGTCAGGAGCCAGTTGAACATATGCCTTCTTCTCTCCATTGAGCCTGATTAGGGTGTTGACCTTGGCCATGTCAATGACACAGGGCTTCTTCACAGCCTGTTGGATCTGGTACTTGTTGACCTTGACATCCAAAAGCAATGGACTTTTTCTCTCTCACAATCATCATATCATTAGGCAGAAGATAGATTGGGTAACCTACTGGCTCCCCACTGACACCACACTTCTTCCCAAAAATCCCCAGTTTCGAATGGCATGCCATCAGACTACACCATACCTTACCTCTCCTTGTTGCAGTCATCTCCAGATGCTGGGTCACACTCCCTCATTCTTTGTTGCTTTTAGCTAGTTCAGAGACAAACATAAATCAATCCTTGTAGATTTTAAGATTCACATAGATGAATCTTCCAATATTCTGGCCTCTCAATTCCTAAACTTCCCTCCTTCCCATGATCTTACTCTCCTCCATAACCACTGACCTACTTTAACCACCCATTCACATGGTCACATCCTAAATCTTGTTAGTATCAATAACTATATGCTTTTCATCATCTCAGTTCGAATCCTCCCACTGCCCAACCATTATTTACTCTCTCTTCATCATTCCCTCTGGTAGCTCTTTGTCCCCATCAAGATCTAAAATCTATTGGTCTTACCATTATGGCCCATGTTCTCACTTCCTTCCTCCCAGTTTAGAATCTATGCTTCACCATTATAATCACCCCCTTTCCCTTTTCTCTTTTCTTCTTACTCTTCAGGAAAAACCACAGCGTTAATTAAATCTGGAACTCTACTTGACCACACCTGGACACACAAGCTGCCTGTGGCTGGAGAAAAATATGCAGCCATGCTGACTGGTCTCACTTTAAAATGAAGATCATTATCTATAGCTCTTTGTGCTATGCACCATCCCTACTGTATTTCTCATCTATTCATTTTCTCAATCTCCTCTCTCTTCCAACTTCTAACACCTCCTTCCCATCTTCCCTCCCTGTAGATGACCTTGCTTCCAATTTCCCTGAGAACCCAGACTCCATCAAAGGAGAATTTCCACATGCTCCCACCACCACAGCAATTTCAAATCCCTGCATCTGACCCCATATCTTGTGCCTTCCTCCTGCTGCATTCTATAAACTGCCCATGCTCCTCAGACCAGCTCCTCCTCTTTTGTACAAGATTTTCCATCCCTTTTTACCTTTTCAAGGACATTGCTCCAGCATTTCCCTCATCCTTTCTGCATCATCTTTCTTTTGTTACTAGATCATTCATGGTGGCACATAAACTTGCCCTAATACCAACATCTTTAAATAACAAATCCCTTAACTCCACTTCCCACTCCAGCTACCATGCCAATACTCTGCTCCACTTCACAGTAAAACTTCACAAAGGAGATTTTAATACCCACTATTTCCAATTCCTCTTGTACCTATCTCTCTTGAACCTACGTTTTTTTTGTTGTTGTTGTTGTTGTTGTTTTTTGGCTTTTATAAAGGGTATTTTTTTTGCAGTTACAAGGCCCTAAAGACTGCAACTCAAGATTGCTTCCTTACCAAACTCTGTTGCCACATGTTGAAGCAAGATGGCAAGTGACATCGATGTGGGTTCAGCCTTCCTCTTTCCTCTTAAGGCTCTGTGGGCTCAGCTCCTTCAGATGTCAGTTGTAGGCTGGCATAGGGCTCATTTCCTTCCAGGCTTAGCTGCTCTGGTCTCTTCACAAGGTCAGCTGTAAACTATCAGATGAATGACTTAGCTCTCTCTGGGGCCCCAGGTTCTTGAACCTACTTTTGATCAGCCTTTCATCCCACTACTTTACTAAAACAACTCTTGTTGATTCAATTTATTCATATGTTGTTGCTGAATGAATAAATCCAATGGTCAATTCCCAGTCCTCATCTGACTGGATCCGTCAGCAGCATTTACAAAGGTGATCATGACACCCTCCCTGACACACATCTATACTTTGTTTCCAGGACAACAGCCTTCCCTGGTTCTTCTCCTCCTGACTGCTCTTCTCTTCTCTGTCTTCTGTGCTGCTTCCAGCTCATGACCCTGACTTCCCTCGTGTTCTCCAGTGAAAGCCCTTCTAACCTCTTCTTTTCTGTTTTTATACTCATTTATTTGTGATCTTATCTGGTTCGTGATTTAAAATACTAGGATCCCAAATTTGTTATTTCCAGCCCAGACCTCTGCTCTGAGCTCCAGACTTGTATCTATACCTGCCTACTCAATCTCGCCACTTGGCTGTCTATTAGGCATCTCCAGCTTAACTTATCCAAAGCCAAGCTCCTGATCTGCCCCTACCCCACAAACCTACTCCTCCTATAGTCTTTCCTATTCCAGTGTGACAATCGCATCCATCCAGTTTCTCAAGCCAAACACCTTGGAGTCATTTATGACTCCTCTCCTTTCGTCACATCTCATATCCAGTAAATCAGCAAACTCTGTAGACCTTGCATTCAAACCTCCTCACCTCTGTTGTGTTACCCTGGTCCCAGCCACTATTATCTCTTGCCTGGATTATTGCAATAGCCTGTTACTGGGTCTTTCAGCTTCTGCCTTTGCTCCTTTACAGTCTATCCTCAACACATCAGCTTTAAAAACTGGAAGGTAGATCAAGGCCATGCCTCTGCTAGAACTCTCCAACGGCTTCTATATCAATCAGAGTAAGCCCCAAAGTCCTTACAGTGCCCTAGAAAGCCTTCCATGACCTGGCCATCTGTCAGGCTTCTTCTCCTATCCTTTTCCCCTCACCCATTCTGCTCCAACCACACTGGCCTCCTGTTTCCTTGAACACTCCAAGGACATTGGCATTGCAGGGCTTTTGTACCTATTGTTTCCTTGCCGCTGGAATATGCACAACCTCCTCCCACATTCATATCTGTCTACTTAAATGTCACCTTGTTATAGAGGACTTCCCTGACCCCTTCCCACATAAAAGAGAATTGCCATTCACATAAATGCCTTCTATCTCCTTACCCTGTTTTATTTTTCTCCGTTACACTTCTTACCATCTAATGTTCTCTATTCAGATTTTGAGGTTTTGTTTCCTGCTATATCCCCAGCATCTAGAATAATACCTTACACATAAATATTTGTTGAATAAATCAATGAATTTGAACCCTAGAATCAGGTTCTAGGTGTATGACCTTGAGCATGGAGCTTAACCTTTCGAAAGGCGCATTTCTTCTGTAAAGTGGTAATATTAAAAAACCTACCTCATACTGTTGTTGCTAAATTAAATGATATAGTACGCATGAGGTACCTTCCATTTTGCCAGGATCTGATAGGAGCTAAATAAAGTTATTGTTGTTGTTATCATCATCATCATTAATCAATGTCATTGTGGCAAATTTTGGTCAGGAATTCAGTTTTAGAGTCCCAGCAAATGCTCCTGATTCCCTTCTAGAAAACTCCAGGGACCAAGCACAAGCCTGATGCTGGCAGCACATCTCAGGCAGGCTTGGCCTGTCCTGGCAGACCCTCAGCCAAACCTCCCCCAGTTCCTTCTATCAGATGCCAGAGCCCTTTGTATAAGTATACTTTTTCTCAGGGAGAAAACTATTCACCCATGTGACACTAATTCCATCTTCTGGGACACCAGGGTGGTATTCTGTACGATGAAAGTAATTTACTAAATGGTCCTCTGGTGCCATGGAAGAGTGAATTCATTTTGCACAGGTCACAGGTTTACTTCCAGAGAGCAGTTTCCTTCCTGCCAGAGCAGGCCCAAGTCTAATGGAAAATTGAAGTGTGGCATCGAGGGTCCATGCAACAGTAGTTTCCAATAGTGTGGGGCCTTGGAATCCCAACTGAGGGAGGGAAACATGAGCAATAACTGACTGTGAGAAACCAAAGTTGCTCTTTGTGTTGATCTTGGGACTGTTAACTTGTCCAGAAGAAACCAAAAGGCAAGGCGTGCATGTGCAGCCCCCGTGGGGAAGATGTGGGAAGAGAGGACAAAACCACAGGCCCAATGTTATAGTCATCATAGTCTGAACCAGCTTTCCAGAAATACAACAAACCTAAACCTGACCAGTGTTACAAGTGAGAGGGAGAGAGTGCGTGTGTTATGGTAAGAGAGAGGGAAGATGATTTTCTTAATCATATTCTGGAGAAACCCAGCCCAGAGGTAGATAAATTAGTGTGGAGTGAACCTTAAATAAATAACAGATGCCCTCATAAAGCACATGCCTATGCCCTTTCTCCCACTCTTTCCCTTGCTCTCCCATATTTCTGTGTTTTTAAGAGATCTGCAAGCACCCCACAGCTGCTCTTCTCAGATAAGTAAAGCGTTTCTCAACAAATCTGGATTTAGAATCTACCCTTTTTGAGATTCAGAAATCACTCTAAAATGTCAAATAAAACCAGCTTTACGAGGAGACATCCATAGCACACACAGGGAGGACAAGTGAGGCTCACTGCTGTACTTCTAGAGCTGGCTAAGATCAGAAGGAAATCTAACAAAGATAACTTTATTCTGTGTGAAATATCAGTATTGCAGATGATTATAGAGCTTAAAAGGTGAATTTAGGCTGTGTAGGCAAAATTGGTCCTTTTTTTCAACCACTCTTCACTCTTTACTTGCCTTCTAGAAATCTCAGAGCCAATGCTTTGATTTCTATGGAACAATTCAGAATTGCCAAGTGTATCCCATAGAACTCTGGCTCTATGGGACGTTCATATGTGTGTTGTGAAAAAAATAATTCTTTGGCCAATTTAGTTTAGTATGTGCATGGTTGGAAAAACTTAGGCTTCTTTATGAAAGGAGTTTTCAGTATCTTTAATGTGTGTGTTGTGGATCTCAAATATATGAATAGTGCAGTGATGTTCTCCAAACTTATTTGATGATAGAAGCCTTGGTACAGGGAGCACTCCTGCAGTGAACACATTTTGGGAAATGCTAAATTAGAGCTTTCCCTTTTATTGACCCAAAGAATCATGAATGGATTTTCTTATGGTGATATTCCAATCAACAGTATTTTAAGGTGAGGACTTATATCCTGGGCACTTTTGAAAATAGTGGCTTAAATGGAACAACAAGAATGCCCCAAGTACAGGCACAATGATTTGTGAAGGAGGATGGTCCATTGAAGGTCCCATGATACTGATGACTATGCTTATGAGCCTTTGCTCTTGAAATTGAGACAGCCTAGTGAAATAGGGTGCCTAAGAGTTACCTACAGGGAGCCTCCTTGTTGCTCAAATGTGACCTCTCTCTAAGCTGAACTCAGCATATAAAAGCAATAACTTCCCACCAGCATGGGACATGACTCCCAGGGATGAGCCTCCCAGGTACCGAGGGATTGATACCAAGTACCAACAAGCAATGCATCTGGGGAAAAAAAAAACAAAACACAACACCTTGACCAAAAGGGGGAAATGCTAAAGACAAATGAGTTTGTATGGCTAAGATAATTCAAAGTGAGTTGGGAGGCTATCCCAGAGGGAATGCTTATGCACATCTCAACAGAATTTCATTGACATCCAAAGTAGATATGATCTCAAATAGCAAAGCTCCTCAGGGATATGAAGACATCCAGACACTATAGTCAGGGAAGACAGCTCAGGAATTTGGCCCCTTGCCAGTGGGCCCTAATCTGGTATTTATGCTCCCCAGTGTGACTGAGTTAGACTCAGCAGTGGTTTCCCTATGCATAACTCTTCTGTCCTTCTATTTGAACCTATTATCAGTACTAGAGTTGGTAGGTCTACATACAAGAGACTTAAATCTTTGTGTTGTCCATGTGCCAGCTGAGCCCTGAATCTAAAGGAAGTGCAACACCTGCTCTCTAGTTCAATGGACTCACCTGGGACAACTAATAGGGAGTTGATGATGGACAAACAGCATACCAAGGAACCGAGAGTGTATACAACTACAAGCAAGAGAGTCCCATCTATCAGATGTATGGGATCGAAGCCCCCTTCAATTAATGGTGGAGTGGGCATCAACATCCCAGAGTCTTCAGGATTGGGAAATGAACTATAGACTCAAATAAACTTACTAGTATTCTACTATAGACTACTTGTGATTCTAGCAATGAAAGAAATACCGTTGTTGTGGAGGCAATGACCCATGGATGTTCTGGGGTTAGGGAGAAGAAAAAACCAGTGTAATAGGGGGGCATTTTTGGGACTCAGGAATCATCTGAATGACATTACAATGACAGATACAGGCCATTATATATCTGGCCATAACCTACAGAGTCGAATGGGAGAAAGTGTAAATTACAATGTAAACTATAATCCATGCTTAGTGGCAATGCTCCAAAATATGTTTATCAATCGTAATATATGTACCACACTGATGAAAGATGTTGCTAATGTGGGAAAATATGGGAGGTGTGGGGAGCAGGACATATGGAAATCCCCTGTATATTCTCTGTCATATGTATGTAATCAAAGTATCTTTTTAAAAATGAAAAAAAAAAAAAAGAAAGTAGTAACTTAAAAGTTTGTGGAACACTTCAATTTATAGTACAGGAATCTCAACCCCATAGCAGTGGAATTTCCGTAAACTCAAGTCTCCATTCAAGGCAGACAGCTTGGCATAGTGGTTCAGCCCATAGACTCTGGAGCCAGGCTTGCGGAATTTGAATCACAGCTTCCAGCATTTAATATCCATGTGCCTAGCACTAGTGATTTAACCTCCTTGTGCCACAAATCTCAGCTTCCCCATATGTATAATTAGGAAGATAATAATGGTAACTATTTCACAGAGTTGCTGTGAGCTTTAATGAGTTAAAATTTATAAAGTACATAGAACGGCAAATACTAACTAAACTTTTCAAAAGTAATGTGTAACATAAATCATTTCAAGCTCTCAAGAATAAAATGGTCCATATATCTCCTGAAACAAAATGATGCATCCCATTGCCTTTCCTCAGCTAAGAGGAGCATTAATTGTGCTGTTTTCAGTGTGAAAAGAAACGATGGAAATTTAAGTTAGATGTTAACAAAAAAAAATATTGACCGAAAAATATACAATGTTCAGCTATATAAATGAGAGATTATTCAGTTTAGGATATTTTAAAGAAAAATATAACCTATGAACTAAATGCAACTTAGCCTGAAGACACAAAGTCTCTGGGCATGGAAACAGAGTTTAGGGAACACACTCATATTTTATGTGGCAGAGTACATAGACAAGTATACATAGGTGTTTTTGTACATGCTGGGCAGTAAATGTCAAGGTTTTCCTACTTTAAATTGCTGGATAGAACCAATAGTTACTTTTGTATCATAACTTCATGGTAGTAACTCTGTCATAAGCCCTTCATTAGCAAATAAATTTTCAGCATATGCCTAGATACAAAAGGATCTTTTTTGGGTATAAATGAATTATACATTGAGAAATCCATTTCCCACTGCAGGCCCCTTTTTCTCAGACCTGTCTCTGACCTACTTTTTGGTCCCCACTCTCTCTCCTGGATATCTCTTCCCCCACCAGCACAAATGCCTCAAGACTCTGCCTTAAAACATCCCTTCAAAACCCCACATGCTCTCACATCCTCATATTCTCCCAAATTAATTTCAACTTTCCTAAAAATAATTTTCTGTCCTTGAAGATAAAACAAATGACTGAAAATCCTTCAGGTTCTCAATCTTTAGTTTGGGACAGTCAAACTTTATATCACACAAGTCCTAGTGACTCCAGATCTCCAAAAGACGCCTACAAACTCTCTTCAGACTAACCGTTGTCTTTTACAGGCACACGTCATTTTATTGCTCTTCACTTTACTGCACTTCACAGATATTGCATTTTCTACAGCTTGAAAGTGTGTGACAACCCTACATCTAACAAGTCTATTGGCGCCATTTTTCCAATAGCATGTGCTCACTTTGTGTCTCTGTGTCACATTTTAACTACGATGTAGACATTGTCTTTTTAGACATAATGCTATTTAACACTTAATAGACTACAATACAGTGTAAACATAACTTTTATATGCACTGGGAAACCAAAAAATTCGGGTGACTCACTTCATTGCAATATTCACTTTATTGCAGTGTTCCAAAACCAGACCCACAATATCACCAAGATATTCCTGTGTTCCAAAATAGAGCCTGTGTGTGTTGTTGTCAGTGTGCTCCAATCTCCCAGGTCCACCCTTGGCCCTTCTCTATGAGACTCTGTACCAAGGAGGCTGACTCCAATGGACTATATCAACCAGACTCCACTGCCAGAAGGCTCTTGGGTTTGGCCAAAGGAGGTGCTCAAGGCAAGGCAGGAGGAAAGAAAGGATAGGGTATTTCTTCCTGCTCCAGGCAACTAGCAGTGGCTGCAGCCCACCCTGACTTCAGCTCTAGCTGGGCTGAAGTGATGCACTTTCCTCCCCTTAACCCTCCAGATGGGGGACACGAATGGCTCCTCACTGTAGTCCACCCCAGCCCAGTTCGTTCAACCCTGTCCACACCTTTGTAAGCAGCCTCTTCTTTGCAGACTTTTGACCTAAATGAATTGGATTCTGTGTTTTGCTAGGACCCTGACTGGTACAGAGCCCAAATAGAAATACAATAAATTTATGTAAACCACATTATTAATGTGATTGTCAAACAAACAAACAAAAATAGCATATTTGCACACACTAATATAGTCTCAAAGACTAGGAAAAGAAAGTTATTGCTTCTGACTGGAAATAGAGTCTTTATTCAGCTGTACCTCCCAGGTGATAGAGTGACCCCCCAGTGGTAAGTTATACCTCTTGTAGATATTTTAACTTTTTCAGAGCCATAAATAATATTCATGATTCCTACATGAGTTAAAGTACCTCATATGTGGCACACACTAACAACCCACAGGTAATTATTAGCAAAAATTAGAAAAGTTTCAAAGTGTATAAAATAATGCTCTCTTTAAAAAAAAAAAAAAAAAAAAAAAAAACATGTTGAAAAATTTAATTTAGAATCCCAGAAAGTTAATCCACTTTGGCAAACACCTTGGGTCCCTTGCCCTTGCTCCTCCTCAACCTGGAATCTCCCAGATCTTTTGATGGCTGATATTTTCTTGTCATTTAGATCTTATCTTAATGATTATCCACCTAGTGAGGGCATTAAGCAGGCACCCACCCTCCATCCCAGCATTCTAATTTAATTCTTTACATAACATTTTTCACTGTGATATTTTTGCTATTTATCTGTTTGTGTGCTTTTTCCCTGACTAGAACATAAGCTCCACAACAGCTGAGACTTGTCTATCTTGTTCAATGCTCTATCCTCAGCACCTGGCCCAAAGAGGTGCTCAAAAAATATTCATTGAATGAATTAATTGGCATTTTACAAAATATAAATGGAATAAGATAGTGTTTATGCTCTCAAGGAACTTATAAATGGGGGAAAGAAACATACCCAGATATTTATAGCAGAAGAGAATGCTATAATAGAAGATTCCCTGACTCCCACTTCCAGCTATGGCACACTAGTTTATAGCAGACCAATCACCCATTGAGAAAACTACAAAAGTGTGATACAATGGAAATAAATATATATGTTGGAAGATGCTGGAGACTATCAAGGAAGCCAGGAATTGAAGGGCTTGGGAAACTCACTATGGTGAGTCCACAGTCTTATACCACTTTTCTTCTCAAGACATTTGCTGATTTATAGCTGGCATGCATAGAAGGGCTTAGAACCCAAGTAGAAATCAGGTGCTTAGATGCAAAAACCTGAGTAGAGCTTTAACCATCTCACAGGACTGGAGAGACAAAAATTTTTTATACACAGCATCTGGCATTCAATAAAAAGTTACCAGATGTACCAAGAGACATGACCAATAGAAAAAAGATACAATAGACACAGAACCTGCAGAGATCCCAGAATTATTTAAATACTTTAAAACACCTGTGATCAATAAATTAAAGAAAATAGGTAAGATGGATACTTTCACCAAAGAGATGAAACTTATATTTTCTTTTTAAAAAAAAGAATCAAATGGAAATCCTAAAACTGATAAACATCAAAACTTAAGAATTCAATAAATTTAACAGAAGATTAGACACAACTGGAAAAGGGACTAGTAATCTGGAAGATAAAACAGTAGAAATTATCCAGAGAAAAAGAATAGAAAAGACTGCGAGAGACATATAGTACCATATATGTTAGATAGATCTAACATATATAGACTTGAAATCTCAAAAGGGAAGTAGGAAAAAAGGGACAGAGCAATATTGGAGAAAATAATGATCAAAAATTCCCAAAGCTGACAAAAGACATCAAGTCATGGACTCAGGAAGCTCCTCAAGTCTCAGCAGGTAAATAAAAAGAAAAACACAGCAAAACAGATCATAGAAAACTGCTGGAAACCAAATACAAAGAGAAAAACCTACAAAATGTTATAGTTATATGAAAGAGGAAATAAGTTTGCCTTATTGCCTTATTGGGGGGTCAGATAAGATTCACAAAGCAGGTACCAATTCATTTATTCAACAAGAATTTATTGAGCACTTAATATATATCTGTCACTGAGCTGAATCTTAGTAAAACAAAGATAAAAATGACAAGGCCTCTGCCATCTATGAGCTCAAAGTCTGATGCGGAGGAGAGACAGAAATGTAAACAAAGTCTCCATGCAGCCTGGAAAAGGTGATTTAAAAAGACCTCAAAGAAGAGTAATGTTTGGGTAAGGATGAAGGGGAAGTTGCAGAACATTTATGTTGTCTTGTTGGAGGCTCATAGAGTGAAAACAACCCAAGCAAAGGCACAGAGGGGTGAAAGTGGACATCTCTTTGAGTAATAGTGAGTTGTCTTAGGGTTCAGCATGGGGAGATGTCAGGGAGGTACAGAAAACGAGTCTGAAGAGTTAGGTGGAAACAGATTCAGTAGGCAATGGGTACTCACCAAAAGTTTTTAGCAGGAGAGGAGCATAATTTGAGTCATACTGTAGGAAAAGCCCCCAGGGGCAACTTGAAGGGTGGCTTTGAGAAGGAATGGGCCATGAGACCAATTAGATAGCTGTTTATTGCCATGACCCAGGCAAGCAAGAGAAAGTGTGATCTGAGCTAAGGCAGTGGAAATAGAAGTGGAAACAGGAGAGAATATTCTCTAGAATTTCAAAGTCAGGACAGGATTTGGCATTGTAGGACATACAAAAGAAAAATAAGTGAATGTTGACTTGGGGCTTGTGGAGGATGTCAATGATATTAACACAAATATTGCTAGAAAGTAATTTCGTGAGGTCACTTTTAACTTGTTGAGTTAGAAATATCAATATAACATTTCTGAAAGGTCTATCAAGGAGCTGGAAAGTCTAGTCTAGAGACCAGAAGAAAGATGAGGAGCTGACAGCAAGCGGCAGGGAGCAAGAGGGGATGAGAAGATTTGGGCTATAGTTAGTAGTAATATTTTGATGATGCTCTTTCATAGTTTGTAACAACTGTTTCACAACAATGCAAGGTGTTGGTGGTGGTGAGGTGTATGGGAGCCTTGTATAATGATATGCATGTTTGTTTTGTAAATTCACAAATTTTACTATGCATTTATTGTTTATGTATATTCATGCATGAATGATATACTTCAATAAAATTTTATTTTAAATAGGGGAGGCTGGGGAATGAGTTGGCCTGGGAAGCCTGACCAAACAAGAACTTAGTAAACACCAAGGACCCCAAAGTCCTCGGTAAATACAGATTACTACAACAAAGTATTCCTGGGCTTCTCATTCTGAGTATGTGAAAATATTTTAATTGAAAAAAAAAGTCATTTAGATGCTCATTATGCAGGAAAACTGGTTAAAAACAGATCTATTATTCTCTGTATTTTATGTTTTCCTCAGCCTTTTGCAAAGCTGCATCCCCCTTTTTTTTTTTTTTTTTTTTTTTTTTTTGCTTAGACAGCAGAAACACTAATGATGTGAGCTGTAGTTTAAAAGTGCTTTCCAAGTCGGCTGGTTGAAAGCTTCAGTATGAATAATGCCAGAAGCATGGGGGTATAAAGGCTACGACTGTGCCGTGTTTTTAAAATAGCATGCATTAAATTAGGAAGCAACAACCAAACAACCACTTAAAAACTGAAATGAAGTTTCCATGATATTAGCCAATTACTTTGATCTAAATATATTTACACATATATACACAAATCTGGATAGATAGATAAATGCATACATACATACATGCATACACTGTCTCCTCTCTCTGGGGAAATTCTTTCTCTGCTATTGTTCAGTCAGTTCCTCTAATTTGGGGTATGATTTATAGATAAGAACATAACTTTATCAGTAATATTAGAAGCATTTTGCAGCCCCCAAGTTACTGCCGAATACTAAAGTTCAGGTCAAGAATAACAGACTTCCTCATGCTGCACAAATTCTTTCACAGGCTTACACCGGATGCAATTTGAACTTTTGTGTTTTTGTAGCTACTTGTGGTTTATTTTCTTGAAAAGTCTGTTGATCTGCTTAAAGTCCCTTGAGGCCACTAGAGAGAGGCAACCTTCATTAATATTTGCACATTTGGTCTTTGGAAATGTTTCCCCAAAATTACTTCCCTACACTCCTAAAAACCACCCCCCTATACTATCTACTCCATAGTGATTTTAATTAGAAAGCTTCTCCTACGTGTTCAATGATATGTTTCATGTAATAAGGAGGAAGGAAGCAGTGGAAGAGATGAGATTTGAAGTAAATGGAAGACAGTTATATTTTTAAAAGAAACTAAAAATAAGAAGACATTATAATCAAGGTCAAAATTGTGCAGCATCAGATATTAAGTGCTATAGGATCTTTTGCAAGGGAGTGATTCTCATGGACTACTGAACCAATCTGGGAAGGCTGCATGGAAGGAGAATTTAACCCTGGAAACACTGGTGTGTCTCTTGTATCCTCTGGTCTGGGTTTAACAATTTGTTGCATTTTCACAACTAGCCAAGGAAGAGTGTCATATCATAGACCTGGTGCTTAAGGACCTATATTTCCTCACCCTGGTAAATTCATTGAACATGGATTTCAAACACTGAAATAGGTGGTCAAAACTACAGCTTCCCTCACTCCCAAGCCCTCATTTGTGCTGTCTGCCCCCATCTTTCACACACATACCCACCTGAGCATGTCTGAAGAGGTAAAATAAGGATATGAAGTTCCTTATGGGTTGGATGTCTGTAGCCTTATGTGAACAGGAATGTTGCAGTCTGATTCCAGGCCACTCTCAGGCAAAATGGTGGCATGATGGAAGTTGGTCTACAGAGCCCTTCGTTCTCTACCTCTTCCAACTGCTCTGCTTCCACTGTGACTTAGCTTTACTCTGGAGTTTTGTTTCTGTAGGTTAAGGTCTCATGGGCTTGTCATTCACCAAACATTTGCTAAGCACCTACAAAGTACAAATTATTCTGTATGGAGTAGGATGTGTTTACCCAGTGAAGAGACTGCCAAGAAGCATACAATCTATAGAGGGAATCAGACAGAAAATTCTAAGACTGGAAGGAAGTACTCTGTGCTAGAATTGTGTACTGACAAAGCTACAAGATGATGTAAACTGGAAGTCCGCAGACACAGGAATTTTGAAAGGTCTTGCTGTTGACTAAGATCTGCACTATGGGAGAGGAGGAGGTGAGTTCTCACAGGCCAGGTCCTTAAACGCAATTCCTTTGGAGAATTGCCTGATAGTCAACAAGGGAGGAGACTTCTCCAGACACTCACAAAGGAGAGGGAAGAGGAAGAGCTCATGATGCTGAGTGGGGGAAGGAAGGATGAAGCTTAGAGATGTAAATTAAGAAACTTCAAAAACACCATTTGAAAGTGCTGATGACATTCCCTTGAAAGAAGTCCCAGTGTTTGTCCAGGAAAACCTTAATGAGCTGTCATTTTGTCTTTCTCTAACTCCTCACAGGCAGGGCAGGCTTATCAAGGCCCGGGCTGGTTTCTGAATTAAGGATCAACCAAAGGAGAGGGGTATCAATTGGGAGGCTTAAGCAGGGCTTTATATAGGAGGTGGCATGTAAACCTAACCCGAAGGGTAGACTTCTAAAAGGTAGAGATGGGGAGAAGAGAGCGATGAGAATAAGTGAGAAAAGTGAGCAGCATGTTCAGGAGAGTGTGCAGATGCCAGAAGGGCTGTAGTAGCGACAGATGGAGTGGGTGGGAGAATTTAGGGGGAGCCCAGTCCAGAAGAGGGGCATGGGACCAGTTCCCAGAGGGCTTTTGTGCCAGGCTTCATTGTTCAGACTTAATTACCCAGACACTAGGGACCCACTGAAGGTTTCTGAGCAGGGATATGGACTTGATCTCATCAAACAATCAACCCAAAGTCACTGGCTGATATTGCCCGAGGTGCTGCCCTCCCAGAAATATTTACATTTCAATTAAAAACTTCCTAAGGGCAAAAAAAAAATGTTTGCTAATTCAAAGAAATAGGTGTCAAATGAGAGAATATCAGACTATCTACAGGGGACAAAACTTGGGACTGGGGTCTCCAAGCACCCTCAGATCACTCTTGAGACCCAAAGCTGGGATATAAAGAAGGTCAGGTTCAAAGGTCCCCACCCTCTTCCCCTCAGACACCCAGGACAGATGGAGGTACTGACAGAGCATGCTCCCATGGTGCACTCCAGGTTACGTGGGCAACCAGTTTATTGAGTGGTGAGAATCAAGCAGAATTCAAACAGGAAACGGCTTTCTTTCTCTCTAGCCACTGCCTACAGACCTGCCCTGTCAGCCCTCCTTCTGTCCCCCTGGACAGCAGCTAAGATACATCTCCTAACTTCCCAGTCACTCAGTTCTAAGAACAAGCTCGTTTTGGTAATCAAGACTCGCTTTCATCTCCAGTCCAGTCTCAATCAAAATGTCAATCCCATGCAATTCAAGGCTTAGACTCCTCTCCCTCACAGCCTACCTCCCACCCTCAGCTTAGCCCTGAGCAAAACGAGGGTATAGTGTGGCTGTACTCCCACTGCCCTTTCATGCCTTCTCCACCTCCACCCATCCTTCTGTCAGAGTTGGAGCAGGGAAAGCGGGGTAGAGGAAAGTGGACAGAATGCTACCTGAGAGGTGCTTTCGTGATTCAGTGTTGAATGATGCCCTGGGCAAGGTCCCACTCTTGGCTTGGAAGGAAGAGCTAAAGTTCTCTCCCCCAGGGCCTGTGATTCAGTTCTTTAATGATGTCCTTGAATTTCTAGTCTTAACGTAAGCTAGTGGTGGTTGTTGGGCCCAAGATGGCAGGGCCACTTCAGTCACCTCCTTAGTAGGTGCTGCAGGGGCGTAGCAACCTAGGAACTTATTATCCAATAGTCACCAGCTTTGGAGCTTTAACTGAAATTCCAAAACAGTAGAAGTGCCACTCAACTTGTGGGACGAGTATGCAAGTCACAGCTCACTAACTGAAATGAAACTTTTCTTTCCAACTCACTCACGAAATCATATGAAGTGCAAGTCCACAAGGATGGCATTATTCTGATTCTGCTCAATTCACTTTTTAAAATATATTATTAGCAAACTTGATACACCTCACAAGTGATATTTTGCAACATAAATGGAGCTCTTCCTTTACTGAAGCAATATAATCTTATTCCAAAGTGAATAACACTCGACAGAGAGAGGTCTATGCGTTCAGCTATGTAAGGTCTAAGATGTCAGTGTTAAGTATTACTTTACATTACTAAATCACATTTTATATGGACAGGTAAGAAATCCTGGCTAATTGCACCTTGTATCTCTGAGTCACCTCCTTGACTAAAGCAGGGAGGAAAGTGATGGAGAATCAAGAGGGTAGAAAGGGGCCATCACAGAGAATATGTGGCATGGGGGTGGTATTGGTGGCTTCATACACAAGTCCCACATCACACTTTGTAGCATTTTCCAACCACAGCCCTTGGGTCTCTGTGCCAATGTGTGGTGAATGAGCATTGTGGAAACTTCCCGAAAGCCTAACCCAAACTCACCAGTGCTTGCACACAAATACCCATCTTCACGTCTTGGTTTCTTGCAGATCAGGGCACCAGCCTTCATGGTGATTTATTAAAAGACTGAGACAAATGCAGCATCCATTAGCTTCTGCCTCTGCAAGCAAGGAACAGTAGACTTCTGCAAGCAAGGAGCAGTCAATTTCCTAGTGTCTCCTCAATTTTCTAAAATATTTGGAATCCCAAGCCAATCAATCAAGTCACAAACATCTAAGAAGCACCCACTAGGGACAAGGCCCTGCAGGACTCCCAGGTCTCTGGGAAAGTACAAGCCATGTACCTCGGACACTAGGGAGACTGGACTCCCACCCAATGATACAACAGCTCACAATATATCTGCTTTGGGAATAGAACAGAATGTGGTGTGTCACGAGGCAAGTGAAGAAAGAAGGTGGAAGCTCATCAAGAGGTGGAAGAGATGATAGATACTCAGCAGGTAGCTAGAAATTAGGGACTGAGAAGAATTAGGGTTCTTAAGAGAAGATAAGTCAAGAGGTATAGTCAGTTCTGAAATTATAAAATCTGACTCATGAACAAGTTAGATTCATCCATTCAACAGATTGGGTTGCATGACTTCTAAAGTTCTTGCTCTTCAAATGTGACCCACAGATCGGCGACATGAGCTTCACCTAGGAACTTGTTAGAAATACATACTCTCAGATGCCACTCCAGACCTAATGAATCAGAATCTGCAATTAAAAAGATAACCAAGTGTTAAAATGCGTGTTAAAGTTTGAGAAGCAGCAGAGTGCCAAGCACTGACTATACATATTATCTACAAATGGAAACCAGAAAATCTGCCTGAGTAGATCATTCTGTGCTAGTATGGTTTGGAGGAGCTGGCCCAAACCTTATGCTTGTCCTATGACTAGTGCCTCCCACCTGGCACTTTGTTCCTTCAGTGGAGCCACTGATTCAGGGAGCCTGAATTAGAACCTTAGAATTTTTCCCATAGGACAGTTTTTATGTGTTGGCATTAGTTATACACTTTCCTACTTTCAAAAGGGACCTGCAAACCTTATACCAAAAGAGACATATTCAAAAGACTATTCAAATGCAAAAGAAAAACAGGTCTTCAGTTAGGAAAAAGAAGCAAGAATGAAAGGCTTCAAGCACCTCGGTTTTCATTGGTTATCACGGTTATTTAGACTAAGCAGTAGATGTAGCTCTGACATTGCTGGTAGCCAGAGCAAAAAGGGAAACTTGGCAAGTTATTTTTCTCTCATTCTCTGAAGCATACCACTCAAGGGAGGTAAGAGAAGAAATATTTTTGGAAGGCCTAGATTTCAGTGTCAGGAAGGAAGAAGCAGCTAATTATTTAGAGAAAGGAAGATTAAGAAACAATCTCAGCCCCAAAATCTTCAGACCAAAAAAAAAAGACTTTAGATAGCTACTGACAGGTGTCAGCAGTAGATGTTTTACATACAATCTTCAAACTCTGAAATTCCTCAAGACAGGGAATATGTTCCCTAATTATTTTGTCCCCCAACCAAGTTGCTGAATACAACCTGTAAATTCAATGCTGATGATTGAATTTACAAAATATATTTCCTTCTTGTTTAATACAATCAGACTTTTAAAGCACTTTCAAATGTTCTATCTCCTTTGATCTTCCCAACAACCTTCTAAAGAAATTTTCTCCATTATACTATGAAGAAAGCGGGCCCAGAAAGATTCCTTTCCTTGCGTCAGGTCACCATGGAACAATTCCAGAAGTAAGCCTGGAATCCATATCCCCCAACACACAGTTTGGTGTATTTGACACTACAACAAGCCAGCTGCCCATTCTTGGAAGTCGAGATTGATTTCCAGTGAGCTCTCTGAAAATCATATGTCCAGCTACCAAGTGGCATGTTCTGAGTAAAGTAGCTCTTTAAAAACAAGGAGAAGATGGATCTATAATATGTTGCAAGACCAGTGACTGCTTGCACTTAGGAAGCTCATTCTTAAAAGGGTCGGTGGGAGAGGGCTCTCCACCTAAAAACTGCTGCGTCCAGGCACTTGATAGATACAGCTAAAATTCCTTAGAGGAGGTTTTAGAGTCTAAAATAACTCTGAGAAGGGGAAGGGGAAAAAGTAAGTCTATCACAATGAAAGAAAAACAGCAAAGAAAGAAAGAAAGAAAGAGACCTCTACTGGGATGGGCCATTCAGTAACAAGCTTTTTTGCCAGATTATAGCACAAGAAAAGGTGTCAACATCAAAACTGAGACCGCAGAGAAACAGCGTGAGGGTGAATGCCCAGTGGGACAGGCTCATGCACACAGGGCATGACAAAGGAGACTGGGAATATAAATAATGCCACAGCAGCTGGAGGAAGAGCCCCAGTGCCATTCGCTTCCAGAAGGATCCTCTCGGTGCCTCCCTGACAGGAGAAAAAGCCAAGAGCAAAAAAATAAATGTCCAGATCCTTCTCTTCTCACCTCTAATCCACCACTCAGGCAAACAAATTGAAAATCTGGGGCTCCAAGGGAGGGATATCAGCTCAAGATGTGCTTTAGGATAAAGCGAGTCTGCTTTGTAATCAATCATGTTTCTCTTTTTGTTGCCGTGGCTAGGAAGCTCAGAGACAAAGCTTTAGCCTGCCTCTAGCAAGCGTCCAGGACCAAATGGCCTGTGTTTCTTTGTGGCTTCGAGTTTATTTGGATTTCCTACACCAATTTGTCCAGTGGTTGATATGTGTTTTTATAAGTCCCATTAAATTGGCTTTGGAATAAGATGGGATAAAGATGATAGATAAATAGGAAGGAAGGAAGGGAGGAAAGGAGGGAGAGCGTGATTGTGTGTATGAGAGAGAGAGAGAGAGAGAGAGAGAGAGAGAAAGAGAGAGAGAGACCAAGACAGGGACAGCCATAGACAGAGAGAGAAACAGAGAGAGAAACTAAGAATTCAGGGAGCATCAGTTGCCTGATTTTTTATTTCTGAAGAGCTCTCCAGAAAAACTGTCCTGGCAAAGGGAATCAATGGAGGCAGTAGAATGAGAACATCCTCACATCTGCCAAGAGTCCCCCGTGAGTCCCAAGGAACCCTGCAAGGCAAGGGAGATGTCTGACAGAGCCACTGGCTTAGTGCGGTAGGAGGACAAAACTAAAGCTACTGGTGGCGGTATCCATCTCTGCAATACCCATGGCCACCACCACTGAGCAGTTACCATGTACTATGCTGTCTATTATTAGTTAGGATTCATTTACATACATAAGTGCTCAGTCTGATGAGTTTTGACAACTGTACACCTGTGTGTGACCATCAAGCCAGTGGAGTTGGAGACCATGCCCATCACCCTAGCAAATTCCCTTGTGTTCTCTCCCACAAAGGCAACCATTGTTCTGATTTCTGTCACTATAGATTAATTTTACCTGTCTTGGAATTTAGTATAAACAATCATGCAGTATGTGCTGCTTTGTGTCTGATTTCTTTCACTCAGCATAATGAAGTTCTTCCATGTTGTGTCATGTATCAGTAATTTGTTCCTCTTTATTGCTGAGTATTCAATTATATGGATACCTCACAATCTGCTTATCCTTTCACCTGTTAATGGGCATTTGATTGTTTCCAGTTTGGGGCTATTATGAATAAGGTTGCTGTGAACATTCTTGTACAAGTCTTTTTGTGAACATATGTTTTCATTTCTCTTGGATCAATACCTACAAGTTTAATTGCTGAGTCATTAGATAGATGTCAGTTTAACTTTGTAAGAAACTGTCCAACAGTTCTTCAAAGTGGTTGTACCATTTAAATTCCCACCAATAGTGCAGGAAAGTTCTAGCTGTTCTACAACTTTGTATTATCCAGAGTTTTAATTTTAGCCATCCTAGTGGCTGTGTAGTGGTATCTTATTGTAGTTTCCATTTGCCTTTTCCTGATGAATAAATATATTGAAAATCTTTTGATGTATTTGTTGGCCTTTAATATATTTTCTTTTCAAATCTTTTGCCCATGTTTTATTTAGGTTGTTTGTCTCCTTACTGAATTGTAAGAGTGTTTTTGTATTTTCTGGATACAAATCTTTTGTCAGATACATGTATTATGATTATTTTCTCCCAGTCTGCTGTGCTGTTTTATTTTCTTAATGGTGTCTTTTGATGAGCACATTTTTTTTATTTTGATGCAGTCTAATTTATCAATTTTATCTTTTGTGGTTAATGCTTTCCATGTCCCTTCCAAGAAGGCTTTGCTGACTCCAAGATCACCAAGATTTCTCTTGTGATTTCTTTTGGAAGCTTTATGGCTCTGTTTTTAATATATTAGATTTTTTATCAATTTCAAATTAATTTTTGTATATGGACTGATAGAGATACTGAGGCTCATTTTTCCCCCCATATGGATATCCAGTTGTTCCAACACCATTTATTGAAAAGACAGTTTTTTCCCTCATTGACATAACTTGGCACCTCTATCAAATTACCATGCTTTCTTATTTAATCTTCACAACAACCCTGTCATGTGTTTTCCCCATTTACAGATTAAGAAACTGGAGCTTGGAAAGATTGGGTGACCTACCCAATGTCACCCAACCACTGAGATGAGGCATGTGATTCACATTCAGGCCTGCCTACCTATAAATGCCACCCCTTTCGACATCACCCTACACAGCCTCCGTCCTTCAAAGACCCACTTGGATTCCACTTCCCCAGGAAAGACTTCCTCAGCAATTCTACTCTTCCTCAATCGCACTTTTCTAAACTCCAGTTGTACGTAAAATATGAATTTAGTTACGGCAATGGTGGGTGCTCAGTGAGTTTTCTAACTGATACCAATGTCAATTCCCAAACCTGGCTTTCCTTCCCAACAATAATTTTTTGAGGTCAGCAGAAGCCAGGTTTTAAATTTGATTATGCCTCCTATATCACCAAGCACAATACTGGATATAGAGTAAGTGCTCAACAAATACTCTCTTTGGGTGGATTAACAGTGTTCCTTTGAACGAAGCACTATGCCCCCATATCTTGTTCAAGACACTTTGCTATTTTTGTGAGGTCTCTAGATCCCACCTCAGTTTCCTCTAGAATGAACAGTGTTATGCTCTCCCCTGTGGAGGTCCATCACCCCCATCTCCAATTCTCTGGATTGGTTCATGTTCCCTGCATTTTACTCTAACCAGGTGATGCTACAGATTAGCAGAAGAATGGTAGATGTTTGAAACTTAAAGGAATTCATCTCAAGAACTTTTTAAACTGTCAAATAATTCCTGAGCAAAACTAAAAGTATTGGTATTTTGGTGAATACAATGACATTTCCCCCACAATACAAAATTCTCTAAAGCCCATAGACAATTTGCTATTTCTAGAAGCCTAATACTGAGCTTAATTTGCAAAATTTGCAGAATTTCAGAGGGAGAAGTCTCCTATGCAGAACTTGGAAATTAAGGAAATGGACAATTAGCATTAAGTAATCAGAGAGTTTTAAAAAAAGTAATAGTTAAATCCCCTTCATCCACGGTGAGCAGCAGGGTAGGACAAAAAGAACACAAGAGTCCATCAGGAGACAGGAGTCCAAGGCCAAGCTCTACACTTGATCTCTTAACCCATCCACATTCTAGGTTCCTCCTTCATAAAGGGGTTAATTATCTAGGGGAGTCATATCATACACTTCTTTAACTTTGAAGATTTCAACTACATAGTTTCCACAACAAAAATAATAATAATTTTAAAAATTTAAAATCCTGAAAAATTACATTCCACATATTTACTTTTATTATCTGCTAAACCTTACAGTTTTACACACCATTCAGGGCTGTATGCTGTATTTTGTGGGTGACTGAAGGAATTTTCAAGCTCTTCTGACCACACGCACCTTTCACCTTATCTTTAGGACATGAACTCCGTGAAGACTGCACTGCCTACCTCCTACTACATGATGAGGGTCCATGGACACAGAGTGTGTAAATTGCTTTGCAAACTAGAAGTTGCCAGAGAACTGTAGCTTTGTCATAAATATGAAACATGCACGTGCTACAAGTTACAGAGGAATGACAAAAGGGACTGAGGACTGAACGATGGGGCACTGTCAGAGCAGGAGGCTTCAGAGGAGCCCCCAAGAAGTCGTTCTGAAGAATTAAAAAGGCCTATCCCAAGAAATAACAAAAGATACAAAAAAGAAAAGAAGAGAAGAGAAAAGAGAAGAGGAGAGGAGAGGAGAGGAGAGGAGAGGAGAGGAGAGGAGAGGAG
>JAKSZT010053887.1:90726717-90858429 GCA_026826555.1 Tolypeutes matacus
AGGGAAGGGAAGGGAAGGGAAGGGAAGGGAAGGGAAGGGAAGGGAAGAAAAAAGCCTATTCCACCAGACAACATCAGGTTATTGAGCTGAGCTACAGGCAGGGGAGGCCCACCCTGGCAAAGACACACAGTTAGGATCAGTGCCCTGGGGGTAAAGAGAGAACGAAGAGTCAGAGAATCCACAGGCCAGGGGCCCAGCAAGGGGCAGTATGCAGATACTGAGAAGTTAAATTAATTCTTCAAAATGGTCTGACCCTTAGAGGAGTTGATGGAGCAATTTCAATGCCGAGGGCACCGTGAGCAGGAAACCACGGGGTGGCAGTGATAGAGAATGAGGTCTCCAGGAGAGGGGCAAGGCAGCTTCTAGGGACAAGGCAGGGGCGATAATTCATGAGGACAGGGTCCAAGAATTCAGAAGAAATTTAAAAGCTGAGTGGTAGAGCATGTAATCAAGATATGAAATGCAGGTGGAGAAAGAAGACGGCTCCTGATGAAGCGGCCAGTGAGGGTTTTAGCTTTAAAATCACATTCATGGCATCCATGGGCTGCCCCTAATAGCAGGGCACAGTCAAATATCTGTCTCCACAAGCAAAGGTAAGCAGAGTACTCAGCAGCCTCTGAGAAATTAGGGACAAAGAACTCAGGCTTTTAAACAAAGGACCGTACAATTGTTGTTTTCTTCTTTTAAATTATTAGACTATGTTCTCAGCTCTACCTTTTAAAAATGAACAGAGCCTGATAACTAAAGCCAAGTCTCACCCTTTTTGTAGCAAGAGGAAGTTAGATTGTTGACTCAAATCAGATTATAAACATTTTTCCAGAAGTCTCCTCAGATCTTTTCAGATTCTCTGAAGAAAAAATAGCAACAGCAAGCCTCTCACCAGATACAAGGCAATTTGCTTAAAATATATGTATATACACAGGAATTCAACTACTCACATGAATGAAAAAAAAGCTCAGATAATTTACAGCCATTAAGCCACCTAATATCAGTGGCCACCATCAATTAAGAGCTTGCCATTGGACGGGCCCTACACCAAGCATCTCACATACAAGAGCTCATTTAATCCTCTGGAAAACTCCGTGATAAATAAAACACGGGTCATTTACATAATCTATTTCATTCAATTCTCAAATCAAGCCTTGGAGGGAAGTACTACCACCATCCCATTTTACAGATAAAGAAATAGATTAAAAGGCCTTAAAAAGTTTGTGCTCTGCTTGGTCATACAGTGAGTGAGTGTGGACCACGGAATCAACCCAGTTGTCTGATCACACAGCCTGTGACTTTAGCGCTACTAGATGCTCCCTCTTCCCATTTTACAGATGAGGAAACTGAGACCTAGAGAAGTCAAATAACATTGAAGAACACATAGCCGGTGAGTGGCCACATTTTCAACTCTAGTCTTTCTAATTCCAAAGCCATTCCCATTAAGTTTGGTATTGTGTTAAACTGACTCTCACACCCAACCTAATTTCTATTTGAATTTTGAGGATTTCATAAAATGGGAAATCCCAGGACTTCAAGCCAATAGCCGAGCCCCACAGCGAAAGGCTGACTCAAGTGAAGCTGGATAGATGTCACACTCCCTGGAAGGAAAGCCCAGAGCACGACTGGGACAATAGCAGAGCCAAGCCATATATCAGTGTCTAGCTCACACCAGCCCTGGCAGTGAAGGGATAACTACTGTGGATTTTAAGTTAATACTGCTAGCTGAATCTAACTGCTTTATTTTCTTATTGATAACTTAACTTAGTGCTGACAATAGATGGAATGGAGATGAGTACATCACAGAGTGTCGTGGGCACCTGCCATTTGGGGTTTACCACCCTTTCCCCATTGGTGGGTCTCTATTTGAGGTGCTTTTCCCTCCCACAGCCCAGAGTTGGGCACATGACCCAGGTTAGACAATCCCAGGGATTGTCTTGGGAGAGATGCAAGGAGAGGTTTCTCGAGGTTATTCCTCCTGGTAGCCACGTCCTGGACACAGTGACCATTGGTTCCTGCTGAGGAGCTTCCCAGTTTCTCCGCTCCCTGTCATTCTGAAACAGGAGCCAAAGCTTTCCCTCCAATTCTGTGATCTGCCTCATATCCAACAGCATGTTTCTTTTCTGTTTAAGTTAGCTAATGTTGGTTTCTGTTGCCTACAACCAAAGAATCCTAACTGAACCTCAAGTTGGCTGAGGGGAAGCACCTTTTGGCACTTGTGAACCTCAGCACCAGAATCCACCGTAGATCTCAAGCGGTGACTAATGTGAAAGGCCTAATGAATGGAAAAATAGGGGCTGTTTCAAGAGACAGGGAGGTAAGGGAATAAGCTCTGATTTTGTACAGTTTCTGCATGGTTTTTATTGTCCTGAAATCTTCTGTCCCTTGTATGATTCACACCTTTCACTGTTACTCATCATTGAAACCTAGAGATTTACTGTCCTATGCTGAGCAGCTCAGCAGGCTGGAGCATAATGAACACTTCTGACCTAATCCTTGTGGGCTGGTTACCTTCGTTCCGAGACACAGACACCAGGAGCACTCAAAACCCGGTCAAAAGCTCTTTTGCCAGCTACTTGGGGCTTGGAGTGATGAAGCTGATGGGCATCACTAATCAGTGCCACAAACTTGAGTTCAGCTCATATTTCTTAAGTCCCTGCTCCATGCCAGGTAGTGTATGAGGCACTTTGCACACATTATTTCACTGGCCATCAAGCAGGCAGTTGTGACAAATGAATCTAACTGTAGTATCAATGAATGACATACCCACACTGAAGGAGGTGAGGAAGAAAGGAACTTTGGAACTAAATAACTTTGGATCTTGGTATCTTAACTGGATACCATAAGGCTAATGACAAAAGAACTGTTTATGAACCCTGGACTGTAGCTGGTAAACTTGTTTCCTATACAGGTATCGAGTTAGCAATTCTGAAACTACTTTATATGTATATCAGCACTGTAGAAAATGAGAACCAAGTCCTTACCATTAGGGAAAGAAGTTACAAACAAGGAAAGGGGAAGGCTAGAATAACCCTGTGGTGTCAAATTAGAGCCTGAGATAGCAGTGTGAACCCATGCTTATGTTGTGTATCTATACCGCTATATAAATACACGAAATAAATATACACACATGTGCATGCACATGTTAATATACACCCACACATTTCCCAGCTCTGTCTGCTGAGAGGCCCCAGAAGCCATAACCATCCAGTAGCAATGAGCACATCTAGTGCCCCCTTCTTAGTTTCCAAATGACATTCTCTCATAAAAAGGAAACAGAACTCCTTGGAGAAGTGGTTGATTCCAGGGGTGGGGCGGGGAAAATATAATATGAGCTTAGAGGGTCTTTTGGTGCCAGAAAGTAAAGAAATGATTTAAAAGGGAGGCAGGTGTTGAAAGTCGCAAGAGCTTCCAATGGCAAAAGCTGGAACGATTTGAACAAGAAAATAAAAAACAATAGTATTGGATTATAACCCAAAAGATTAAATAAATATACTTGAATCCATAGTGAGATAAATAAATGATTTGAGTGGGTGAAATAAATAAGCAAACAAACAAACAGAAAGGACAACAATCACTTACAAAAGAATTCTGATAAATAAATGTAGAAGCAATGAGGGAAATAGAAATGCCCTATTATAACACAACTATAATAGTTTCTGGAAACAAGATCCATTGAAAGAAACTGATGCATGGCAATTTAAGGAGAAATAGGATATTGGCATAATCTCAAACTATCTCCCCAAAAATAAATATTTATTCATTTCAATGGGAAACATTTAACAGCAGAGAAACCACTTCAGCCAAATGACCTAGGTTAACATCACAGTGATGTCATGATGATGTCATGGTGATATTCTATGATCCACTGAGAAGGGCTCAGCACTTCTCCGGAATTCATAAGTCCAGTCTAATCATGAGAAAGTGTCAGACAAACCCAAACTGGAGGACAGTCTACAAAATACCTGATAAGGACTCTTCAAAACTGTCAAGGTCATGAAAAATAAGGAAAAACTAAGAAATTGCCATAGATGGGGTTTGGGCACACTGCCCAAATGCAATATAATGTTCAGGACGGGACCCTAGAAGAGAAAAGAGGAGACATTAGTGGGAAAACTTGGAAAACCCTAATATAATCTGAAGTTTAGTTAAGAATATCAGACCAATGTCAGTTTCTTAGTGTTTATAATCATGCTGTTATTAGGTACAATGATAGCATTTGGGAAAACTGGGTAAAAGGTATATGGGAACCCTCTAAAATTTTTGCAACACTTCTCATAAGTCTAAAATTATCTCAAAACAAAAGGTATATGTTTAAGTATCTGAAGGGAGGAAAAGCACTCAGTATAAATACTTGGGGAGAGGTGCTCTGCAACCTCAGCTTGTTAGGCAAAGAAGGCACAGTTTCATTTTTCATGAATTCCTCATAGTAGGTTTTTGCCACCTCCACCTACCAAGAATCCAAGGATCTTATGGGCAATTGGTCAGTCAGCACATTTAGGAAGCACAATGGCTCTGCAGGAAGATCGAGGCAGATAGGAGTTGGAATTTGGGGTCAGTTGTTTCATGTCTCTGCAATGGAATGCCCTCCCTGTGTAAAACATGAGCATGTCTTTTCAGGATTATTGTGAAAACTAAATCAGTACTTAAAGTATTCTACCCACAGTAGGTATTTAATAAATAGCCTTTCATTTCTTTTATCTTAAACATTTTAGAATTCGAAAGGAAAACAAGGTATGTTACCTTTTACACCAGGGGCTTATAATCTAGATTGGAACTGAATATACACATGTGTGAAATAATTACCAAATAGTTCTTCATTCTGTTATAATCCAATGTCAAGCTCACTTAGAAAGTAGAACAATGTGTACTAGAGCCCAAAGCACCCAAAATGAGCAAGACAAGGGAAATGTGAGCTGGCATCCTTCCAGCAGTCTTGAAGAGGGATGAGACTGACCTGAGCTTGGCTGCCTGGAAGAGGAAAGGATGGGGCTGGGAGCAGGTATTGAGCCTGAGATGGAAGAGGCCAAGGCCTAGGGCAGGGGTGAACCTGGGTATTTCCACCCAGCAGATAAAAGCAGACCAGCGGGAGACACACCGATTGGAGGAATATAAGGAAACAGTGAAATAATATTGACTAAGCAGGGAATGGAGCAGAATTCTGGAAAGCCTGAAAACCTGGCTGAGCAATTCTTGCTGCTAGAGGCAAGAAAAGCTGCGTCTGGACCTTGAGTAAAAGGTGGGGCCTGAGGGAAACCTTGCAATGCTTTAGTTTGGACTGTATTTGGTAGCCATAGACGTGTTTCAAGCAAAGGAGTCATGTGATTATGGCATTGTATATCAGGCAGGTTCTGATGCAGGAAATGAAAACCACTTCAGTTTTGGTTTTTTTCTTTCACTTCAATTATTTTAAGTGGAAAGGGAATTAGGTGTCTGTAAAATCTTTGAAAGGATTAGAAGATTGAGTTCTAGGCTGTTCTCTGTCAGAGGAGTTGTAAATTGGAGAAGCTTTTTGGAAAACTAAAAGATGGATCTAAAATGTAAATATATATAACATATGAGCCAGGAATTCTATTCTAGGAAAAAAAAAGGTACTCTAAGAAAAAATATTTACACATGATCACAAGAAATGAATACACATGGTTGTTCATTGGAGCATTTTTTTCTACTAGCAAAAAATTAAAGAAAGAGGTTAAATAAAATATGGTATGGAAAACTATGCAGCCACTAAAAAAATGAATTGGAAAGATGTCCAAGACAAATTGTTAATTGAAAAAAGTCACAAAGCAAAAACTTTTGCCACTTGGGTCAGGAAGCAAGAGTCGGGGTGGGGGAGTAAAGTCAAGGATACCTTCACGTTTTCCTCTGATTATTCCTGCACTGTTTGAATCTTTTATGAGGCATATGCATCCATGGATTACTTGTGTGGTAAAAACATGCCATTGGTTACATCCTCCATACTCCTCCCTGAAACGCACTAAAGAAAACAAGTGTGGACTTAATTCAAATCATGAAGGAAGGGGAGTCGTAACACTCCTAACATATGAGTAATGAGCCGTTATCCATCTAAGGTAAAGATGGAGATTGAAGTGGAGCACCATGATTCTTATCTAGTGGACCAGAAGCTGGAGGACGGTGCCAGTTAAGGTTGTGTGTTGTACACAAAGGGATATTTTGGAAGGATATGGCTGCTCTCAGCATCAACTGGAAGACTGAAGATCTAGGCTTTGAAAACAGGCAGAAGGAGGGAGGCCCAGCATTCTTGAAAACAGACAAGCTCCCACCTAGCAGGGCATCGTGAGTTCTAGCCATTCGTATCAACAACACTCGGCTCTGCCTGCCACAACCCATCTCCAACTGACCCAGCATCTTTGTGTCACTCCCTAAAGTTCCAAATGCCAGTGGATGCATCTTCTTTGCCCAATAAATGAGTAAGGAGTAAAGAGTAGCTGCCCTCCTCTTTGATTTTTATAGATGGCCACAGTGAGAGCTCTGTCTCAGATAAGAAGGGTGCTCTGAGGCTGAGAAGGCCAACGATGACAAATGTTCAACTGCACTTAGATAGTTCAACTGCAGATGTTGCCCGATTATTAAACAGGGGCCCCACCTGCCTGTCCATTGGCCTAGGTCTAGCAAATTCATTGGCTTCCAATGTTTAAGCACTTAGAGTTCACTTATGAACCATGTGAGGGACCGAGCTGGCAGCAGCGCCCATCAGACAAGTATTTATGGAGCTGAGGAGCAGAGGAAGTGACAATGCCACACCCCACAAGCCCTCAGTGGAAGTGATGCCCCGCATCTCAGGAAATGAAGCAGATGATCAGGAAGAGCTTGTGCCAGCTGGCTGACGGTGCCAGGGGGTTGTGGCCACTGCCTTCAGCAGGTGGGTAGGTAATAGCCCAGAAAGGAGCTATTCAGCCTATACAGAGGAGACAAAAAAACAAGTGCAATTAAGGTGCATAAGACTTATGAAGCATATGCTGAAAAGTGCCTCAGCAACTCGCTCCTCAACCTCATCCCATAAATTACACAAGGACAAAGGGTGAGGAAAATTAAATTGGCAACAAGGGGGAAAATCTCTTTTTCACAACAAGAAATTTAGACAAGGAGTTTTCCTGGAGCAGACGGGTTGCCAGAGCACAGGGAACAGCAAAATGTCTTTGGAGAGGCCCAACTCATTTTAATTTTTTTTTTTTTACCACTTTTGGCATTTGCAGATGTGTAGTATTGGCATCTCATGATTTAGGATGTAATTTTATGTTTATCGGACAAGGAAGGAACCTGACGGAGATGATTTCCATGGGCAAGAGCAATTCGTGAAGGCTATATTTACATCTACCTTTCACCCCAGCTCTCTCCACCTGACCCTTGTCACTTTGGAGGGGGGAAACATCTGAATTTCTTCTCTCTGAGAAGTCTCTGTGCAGATGTAGATATAAAGAAGGAGTGGGAAGGAGGTCACATCATATAGCATCAGAGTCCCTGCCTGCCGAGAGTTGAAGAAGCATGCATGTACTGTTTCCAGCATTCTCTTGTTCACAGCAAGCTCCACTGAGGACAGGGGTGGAGGGCATCAAATGCCAACCTGCAATGCCCAGAACCCTTTGCCTAAAGCCTTGTCCTGCTTTCCTTCCAGGGGCTAAATAAAGCAAGGGGAATGGGGAGGCTGGGTGAGAAAATACAATTACCTAGGGAGGTGTTGATCATTGAATTTTTTCTAAAGTGCCAAAAAAAAAAAAAAAAAAAAAAGCAAATATGACTAGGGCTTCTCTCTCTCTGGCCATTCTCAGTGTCAATCAAGAATGTATGGGCCAAAATGAAGGGGTAAAACCACCTCTGAAATCACAATTACAGAACAGATCCAAGGAAAAGCTGGAGAGGTCACCAGAAAGAACAGAGCTGGGACAAGAAATCAGGCTAAATGAGAAAAGAGCCAAGCCTAGTCAGATCTGGAGACAGAAGTGGCCAGTCTGCTTCCTCATAATGGATTGTGTCTATTTAATTTTTTTTTTCCCCTAAGGAACAAAAGACATGGGTGACCAGATGTCATAATTTAAGACAAAGCAGTAGCTGGAAAGATCAACTCTCCTACAGAGAACCAGACTGTATATTGTGTTCATTTTCTGCTCATATACTCTCTGTTTTCACATAAAATCTGGTGCTCTTTTCAAAAGAGGGAAATTTATATATGTCTGCTAGCCCACTGTTATGGTAGCTATTTGTATCAGTTAGAAATGTGTTCAGCTACAAATAACAGAAACTCTGACAGTTGGGACTTAAATAGATAAGGATTTATTGGTCTTACACAAGAAACACTCTGGGGTTCATCAGCTTATCAATAGCTCAGATTTAACACTGGCATCAGGATTCCAGGGTCTTCTTTCTATTCCACCAGCCTTATATTTTAGGCATCCAACCTCATACTCATTGCCTCATGGTTCCAAAATAGCTGCCACAACTTCAGGCATCACATCTACATTTCAAGCCAGAAGAAGATTAAGGAAAAAAAAAAAAAAAAAAAAAAAAAACAGAAAAAGGTGGCATTTGTATCTAGAAAACAGATGCTTTTCCAAAAAGCTCTGGAAGCATTCTGCTTACAATGCAGTGACTAGAATGGTGTCACATGGCCAATCTTAGCTGCAAGGGAATCTGAGAAGGTATGAGTTTTTAACTGGACCTAATGCCAGCAAAATCACCATTCTATTGTTAAGGTTAAAATATATACTGGATAAGCAACCAGCAGGGCCACCACAACAGTTCGGCCAACTGTACCATGTGAAATCACAAGCAGCAGCCCACACAATTAGAAGAGTCTGTCATTCAGTATAAACGTTATAATCTGCTGGGTTTGGACAGCTGGCTGAAGAACACTGGTATTTTATATTAATGTACAAATGTATACTGCTGATAAGTTTGTATATGGGTTTGTCTTGTTAGTAGCTCAGTTTTCCACTTCTATAAAATGGGTCTAAGCAGAGTTGGAATTATCTGGTGGGTGCAGGAGGGACATAGCATTCCTAAAAGAATAGAACATGCCTCAAATTTTTCTCCCCAACTGCATATAGCCTCTCATTTGTGATTATTTGCTCCCATAATTACCCAATATCAATTTCATTAAAATGAATGATATGGAACAGAATATTTTAGGAAGTTCTATATGAACAATATGAACTATATGACTATGTCACAAGTCTGAAACTATACTGAAAGTTAGTCTTCTCTGCCTCCAACCCCTGATATAAGATCACCCTGAGTTCAGCATATATCATGTCAAATGTCACTTTGTCAGAGAAGCCTCCCTTGGCCACCTTCTTTAACATATTTGATGTTTCCTTTCCCTTCTTTATTTTTCTTCATGGTGCTTCAATTACACATGTCACTTGCCTAAAAGCTTGATGAAGACAAGGGCACTGCCAGTCCTCTCCCCTGTGCCCACGGCAGTGCCTGGCATATGGAAGATGTTCGAAAACTTTTGGTCCAGTGATTTTTAAGCAAATATTTGTTGAGTATTACTAGGTATGACTCCAAGGGCTTCACATATATTAATTCATTTAAACTTTACTGCAACCCTATGAGTCAAATGCTATTATTATATTTTTCAGAAGGGAAACTGAGGCTAAAAGACGTGAAGGGTGTACATTAAATAGCAGAGCTGGGATTCAAACCCAGACAGTAAGTAGTTCTAGAGCCCTGTTGTCAACCACTACTCAATTCTGCCTCAACAGCACAGCAGCTTCCCCAACACAGGGTGCTGGGGATTGAGTCGTGTACCCCACGAAAGACACATTCAAGTCTTTTTTATTTTTTTATTTTTTTTAATTTTTATTTTTTAAAAAAACGTATTTAGATTACACAAATGCTACACAAAAATATAGGGGATTCCCATATGCCCCGCCTCCCACACCTCCCACATCCCCCCACACCAACAATATCCCCCATCAGTGCAGCACACGACGAAGACACTCTAGAGCATTGCCATCAAGCGTGGGCCACAGTCCACATTGCAGTTTACATTCTCCCACACACAACCCCGCAGGCTATGGCAAGACATGCAATGGCCCGCATCTGTCACCACAATCCCCAAGTTCCCAAAATGCCCCCATATTTCACCTGCATCCCCCTCTCCCTGGCCCCAGAACCCCCAGTGGCCACCGCCCCCACATGAATGATATAGTTTCTTCCATTGTTAGAATCACAAGTCTACAGTAGAACACCAGTAAGTCCACTTCAGTCCATAGTTCATTCCCCAATCCTGAGGACCCCAGGATGGTGCTGCCCACCTCACCTCCAGCCAAGAGGAGGCTTTGAGCCCATGGGGCAGATGGATGGGACTCTCCTGCCTGCAGTTGCAGACTCTCTCGGCTCCTTGGGATGGTCACTGTCCATCATCATCTCCTTGTCAGTCGTCCTGGGCAAGTCCAACGAACTAGAGTAAGTAACACAACTCTGCTGAATTTCAGGGCCCAGCTGGCACACAGACAGCCCAGAGATTAAAGTCTCTTGGACATACACCTACCAACTCCAGCACCAACCATAGGTTCAAACAAAAGGGACAGAAGAGGCATGTGTGGAGAAGTCACGTCTGAGCCCAACTCCATTACACCAGGGAGCACAAACTCCAAAGTAGGGCCACTGGCAAGGCACCAAACTCCGGAGCTATCTGCCATGGCCGTGGGTCCTGGGTGTCTCCAGAGCCCTCAGGATCCCCACTATTTGGGGTAGTATCTACCTTGGCCGTCTATGAGATCCTGCTGAGACATGCATAAGCATTACCTCTCTGATGACCTCCTGACTTACCTTGAAGTCTCTTAGACATTTGTCTTTACCTTTTCCCCCTTTTATTCAAGGTCTTTTTCCAGTTGTATCACTAGCTGGTGCCTGGTAGTAATCCCTCGGTGCCAAGGAGCCCATCCCCAGGAGCCTTGTCCCATGCTGGGGGGAAGATAATGCATTTATATGCTGAGTTTGGCTTAGAGAGTGGCCACATTTGAGCAACAAGGAGGCTCTCAGGAGGCAACTCTTAGGCACTCTCCAACATTAGGCTAAGTTGCAAATTCAAGAGCAAAAGGCTCGCAAGCATAGTCGTCAACATCAAGGGCCCATCAATGGACCATCCTTCTTCACTAGTCATTGCCCCGCACCTGGGAGACTGTCGCCATTCCATTAGAGAATGCGGCAGAGCTCCCCAGGATGGGAATTCAATAATCTTTCAGTTGTTGTGTGAATCTCCACCCACTATGGCAATGCCCCATGAACCTTTTAATATATTTATATACTTTATATATATACGCCCAGGTGAGCTTCCTCCCATGTATCCCCCATCACTGACACCCCATCCCATTGATCCTCCCCTGCCATAGTTGTAACTCTTCAAAAATGAAGCCAAGAATATTGCCAAATGTGATTAATAGGAAAATGAAATAATAATGACAGGTTTCAACATAAGAAATAAAATACATAATTTAGAGAAACTGAAACTAAAATAAAGTAAAAAAGATTGGGGTATTAAAAATGAAAAACATTTAAAAAACAAAATAAAATAGAATAAATTATTTTTTTGACATTTTTCCTTTCATCACTGTAATATCAGTTGTCCTGTATGTACAGTGGCATTTTCTTCCATTTCTTCCCCAGTGTCTTACTTTTTTAAAATATATATATTGTTTTCAAAGAAGTTTTAGGTCACAGTAAGGTTACATATAGAATATAGGGGACTGCCATATACCCAACATCCTCCCCCTTTTCCCCTTCCCTATAAATAATCTTTTTACATGTGGACAGTACATTAGTTACAACTGATGTACAAATATTGAAACACAGCTACCAAGATGGTCAATGGTTTACATTATGGTTTACATTTTAGACCATACACTTTTATAATTTTTTGATGAAATTTAACATGGCCTGAACCTGTCATTGCATGATCATGCAGAACACTTCCACTGCCCCCAATACCCCTTCTTCAATCTTTTCTACTCCTCCCTCCCCCTCCCCTCGGGGCCCACGGAAACCACCAGGCTTCAGACCTTGAAGGACAAGAGTCTTGTATACTTGCAACAATGCGGAGGGCTGCACATATTAGTCTGTCCTCCACTATTAGGAACTGCCCATGCTCTCGAGAGACACCGCTCCCCCTCTGTTTGAGAACATAACAGGCATCCCCAACATGGGAGTCCAACTCCTTCCCACTCATTATGTGGGTCTCCCCTGACTGATACAGCACACTATGACAAAATTATCACTCACACATTCTCTAGAAGACTGCCCCAGGTGCGCCCTGTCCCAAATGCCCCCCCCACACACACACACACATTCAAGTTTTAATCTGTGTTCCTATAGGTATGAACCCATTTGTAAATAGCATCTTTGAATATGTTATGGTGGACTCATTTATGACAAGACTCTTTGAAGATCCTATTTAGCTGAGGCCTAATTGAATCAGGGAGGGCCTTAGACCCTAGATGAGTGAAATGCTTATAAACAAAGGAAATTAGACACTGAAGTTATAGAAGTCAGAAGTCAACAGAAGGCAGAAGAAGCCAAAGAAAGGAGATGGCTATGTGACAGAGGATCGCCATCACTAGAGCGCTGTAGACTTTGGAGAAAGCATGGCCCTGATGACACCTTGATTTTGGATTTTTCTAGCCCCTAAAGCCAAGAGACAATAAATTCCTATTTGTGGTATTTGTCATAGCAGCCCTGGCAAACTAAGACACAGAGGATAAGGTTGTAGCAGCACCTGTTTCCTGATCCTGAACATTAACATGGAGACATATTATAGTCCTCATTTGCTTCTGCAATTATCCTCACTTCTTAATCTTTTCTCCTCTCTGGGACCTCACTTCCCCACTGCTTGAAGTGACCCCAGATCTCCTTCAACACTTCATTAGATGGGCACAAAATAGGCACTGATAATTATTTATTAGAAACTGTATTTAGAGTCCCTAAATGCTTATGAGAGGCATAGTTTGTTGAATCGTTTTGACTATTGTTAAACAGTTTTAAAGCCAACTGTCAAAATGGCTATCATTTCTGCTCAAAGAATGTCAATGATAGAAGTAATTTTACCATATCCCATTAGCTCCCCCCCCCCTTTTTTTTTCTTTTCTTTTTTTGAGTACCTATTTCATGCCAGAAGCATGCTGGGTGCTTTTCATGAATTATTTCTGATCATTTCAACAATCTTGAAAAAAAAAAAGTGACATTTTTCCCATTTTTGAGTTCAGAAACTGAGCAGCAAGAATTTCAGTGAATTGTGCAAGGCGGAAGGATAAGTGGAGGAACAGGGTTTGTGCCTGACTGGTGTTCCCATCAACCAAGTTTCACCACATTGTAAGGACCAGGGCCAAGGCCCTTACAAGGAAAACTTATGGAGCTGTAAACAGTCAACCATGTCTCTAAGGAAATAAAGACCCAAAGGCATCATATGGCCCATAACAGAGTTTCACAAACAACTTTTGCATCCCAGTGAGTTAAGGCACTACACTTCTTCCAACAGTTGTACCAATGAGGAAACCACTTCTGAAATGGCCGCAGAGCAGCTCACAAATCACACAAGGAAAATAGCATCGTTACTCAAAGGTCATTTCCTATGTGCCTAGATTCTCACAGATGCCACCCGCCTTATCGATATGCTCCTTTCCACTATGATTTTTTTTTAACTCTATTCCAAAAATCAAACCTGCCCTCAAAGGATAAAGATTGGCCCACATTGGAAACACTCAGTGGAATACAAAGTGATAATTCTCTCCAATTTACAGAGGAGGAACTGAAGACTCAGAGTTCAGGTAAAATTGCCTGAGATCATTTAATT
This sequence comes from Tolypeutes matacus, assembly GCA_026826555.1. NCBI lineage: Eukaryota > Metazoa > Chordata > Mammalia > Cingulata > Chlamyphoridae > Tolypeutes > Tolypeutes matacus. Next base: position 90,740,519 of record JAKSZT010053887.1, read on the forward strand.
CATTGTCACTGGAGCCCAGGCTTGAACCATCATCTTAGGACACTAAACCCTGTGCTTCTTCTTCCATTTCTACCAAAGAGGAGCTTCAATGTCCAACACAGGATGGAGCACAAGGAGAAGGAAGGGGAGACGTGTTAGGGGCATGGACAACACCACTGGAATAAGCCCACCCTGGCTCAGGTTTGCCTTTGGGGGATGACACACCTACCTGCATTTAAGAGCAATTGATTTACTTTAGAGTCACAATTCCTGAGATCTCACAATGCGGTTCCTTGGTAGTTCTTGGCCCCAAGGAGAAAACATCATCTAGCTCTTTTTGAATAACTTATTACCCTGGACTCCAGGGCCTAGAGATTTCTAGGATATCTGCTCATTTCCTCATTCAAGCCGACGGCAGGACTGAAGGACCTTTTAGATGACAATCTGCCTGTTCCTACGGCTTGGAGCCTGGCACACCTCCCCCCGCGTGCCACCCATCAGGTGAATAACTTCTGCACTTCAGTTTTCCCCATCAGTAAAATGGTGGTAGTTGGTATTTTTCTCAGGGTGGGTATGAGGGCTGAAAGAGCTAAAAGATGTAAAGCCTTGGGCACAGTGCTGGCACTCAACAAACCAAGCTATTATTTCTGTCCCTTCTAGCTGAAAGTAGAGAGTCCCAGAGAAGCTACTTGCACCCAGCTGTGGGTAGTTAACAGGACTGAGGAGGCAAAAATTGCTCTTCTTTCAAAGGTCAGCAAGACATTGCCTAAAGGACTCTGACTTCAGAAGGAACCACTTTGGCTGCGGAGAGGAATCACGAATCCAGCGGCTTGCACAAGCTGGGAAGCATCCTTGCCTCCTGCCGCAGCAGCCCATGGGCAGTGTTTGCCAAGGAAACCCATCACTCACAGGGACAAAAGCAGGCAAAGGAACGTACCCGGGAGCAGCTTGTTTGCAAAGCAGCCATCCAGAATCTATGTGCATTTTTTCAATTATTAAAAAAAAAAAATGCATGAAAACACTGTTTTTCTTGTTTATACCATTTCTAGCATCAAAACGTTGTCTAAGAGACACATTACCATAAGTGCAATCACCCCCTGTGCACATAACCTGTTTCTTTCACAAAATATAATTATCCCCACTCTCCATGCTTTTAGCCAAAGATTAACTTGTAGCAATTTAAAAGGTCAAAGCCGAGATCAAACTGCGTGTGTTTTAATCTCTAAAAAATGTAAATTGGGCCAAAATTTCAAAAATAACAAGCCCTGCGGGTAGTCTATATATTCATGAAAAGTTTCCCATGACATAGGAACTGGTCTTTGGATAACCAGCTTTGCAACCAAGTAGCAGATGTAACCTCTGATGAGGTATTTGCCATGGTACAGTAAACGCTGATGCTTTATTGAAAAGGAACAAGCAAATAGAGTAGAAACATCCCAGGCTCCAAAACACTCCATGGTTAATACAAAGGTTGTCTCCAGTGTGGTGGCCACGACGATTTATTCAGCCAAATGTTTGCGATAATGCCTTGGAATGTTTGTATTGATTATACTTACTTTCACTGGCTGAAATCAGAAAGAAATTGTATTTGCTAACTCCATCTCTGGATAGGGGTTTGTGTTGGGGAACTATAAATTCCACCAACATGCACCATAAACTGTCCTGAAAAATGAGCTCCACTTTCCACAGAAACGAAATGCATTCCTTTCCACATGGTTGTTCTTCAACAAGAAATAATGAAGGAAAACAGTCCCGAAATGTGCTGTGCAATTCTTAATGGCATTTTAATAGTTTAAATTAGGAGCAAAAGGCCTCTCAGCATGTGGTATTGCATAAATATTGCCCTTTCATGATATTAATTGGGGTGAGGAGGGAGAGATGAGTGAGGAGAGAGATATCAGATGCCAGGCGTCTGCAATAGTGGAGTGAGGCAGCCCAGCAGTATGGACTCCCCTTTGCCCCTCGGAAGCAGCAGCCAGCCCCAGAATTTCAGAGTCAAGCAAACCCTACCTGTACCCCCGCCTTAGGAGATGACTTACAGTGTGAAGTACACACCACATATGGTTGACAGCTTGCTGTCCTGGACACTGCAACCACTCATTTATATAATGTTCAGCTGGAGAAGAAGCCTTGAAAGTTAGTAAAAGGCAAAAGACTCCATCCTTGCCACCAAAATGCATCTTTCCTAACCTTTCCAAAGAGGGTGATAATAAAAATGAGCTTCCAGAAGACAGACAGCTGTGAGGATATGTGGATTTAAATTCAGAAATGTACCTGAGACTACTGCATACCAACAAAGGAGGCACGTAGACTTGCTTTTTCCAGATAAAGTTGACGGCTTTATGTACTAATTGACACAGGCGTTGCAGACCTGTTCTAATACAGATTCACCATTCTTGTTCCAAACCCTGGGAAAATACTTGTGAACAAAATGAATAAGGACCCTGTTCTTGTGGGGCCCCCATTCTGGCCCCAGGTGTTAAGTAAATAAATCAACTAACAAAATAATATCAGATGATAGACTATGAAGAAAATAAAAACAGGGACTGGAAAAGAGAGTGCCTGTGTGATCAGGGAAGCCTCTCTGACAAGGGAATATTTAAGCTGAGATCTGAATGACAAGAAGGAAATAGCCATGCAAATATCTCAGGGAAGAATGTTCCAGGCAGGGCACACTGCAAGTGCAAAGGCCCTGAGGTAAGTCAGTGCCATGTTCCCTTCCCTTCACCACCAAAGCAGACCCATGTCATATCAGATCTGCATACTGCAGCATTTCTGAAACAGATGGCCTAGCTCTCCAGTGTAGAACATAGGCATGTGTCTCATACAGAAAATGGATGCAGTGCTACAGGATAATCGAGCACAGAATCTCAAGAGAGTAGGAAAATATAAGTGCTATCTTTGAGAAGTGGTCCCTACTGAACCCCTCAGGGCAATTACCAACAGCAACAACACATTCATGGCATCAAAAGAGCAGGGTGTTCCTGAGAAGCCAAGCGACAGACACGGGACTCTTAGGGCTTTAACAAACGCTCAGGAATCACATACCCTGTTGCCAACTCTGTTGATCTGGGTCAGTCAGGAGCCTTTCTCTGCCCCATACTTCTCATGAGAGCAACAATACCTACTCTCAAGGTCAATCTGCAAACGAAAACTTGAGATGAGGACTATCACTGGGGCAGCAGGAGCCAGGAAGAAGAGTGGTATCTGTGTACTAGGGTGAGAGAATTTGGCTTTCTCTCATTGGGAGTTCTAGATGAAGAATTGATGCTCTCGAGTGATTTCAAAATGGTAGCATGCTGTATCTTGAGAAGCTGTTGGCTGGGAGATTTGACCTGATCTTATTTTTTTTAGAACACAATTATAGAAGCAGAACTGCTGATAAGAAGCACTCTACTTTTGGAGCAGGCCCTGGAGGCTCACAAGAAGTCAGAGAGATATCTGGATGTACTTTCCAAGCTTGTTGGGGGTGCTTCTGTTTGGAAGGACAGTGCCAGTAAGGACTCTTATACATCTTAGTCAGATGTAGGTCTTGAACAGTAACTACTTTTATAACAACAGCCCAGCTTTGGTCATTTCAGCTTTTCAGAAGCTGTTTATCTCTTGGGGAACTGGCTCTGAGCAATAGCACAAAAAAAAAAAAAAAAAAAAAGAAAACATTTTTATGAGAAGAATATATAGAATTCCTAACTCTTTTTTCTTTAGAAGTCTTACATTCTTACTTCTTAATCTATCATTTGCCACCAAACTCATAAAACACAGTGTAGAAAAGTCTTTGACTTTCTCAATAAGAGGAATTGATTCATATAACTGCATTTCCCATGTGGGAAATTGTTGGCTAAATCAATATGATTGAATCCTGTTCCAAGGGTTTCTCACTAAACTCCTGTTTGATCTGTAGAGTGATTTTGATGAAGAATCCATAGAAAATGAATAGAGACATCTTTCACTAAATCAGTACAGATGAGCTTTTTTGCACTGGGAGAGTTGGCTTTGGAGCACATAAATTACCTGTTGACTATGCATATAACTCTATGATGTCCCTCAGGGGAATGGGTGTTCCAAAGTAGCAGAAACGCCGAGATTTTATATGATTCAGCCATCTCAGCATATTCATTACCAACTGGGAAATTAAATTAAATTTCTAACCAAAGCTGTATCTACAAAACAGCACAATTGTTTGAAAATGAAAAATAGAGTTAGTTAATTAGGGTCTAACAATGCCAAGCAACTATCCAAGCTGATTTTTGCTCCACCGAATTGGCCAGTAGCTTGAGCAAATGGACTGAGTTGACTAGTTGATAAGGAATTGAATAGGTATAGTACATTCACACCAAAACATGCAAGTATATCATCAGAGTTAGATTATCAATAATCTGTTCTCTTCTTGGCTCTAGCATCAATAAATTTTGGTGCTCATAGGTAGGTGAATGAATAGTTATAGCATTAAATAGTCAGTAAATATTTACCAGAACACAGTAAATAAAAAATACACACACTCATATTTCTGTAGAACAGTATGTCTTGACACCTCACAGGCCATAAAAATAAATTGATAATAAAGAAGTAGCTGAGCAGCAGGAAAGAATAAAAAATGACAAAACACACAACCAAGTCCTCTTGTATTGAGACCTAAAATTGTTCTGGTTGAATGAGCAGATCCAGCTCCCAGATTTAATTACAAAATCCCATTCTCCACTGAAAGGAATCAGGGCTCTTTGGAGAAATGGCTGATTCCAGGACAGGGAAGGGAAAGGTGAGCTATCTTCTGGTGACAGAAAAGTAAGAAATGCTCAAGAAATTATGAAAATATGTCAAAATTACAAAGGAATCAACTGGCCAAAACTGGGACAACTTGAGCAACAGAATAAATAATTATGGGGGAGCAGGTGTAGCTCAGTGGTTGAGCATCTGCTTTGCATATACGAGGTCCTGGGTTCAATCCCTGGTACCTCCTAAAAATAAAATTTTTAAATCATAAATAAATAATAAGGTAATAAGTAATTACCCATATAATAAAATAAAATCCATTAATCCATACTGCTGTAAATAAATAATTGAATAAATAAATAAGCAAGTGAAGGAAGAGAAAGCTCTTCCTTGCAATAGAATTCCAACTAATAAATGTAGACGGGATGATGGAAATAAAGAATTACTATTTGATAAATAACAGTAATAATTCTTCCAGGCAAGAATTATCAGTGGATGCTAAAATTATTGAGCACAAGTATAAGAAACAGGATATTTACATGGTCTCAAACTACCTCCCCATAAAATATGTATTAATTACAAAGGGGAAAATAGCAGCTTTCCAGTGGAGAAACCTGTCAGACATCACCTTAACCAAGTTATCAAAGTTAATATCACCAGTTATAGGACAAATCAAACCCACACGCCTCCCAATATGTTGCACAAAGAAGAACACGGCATCATTTCTGTGGTATTCTTGCTAAAAATATATAACCTGAATTTAATCCTCAAAAAACATCAGGCAAACCCTAATTGAGGGACATCCTACAAAATAACTGGCCAGTACTCTTCAGTACTCTTCAAAAGTGTCAAGGTCATGGAAGATAAAGACTGAGGCCTGAGCTGTCACAAATTCAGGAAAACTAAGGGGACATAACAGCTAAATGCATGTGGGATCCTGGATTAGATCCTGGACCAAAAAAAGGACGTTAGAGAGACAACTGCTGAAATGTGGATAAGGTCTCCAGGCTGTGTAAGAGTATGGCATCAATGTTAATTTTCTGATTTTTATCATTTTACTGTGGCTATGTAAGAAGTTAACATTTGGGGAACCTGGATGAAGGACTTTTGGGAATTCCTTGTACTATTTTTCTAAATTTTGTAAGTCTGGAATTATTTTGAAATGAAACATTAAAAAATAAAGTGTTTTAATGGTTCTGGTTAAGGTTGTTGTTGGAGTTGGGGCAATTGAGAGGCAGGAGATAATTAGAACCAGGTTTGTAGAGACCAGACAGTGTGGTCTGTCAGAGAACTAAGAACTCAGCCACCAAAGAGAGCAGCAGTGTTGCTGCCTGACCTTGAAACATATTACAAAGCTACAGTGGTCAAAACAGCATGGTACTGGCATAAAGATAGACATATCAATCAGTGGAATAGAATTGAGAATCCAGAAATAAACCTTCACCTATACAGTCAACTGGGTTTTGACAAACCTACCAAGCCCACGCTGATGGGAAAAAAGTCTCTTCAACAAATGGTGTTGGGAGAACTGGATATCTATAACCAAAAGAATGAAAGAGGACCCCTATCTCATCCCCTATACAAGAATCAACTCAAAATGGATCAAAGATCTAAATATAAAAGCCAGGACCATAAAACTACTAGAAGAAAATGTAGGGAAACATCTTCAAGACCTTGTAGTAGATGGTGGTTTCTTGGATCTCACACCCAAAGCACGTGCAACAAAAGAAAAATTAGATAAATCGGACCTCCTCAAAATTAAACACTTTTGCACCTCACAGGAATTTGTCAGGAGGGTGAAAAGGCAGCCAACTCAATGGGAAAAAATATTTGGAAATCACATATCTGATAAGGGTTTAATATCCAGGATATATAAAAAGATGTTACAACTCAACAATAAAAAGACAAATGACCCAATTAAAAAATGGGCCAAGACTTGAATAGACATTTCTCCGAAGAAGAAATACAAATGGCAAAAAAACACATGAAGAAATGCTCAACATCACTCATGATTAGGGAAATGCAAATCAAAACTACAATGAGATATCATTTCACAACTATCAGAATGGCCACTATTAAAAAGACAGAGAACTACAAGTGTTGGCGAGGATGTGGAGAGATAGGAACACTTCTTCACTGTTGGTGTAAATGCAGGATGGTACAGCCACTATGGAGGACTGTTTGGCAGTTCCTAAAAAAGTTGAATATAGACCTGCCATGTGACCCTGCAATACCACTACTGGGTATATACCCAGAAGAACTGAGAGCAGTAGCACAAACAGACATCTGCACACCGATGTTCATAGCCACATTATTCACCATTGCCAAAAGTTGGAAACAACCCAGGTGTCCATCAACAGATGAGTGGATAAACAAACTGTGGTCTATTCACACAATGGAATATTATGCAGCTGTAAGAAGAAATGAAGTCATAAAACATATGGCAACATGTATGAACCTGGAGGACATTATGTTGAGTGAAGCAAGCCAGACACAAAAGGACAAATACTGTATGAATGCATTACTATGAACCAAATATATTGTGTAATATATTGTTTGATTCACACACACACACACAAAAATTTACATGTATCCATTACATTTAATTGAGAAATGTATATATTTATTCATCTGTGTTTACTTTTTAGTTTTTAATTGCTTATGTTTTCAATTATTAAATGTACAAAATAAAGTTAAAAAAAAAAAAAAGAATAATCAAATATGCTAAAGATTAAAAAAAAAAAAAAAAAAAGAGAGAGAGCAGCAGTGACCTGCAGGTGCAAGGGTGTGGGTTTAGCCCAGTCCCTGCTCAAACCTACCAACCCTAGCCCATACCTTTGGCCACACTTACCTATTGATACCCACAGGTGCTTCAGATCCCTTTTTCCAACTGCTTCGTAATGGGACTTTGAACAAATTCCTTAACCTCTTCATTCCTCATCTATAAAACGGGGCCAATACTAGCAGTTAAGTGATAGGGTTCTTGTGAGGATTACAAGAAATATCGTATAAAGTACTTAGCACAGTGACTGATAGAGAGAAAGCCCTTGATAAGTGTTGCCTGCTCTGCTCATCATCTTTTTCATCATTATTATTCCTATGATTCTGCTTACAAAGCCCTGTAAACTCCCTTACGAAATCCTAGTTCTACGAGAGGGGGGTTCTGTCCAGCTAGGTTACCAAGGTAACCCAAGAGCTTTGCACAGGGCCTCCACAGAGTAGGCACTCAATAAGTGTCCTATTTAAATGGAAGAAAGAAATGCCTGGCCTCAGCTTACCTCTTAAATTATTTAGGCTATAGATATATTAGCTATAACAGAGATCCAAATTACCAGTAATTTAAACACCACAGAGCTTATTTTTCACTCATGTAACTATATGAGTGTGAACAATCCCTGACTGTAAGGTGCCTCCAGTATCAGGACACAGACTCCTCTCTTGTTGTGGGGCCACACCCAGATGGCACCCACCCTCATCCATATTCCCCCAGCAGGAAGCAGGAATGGGTGGAGAGGAAGGGCATAGTCCCTCACTTGTGCTTTCTTCTCATTGGTCAGAACTGAAATATAGGCCACACCCAGCTGCAAATAAGGCTGGGAAATGTAGTCTTTTTTTCTTGGCAGCCACATGCCTAGCTAAAACATAGTGATTCTATTACTATAGATGAAGGGACTAATATTTTGGGGGGAGCCACCAACAGCCATCTTTGCTCCAGCTTCTTTGCTCACATTCTATATACAGCCTTACTGCACTTCTCCCAAGTATCTGCCCACACTGCTCCTTCTGACTAGTGCCCTACCCTGGTCTCAACCCCCATCCCTGGATTAGAGAAATCCTATTTCATCTTTCACACCCCAGGAGAAACATCATTTCCTCTGGAAACCTTCTCCAGCAGCACCACCCCATCCAGTCGGGATTAGCCCCTCTTCCACCATGCACAATAAGCACCCAAAACTTGCCTGACAGTGGCACTTGTCATATTGTATCTGAAATGTGTATTAGTCTGTCTCTTCTGCAATATACACTCCAAGAGGGCAGAGAATAAGTCTGTGTCCCTTGCAAATTATAGCTCTTTAAATTTCTGCTGAATGGTTAAATATATACTTTTCACAAATTTACATTTGAATTTTCAAGCTACTGTTCTTATCCAGTGAAAGAATATTCTTGGCATAACTATAACCACCTGATTCCAGACCCAGGCAGGTAGTAGAGAAGGTACCAGTGAAATCAGACCTGTTGCTCAAGGAAGAAAGCAATCCAGATGTTATAGGCCCCACAGGATCCCGGGGATGCTTGCCCTGCCCTTTACTAGAGTTTATGCCTGGCTGAGCTGAGTGATAACACAGACCCATGACCAACGCCTCTCTCAGTGAAATCGGCCTGGCCTGTGGCTGTCTCTGGACTCAGGCTGGCACATGCTCTCTGTCTGAGCAAAGAGAGTTAGTATAGCAACGTCAGGACTCTGCTGGTTGAAGTCACAGCACAGATGGCTTATGAACATGAAAGGGCTATTTAATGTTAAAAGTCTTTGATACTTTTTTTCCCCAGATTAATTTCTCCTTTGGAGCCCTGCGAGCTATAGGCAAAATTGTATGAGTCAAGGAGGAAGGGCATTTAAACAAAAACTCTAAATTTACTGGCTTATACCATTTCTGTTAGTTCGAAATCAAAGTCTTAAATATATGTTTGTGGGTTCAGGGTTTGTTTTGTTTGTTTGAGGAAGGAGAATGAAGGATATAGTTCTTAGTTGTTTTGCTTGCCCAGGTTGAAGAAAGGGAAAGAGAAAAATAGCAATGAAATAATAAACAGAAGTTACCATTTGCTGAGGATGTTCTAATATTTAAGGAACCCTAGTCTTAAATCTAATTTTATTAATGGGCTTAGAATCCCTATCTTACCCTAATTTCATTGCTTAATGCCATTTTACTCACTTCCAAATCAGAGGTTTAAACATGTTTGTGGATTGAGGTACGTTTTTGTTTGTCCAAAGAAGGAAGCATTGGAGTTCTTTCACTATTAGAATGTCAAGCTTTGTAAATGTTGGGCTATACCAGGGATTTAATCTCATTTAATTTTCTTGCCAACCATATGAAATCAGTAACAACAGAGGGCTCAGAGTAATGTTCAGCTGGTGACAGCGTCTTTTCATCAGAGACCACTTGGAAAAAGAAGCAGCAGAGATAATGCTTTCTTGGTGAAAGTTAAGGGGTACCCAAAAACTCTTGCATGAGAATATTAATAATCCCATAGACCATTCTGGGTCTTTGAGGGGTACTGGTTGATGGCACCGCTTTTAATCAGTGACTCTGACTTTGCCTTTTACTCATTGCTCAACAGGCCAGAGATGATGCACTTTGGCCGGTGCATAACTAAATCTGTGCTCTGCAGCCATCTTCTGTATCCGTGACTCCAGAGCTATCATATGAAATGGTAATAATCATCACACAAACACACAAGAAATATCTTTACCCTTATTTGTAAGTGCATAATTCTATGGAAAATGGCTATTCTGACCATCATAGGATATCTTCATAATCCCTTAAGGAACCAATCTCTAAAAAGCAATATCCATGTGTTACTACATTTTAAATGTGCATATTTATTAACAATGGGGTCACTGAGGTTCCCTAGTTGCACTTCTAATTAAGAAAACAGGTAAATAGGTCTTCCTAAATTATTCCAAACAGCTGGCTATAAATGGCACCAAAATGGAAATAATTGCTTTCCCCACAGACCCAGATAGGATGTTTCTATTAAAACTGCTCATTTGAGTCAAAATATGGATGGTGCATTATGAGGATTTAAATTAAAATTAAATCTTGTTGGCTCTTTGGATTAGATAACCTGCAGTGTTAAAAAATAAAAAATAATAATAATAAAAAAATAAAATAAAACTGAAAGAAAAGTTCCCCTCAGTAATTACCCATACATAAATGATTTATGTGGTATTTTCCTTTTCTTGGCAAACAATCAGGCCCATTCTAGGTTTTTAACTTAACAGAAGGCAACCATGTCATTACAAAATAAGAACAACTAGAAACTTTTTAACTGGTAAATAAGAACTTATGTTCAGGGGTGAGACTGCCTGGCTGGACGGATTACTAGCTATGTGACCTTGGGCAGATTACTCCATCTCTTTCAACCGTAAGTAGCGGCTGCCCTAGAGGGCCACTGTGAGGATAAAATATATGCAAAGCAGTTCTATACTTAGCTTCCTGAGGAATTGCCAAACTGTACTCCACAGCAGCTGCACCATTTTACATTCCCACCAGCAGTGGATGAGGTTTCCGTTTCCTCCACATCCTCTCTAACCCTTGTAGTTCTCTGTTTTTTTAAGAGCAGCCAGTCTGGTAGGTGTGAAATGATATCTCACTGTACTTTTGATTTGCATTTCCCTAATAACTAGTGATGTTGAGCATCTTTTCATGATGTTTCAAGATGTTGAAGTACATCTTTCAATTGTACTTCCTCTTTGGAAAAGTGTCTTTTCAAGTCTCTGGACCATGTTTAAATGGGTTATTTGTCTTTTTATTATTGAGTTGAAGTATTTCTTTATATATGTTGGATATTAGACCCTTATTGGATATGTGGTTCCCAAATAGTTTCTCCCATTGAGTAGGCTGCCTTTTCACTTTCTTGACAAACACCTTTGAAGCACAAAAGTATTTAATTTTGAGGAGATTCCATTAATCTATTTTTTTCTTCCACTGTAAAAACAGACTTTGGATGTAATGTTTATGAAACCATTGCCTACCACAAGATCTCGCAGATGCTTCCCTACATTGTCTTCTAGGAGCTTTACAGTCCTGGCTCTTATATTTATGTCTTTGATCTATCTTGAGTTAATTTTTGTATAAGGCATGAGATAGGAATCCTCTTTCATTCTTTTGGATATGGATATCCAGTTCTCCCAGCACGGTTTGTTGAAGAGACAATTCTGTTCCAGTTGAGCCAATGCTTAATATGTGCAGAACTTACAATTAGGTTGATTGTAATGGTTTGGAAATGAATGGAGGTGAGGGTGGTGCAGTGATATGAGTGTAATTAACAGTGCTGAAGTGTGTGAACATGGTTGAAAGGGAAGTTTCAGGCTGTCCATGATCCTAGAAGGAAAGGTGGAGGTTAAAATGGGTGACTGTATAACTCAGTGAACTCTGGGGTGGCCAACGGTTGTGGTTAAGAATACAAATACAAGAATATTTCTTTCAGTATCTCTAAAAAAGGTACCTCACTACTACAGGTGTTGATAGTGGGGTGATGTGTGGGGAGAAATGCACCTAAAACATCCTTCTATGGGATATGAATGTATTCATGTTGTCATGGGTATGCTTTCTCAATACATAGAGGCCCATACAGCAGCTAACAAAACATTAAATTTCCATCCTGGGGAAGTCCTACCACTTTCCCAAATAAGATGGCAAAAATCTTTTGGAATACGTAAGCCTTACCTAATAAAAGAAAACAGGACAATATGCCAAGCCCTCAATCTTAATGCTTGTACTTATGAACCTTACTCCTATAAAAATGAAACTTAGCCTAATTATAATTAATGCCTAAGAGTTGCCTCCTGCAAACCTCCTTGTTACTCAAATGTGGTCTCTCTTTAAGCCAAACTCGGCAAATAAACTCATTACCACCCCTCGACAGGGGACATGGCTCCCAGGGATGAGCCTCTCTGACACTGACAGATTATTACCAAGCACTAACCAGTGGTGCATTTGGAAAAAAACCTTAACCAAAAGGGGGAAATATTAAATACAAATGATTTTTGGTGGCTAAGAGATTTCAGAGTGTGTCAGGAGGTCTTTCCAGAGGCCACACTTATGCAGGTATCAGGCAGAGTTCACCAGTTGCCACAGCAAACAAAAGTCTCAAACAAAAGTTCTCGCAAGGTTCTAGGGACATCTGGACACCAGGGGCAAGCCACACAAGCCTCATGAAATTGACACCACCTTGGTGGGCCCTATTTGGAAATATATGATAATCTATTTCAACAATATAACATAGTTATACTCATTTATTATTCCCCTACTCATGATTCTTCTACTCCTTTTATTTGAAACTATAATTTTCAATAAACCCTTTAAATATATCTCTCAAAGACTTAAATCTTCAGATTGTTCATATGCCAGTTGAGCCCCGAGTGCCAGCAAAGTTGCAGCCAACTCCTACTCTCCAGTTCTTTGGGCTTGCACTGGATAACCAACAAAACGAGGATGATGGACAAGTCCCATCCGCCCCCAAAAAGAAGTATCTACAACTGCAAGCAGAACAATTCTTTCCATCTGCCCCATAATATCTAAGTCCTCCCTCAGCTTGACTCAGAGTGGACATCATCCCAAATCCCTCAAGATTGAGGAATGAACAAACATAAGGGAGAGTATAACCAAAGTAGATTTATTGTTATTGTTATTGAAGTTATTATCTTGTGATAACTGAAGAACTTGTAACATTGATATAAAGATAGTGGTGGTCAGGGGTACAGAAGGGAGGGGGAGGGATGAATAGGTGGAACACAAGGCATATTTAGGGCAGTGAGATTGTTCTGTATGATGCTGCAATGACAAACACACGGCATTATACATTTGTCAAAGCCGATAAAAACTACAGCACAAAGTATAAACCATAATGTAAACTATAGACTGGTCGGGAGCAGTGTTTCAATATTGGCTCACCACCTGTAACAAATGTACCACTCTAATGTCAGATGGTAATAATAGGGGAAACTGTGTGCGTATATGGGGACAGGGTGTATATGGGAATTCCCTATACTTTCGGTATAATTTTTCTGTAAATCTAAAACTTCTCTAAAAATAAAGTTTATTATATATGTGTGTGTATGTATATCAGAGTGGCTGAAACATTGCATTCAATCAAGGTTGACAAATTATCATCATTCCCTGGATGTCAAAGAAAGGAGGAGCTCTTCTACCCATTCACTGCAAATATAAAGTTGCTTTTGAAAAGTGAGCCAGGCATCAGCTTGGCAAATCTAAAGGGGCTGGTGCCTCTCCCAGAGGAAGAAGGCATTTACCTGCACCAGCTGGCCTTTGAGCTGTTAGATGAACTAAAGCCCTGTTTAGCCCCACCGTGCACAGCTCTGCTATGTTAAAATTCTATTTATCTATGAAATCGTTTTCTTTAAAAAGAGATACATACACATTTGTGTGTACGTGTACACATTAAGCATACTGCCAACAACCTATTGCCATGCTGTCCATACTTCCCCACACTCTGAGGACTGTCCTCAGCCTTCACTGGTGAAATCCAGTAGTGGCTGACCGTATGGAGCCCTTTTGCTCAATGAGTGCTCGTCCAGGCTCCGCCAGGTTGAGTGTATCCGACAATGTGTCTTGTTTAGTCTGGTGGCTTTGCTTTCTGACATTTTTTGGAGTTGTAAACCCTGCTGGCTGTCAAAAATATGCATACAAAGGCACTTAATCTGCCACAAAGGAGCAAAGGATGAGTAACATGTTGGATATTAAAATGCACTTGCCACACCTGAGGATATTCACCTCAGAGTGGTGACATAAAGATCCATGAACCATCAGGGGCTCACGGAAGTCCTCTGATATTACAGAGCCTGGGAGAGGCATCAAAAGCTGACTGCAACCCAGAGAGCTGACCCCCAATTGCAGGCTGGGGGCTAGAAGAAATAATGACCCATGGAATGACATAATTGTAGGTGAGCTGAAAAGCCTGGGGGTGCGACTGGCAGTAAGCAGTTCCAGGAACACATCTCCACTGGGACAACGTGAATCAGTTGTCCTTCCCACTTCCAGGAGTGTAGACCCCAGCTACAAGGGATATGGGCGCATTCCTTCCCTGCCCCCAGCTTGAAGTCTCCTAACATCCATTGTTAAATTCTTAAGTCACCGGAAAGAAATAACTCATTCTTTCTGCCCTGAGTTATTCAAAAGGTGTGCAAATCATTTTCTCTCAGGTTATATGACATATACATATGTACAGAAACATGTATATATGATCTTGTCTTTATAAATTCATTCAAAATTCATGTTTTACAGTCAGGCATAAAACTCTTAGGGTAGAAATATATATTCTCATTAAATGGGGCAAGCAAAAATTTTTAAAAAGAACCAGATTCACATTGTCATTTATAGGTAACATAAAAATTTTTAAGGGGAATGGCTAGTCAAACTTTCTCATCCCCTGAAAAAAAGCTACTAAATGGGAATATTAGTCATCTTTTCTGTTATTTATGCAAGGTTTGTTTACCTTTAGCTCTCCTAACATTATGCATGCAGGAAGACTCTAAAAATCAAATTCTTGAGTCAGTCAGTGGCTAAACTGCTGCAGGATGGAAGCCCAGAATTCATTTTAACGTGCAGTATTCCCTAGACTGTGACTGAATTTAGGTTTCAATTAGCCTTCTCCAGCTCCCAAAACCAAGAAGAGTCTAGTGAGTTGTTAACGGATTCATAAGTAAACAAACTCTGGGTCCTCTGGCAGGCTGTCAGCATGTGGAGGGAGCAGGTATCCATGGTGAAGCCAGGGAGTCGTTTGCCTTCCTTACTCTGTGGGACTGAACTAGCTGCAGACACTACACCTGGCTTTCTGTGCAGCTTTATCTGCACATTTATGGAACCCTGTAGGCAAGAAGCCCACTGATGGAGGCCTAAAATGCAGCCAGTGTTCTTGAACTGATGTGGTGGCAGGGCACAGCCACTCCAGGATGGATGTTTGCAAAAATGCAGATGGCCATGGGTCTAGATTTTGTTAAAATGCGCACTGATGCAGCAGCTCTGGGGTACAGCCAACGCTGCCGGCCTGAGGACCCCGCTTTGCGTAGCAATGGTGTAAAGTGAGCTCCAGATCATTCCATTCACAAGTAGAAATGGTTTGGAAGCCTCGCGGGTGCCAGGTATAATGCCTACTGCTGGTGGCATAAAGGTGATAAGACAAGGGCCCTGGCTTGAGTCTGCAGTGTAATAGGAGTGAGAGCTCACAACACACTGGTTAAGTGCTGCACTCGCGGGGTTCTTTGCTCACAAAGAAGAGAGCGCCCAATGTGGCTCAAGCAAAAAGAGGAAATAACTGGCTCCCATAAATGCAAAGCCCAGGGTAAAGCTGACCTCAAGCCCAGTTTGAAGCAGGGCTAAAATGGCATCACCAGAACCTAGTCTTTCTCTTTCTCCCCATCTTTCAGCTCAGTTTGCCGTAGCTTGGCTCCCTTCTCCTGTAGTCAACAGGGACGCCCATCCTTACAGCTTCTCCCGTTAAATAAAAGTGCCGCCAATTCCAGAAGTCTTAGCAAAGGTCTCCAGGTGTCTCATTGGCTCTCATCGGGCCATGTGCTTGGCCCTTAACCAATCACTGTGGACTGGACAAAGCCAGACTTTGGCTAGAATGGCAAACCCTAGAGTTTGGGGTAGAGTTAGCTCCAGCAGAACCACATGAAGGGAAAGAGCAGGAGGCATGTTGTTCTCAAAAGAAAATCGGGTTGGCTGCTGGGCAGCCAAAATCTCACAGTTACCACTTCAGAAGTGTGATAGAGGCATGTGCAGGAGGTGATGAGAAAAACATTGGTACCTGATAAATACTGTGAACAGCATACTAATATACACACACAGAGAGAGGGAAGAAAAGTCACCAGCCTCAGAGCAGTGCCCACACAGCAGCCCTTCAATGCAGTACTCACCCACCCCACCCTACCCCCATCCACGGTGTAAATCAGTCACTCCAGAAATATTTCTTTCAATATTTCCAATGCTCCTGCAGTAACAGGTATAGCTTAACTGCTCCTGAGATTAATAGTTAAGTTGGAATACAGACCAGATTGACACACATCAAATAATTTAAAGTCAGACTGAAGCCAAGGACTAATTTGTGCTCAAAGAAAGGAGACATTGGTGTGGGCTGGAAAAGAAGTATCCACAGGCATGAAATACAGATGAAATAATGAGCTGGTTTATGCACTGGAACATGAGGAAACCAAACAAGTTGCAGGAGACAGTGTCATTTTCAAAACCAAGGGACAACTGTAAGAGTTGAGTCCCAGATCAATGACTTCCTCTCCACCATGATGACTGCCACCATTCTCCATGCATTCAGTATCCATGTGAGGGGCCCCATCCGACATCTCAACATTCTCACCTCTAATCCAGTGCAGCCACCCTAGCCCTTGACCAGCAGGTTTCAAGACTTCCTGACCACCATGTCCTATCCCGCCAGAACCCTCACCGTATGTGTGACAGATCTTTGATCTCATCGAGCGTTCCAATTCAGTGTCCCTCCTACATTTTCCCTATCATCCAACTAGCCTTTTTTTTTCACACCTAACCCAAAGCAACAGCATGGAGCTAGAGAAAATCAGGCAAATTCTAAATTCAGTATAGCCACAAATGTACAAATTAGCAATGATGACGATGATGGTGAGGGTGATATCATTATTATCTAACATTTATTGAGTATCAATATGAGCCAGTCTGACTCTCAGTTCTGAGTCAGTCAATACTAAATCTTTTTGGCTTCATTTAGCCCAGTATTTTTTTTTTAGGAGGTACCAGGGATTGAACCCAGGACTTTCTACATGGGAAGCAGGCACTCAACCACTGAGCTACATCTGCTCTGCTCCCCAATGAGTGTTGGTTTGTTTGTTTTTAGGAAGTACTGGGGATTGATCCTGGGACCGCGAACATGGGAAGCAGGCTTTCACCACTTGAGCTACATCCACACCCAGCTCAGTATTTCTTAAAGGAACCACTATTGGCATTTGGAGCAGGACAATTGTTCATTATGTGGGATGGTTCCATGCACAGCAGAACATTTAGCATTACTGCTCCAAGCCCACCAACTGCAAGTATCCCTTCCCAGTCACGGCAAAGCAAAACCAAACAAACAAAAAGATAGATTTTTCCAAAAGCTGACCCCCAACCCTCCCATCAGATTGTGGGGACAGTCACAGACCCAGTTAAGAACCACTGTCTTCATGGGAGGAGCACTAAATTGGACATGAAAATGGACAAATATTGTACTTTGAGACTTTGAGCAAGCCATTTAACCTCTCTGAGTCTTAGTTTCTTCTCCTATAACAATAGTGATTCATCATAACCCTACTTCTGCCCGGTGGCTACAAGTTTCAAATGATCTAATAAAATATTTGTGAACATATTTAGTGTATACACCATACTGTGAGATACAGAAAGTTGACAGCAATGGCTTGAACAAAAGTGTTTATTTTTCCTACGTCAGTGGCTTCTGGGGGGGTGCTGATCCACGGCTGGTGTGGTAACTACACGATGTCATCAATATCCCTAGGTTGCAAGCAGATCTTACCCTCATGGCCGCCTCTCAGTCACAAGATAGAGGCTCCTCTTTCACTCACATCTGCAGACAAGAAAGAGAGGGCAGGGAGGGAGGGAGGAAGACAAAGAGAAAGAAGACAAAAGAGACAAGAAAAAGGCCTGACTGTTTCAGAAATACAGAATTTACCCAGATATCCCCAGCAGACATCCACTTGTACCTCATTGGCTGTCACGTGATCACTCCTACCTGCAAGGGAGACTGAGAAGTATTTTTAGGTGAGCATATTGCCTCCCTGAACAAAATGAAGGTTCTGTGAGTAAGAAAGAAGGGAAGAATGGATAGTGGGCAGGAGACCAGCAATGCCTGCCATACTTAGTGTACTACAAAGCATTATGGGAGTGTAAAGTGGCATTATTATTAAAACCTGAAGGAGAGCACATCACGAAATACATTGTCTACATGAATTTCACTGCATTAATTTCATCTTGAGTCCCATTTTCTGTGTTACTTAAGACGAAATAAATGGATGGTCTTATTTGTGTCCAGAAAACATGGAGGTACAATTAACTAATGAGACATACTTTTGCCCGCATTTTAACATAGCAGTACAAAATGAACCACCTTGTATGCAGTGAACTCTAAAGATAATAGCCTTCAATTATTTAAGGTAACAGAATAATAATAATAAACTGTATAAATGGATATAGAGGAAATTTATTGGTTTGAGACCACCTGGCATCAATTATTCCTTCTTTTGATAATTGCACCCTGATTTTCTTTCGGGCAACTACTTCCTCTCATTGTGTGCAGACTGATGGGACTGTGGGTCAAGGTGCCTTGCTCTGGAGCCAAGAAAGAGACACCCAGCCCAGTCTCAGTGAATCCAACTCTCTCTTCCAGGACTTTAAATTCTGAATGGGAAACAAGGATGAAATAGAAGAGGAGAAGAGAGGGGAGGGGAGGGGAGGGGGAGGGGAGGGAAAAGGGAAGGGACAGGGACAGGGAAGGGAAGGAATCAGAGGTCCCTGCCTGGCTCTTCTGCAGTCCCTTCAATTCTATGGGCTCTTTTCCAGTTAATTTCCTGTTTTGCTCAATCTAGTTGAGTCAGTTTTACAACCAAAGAACATTTACTGGTGCCTAACAGAATGATACCCTCAGACCACCCAGGAACTCAGCTGTCTGCTTTTGTTTTTTGTTGTTGTTGTTGTTGTTGTTGTTTCCCACCGGCCCCGCGCCTGACACCCTCCGGACTCCTCACCATCTGTGTGCTGCGCTCCCGCCATGGCTGCTCTAGGCCGGTCTGCTTTGGTTTTAACTTCATTTCCTACTAAAGTTTGACCAGAACACCAAAGGGCTCTACTTCTCTGGTCCCAGAGCATTCTATAAAGACATTGATAAATATCAGAGCAGCCGAAAGACTGGTACGAACAAAGGAAATAAAAAGTCTTAGGAGGGAAGTGGACGTGGCTCAAGCAATTGGGCTACCGTCTACCATATAGGAGATGCAGAGTTTGATTCCCGGGGCCTCCTGGTGAAAGGCAAGCTGGTCTGAGTGGCGAGCTGGTCCCAGTGGAGAGCTGGAGCAGCAAGATGACACAACAAAAAGAGACACAGAGGAGAGACAATAAGTGACACAGCAGACCAGGTAGCTGAGGTGGCACAAGAGATTGAGCGCCTCTCTCCCACTCCAGAAGGTCCCAGGATGGGTTCCTGGTGCTGCCTAAAGAGAAGACAAGCAGACATGGAAGAACACACAGAGAGCAGACAGCAAGCACAGAAACAATGGCGGGGGCGGGGCAGGGGTGGGTGGAGGATAAATAAAAAATAAAAAAAGTCTTAGGATAAGAACATGTCAGAGTCCATGATGGGAAGTCAGGAGCTGGGATTTCTAGTTTGTGCTCTTCTGCTAACTAGGAATGGGACTCTGAGTACCTCTTTCAGACTCTCTGGACCTTGTTTTCCACACTTAAACAAATGACTGAACTTACACTTTCATGACATCAGCTTTTATAGCATTCCAACATTTCCTAACTTTGCTAGTCTCCATCTGCCCACTGCTCCTTCTTAAGAGTTCCTACCTGCAGAGCCTTTAGAGATACAAGCCATATATCGGCCTCCTGGGTGTCCCCTGGTCCTTAAGTTTACTGGGCCCCCTTGTCCTTCAAAATTTAAATAAGATCACCTAGAATTCCTACCTCACAGTTGGAGAGAAACTTCCTTCCGCCCCAGCCATCTCCAGGGACTCCTGGGTTAAACCATTGCTTCCACAGGTCAGCTCAAGCTCAGAGTTCCTGCATCCACTGACTTTGCAATTGCCACTCTGTGCTTACCTCCTGTACGAAGTGGCCTGTTTTTGCCCACGTCATCCTGATTGGCACTATCCTGATCCTTCCACCACCCAAAGCACCACCTACCCAAGACTCAGTATGTAGCAGCCCTTAATGGAAGAGGTGAGGGGCAGCAAAGGTGGCTCCAAGCTGAACACTGGCGCTTCCCGTCACTGGTCATTCTCCTCTCCTCAGGGGAGCGTCACTGAAGTCTCGCCTTGGGCTCCGGCAGCCCGTCATGTTGCTTGTCCCCTGCTCTTCTTCCATTCACCACCTCTCTCCTTTCAAACTCTTTCTCCCAACCCCTAAAACTCCGGCTCAGGTTTTACACAGAGCTTCTTTCCACCACCAAAACACCCAATTACAGTTGTTGCTAAACAAAGGCCACTCTACGAGGAATTTTGACCAATAGCACTTATATGAACATTTATTTTTTTGCTTTCTGCTGCACACACAAAAAATGCAGCTCTAAACATGCTGATAGCACCTGTTCCCTGGCTGAAGGCATATCCCTCAGGCATTCAGGACACATTTCTCAGACAGCATTTGGCTGGCACCAAACGGTTCACTGTTTTGTTGGTATCCCTTAAATGCGAGCACTGTGATCTCTCATGTACCAGGCAAAAAAAAAGAGGCTTTGCCACTTACTAGCTGTATGACCTTAGGAAAATTACCTACCCAACCTAACACTGTAGTTCTCATCTGCAAAATGAAGACAATAACACCTCCTCCAAAGGACTGTTATGAGAATCAGATGGAATCGTGTAATGTAACGTGCTTTGCACAGTGACTGGCACAGAAATGCTTTACCAATTCCAACTATGGTATTATCACCACCATCATCGCTATTTAGGGCATTTGACCATGAAATGAAAAAGGTCAGAGTTATAAAGAGCACTGCACATTGAGAAGTCACTTGGGAAATGTGAAAATATAAATGAAAATCTATGTGCAACCAAGAGTTAACCTAAATAAATTGAACCCAGAACTCACATCCTTGAGCAAGTACTGCTCTTGCCAGCAAGCAAGACTGGTTAAGTAACAGGGCTAAAACTATAAATACGCATGCCATCATCTCAGAAGGGAAATGTGCTTTCACTTCTATTTTTCTTATAAAAAGGGATAATCTAATACCATCCTCATCTAAAGATACTGAACACCAATACGAGCACAGTAAATATTTTCAATTCTCCCAGAAGCTAATTTAGTCCTAGAGAGACTAAGAGTTTTGCCAGAGTGATGGGGACATCTGTAAATGGAAATGTACTATTTAAACCTCTATCTTGTTTCATGAAAATTTTCCAGTCTCTAAAATGGTTACGAGAGGATTTCTGCTTGTCATAATCAAATGCACAGCTCCAACATACATTGCAATGATATACTTTCCTGCTCGATCCTTTCAAAATTGTATTATTATTTTTGTATGATATAATTTAGTTATATTTTCTTTTGGTTTCCCATTTATTGTTTCTTTTTTTCAGACATTAATATGGTAAGATTCCATCTGAAGCCTTCCACAGGCATTATTTTCATCCATTCTAATCTGCCTTGCTTTTTCAGCTTCTGGTTGCCACACATATGAAGTACAGGACACCATGGAATGCAGCACTACTACCTCTACAGCCTCTTTGACAATTACCTGAACCTCAATCCTTCTACTCTGTCTTACAGCTACATTTGGGGAGAGGGGAGCATATATACACACAAATGAGATCCAGTCCCTTCCCTCCGGAAGGATCCAGCAGCCTAGGAGAGGAAGCAGGACTGTAAATAAATAATTCCCATCTACAATGAAACAGGCTGATAGAGCCATGCATGAGGCAGCAAGGGGGAGTAGGAGCCGGAGAGACATCCCGCATCTTGGAGCAGAGGTGATAAATAAAAGCTTCAAAATGATCTAGGATCTTAAATAGCAAGTAGGAATTCAGAAAGCAGAGAGGAAGGAGGAGGCAGGGAGAGGGGTAGGAGAAGTTGGAGGACTGTTACCCAGAGGAAAAGGGGACAAGTCAAACCTGTAATAAAAATAATCACAGTCAACTATACTTATAACGAAGAGGCATAGTAGTTGGCTTAGCAGGGATGGTAACTTTATTGCTTGAGTTTAATGTCACTTAACCTTTAGCTTTCCCGTGGATAAAATGTCTCTATCATACACTAAGCAAATAGAAGGAGAGTCCCACAGTGGTTCCAGAAGGAAGGAAATGTCACTAGCAGAACTTGCCAGCTTCCACGTGCTGAGGACAAGGAGAAAATGTTCTCCATCCTCAGGGAAGATACCCAGTCCTGTTCTTGTCAGAAGGATCCCAGCAACAGCACGGGTTGTCCCAGTACCTCCCAAGATCAGTCCTGGGTGTTCGCAAACCCAACCAATGATCAAAAGGGCATTGTCAGTCACTGCTGCAATCACCAAGGGTTATCACCTATACGCTCACCTCCTTAGAATTCTATCTTGCCAAGTGTACCCGCCTCATTAGGATTTCTTTAATTACAGCTACACAAAATAACTCATACCTCAATATCTCTTTTCCAGGAATGCATGGCACACTGTCATTTGTTCTTGCCTGAACCCAGACATTTCTAGAAGCAGGGCCAGTTTCATGGCTTTGCAACCTGTGCAGTCGCACGGGGCCCCATGGTTGGTTTAAGGCTCCCCTGTTGCCATCTTGAAAGACTTAATAATTTTTGAACAAGGGGGATCATATTTTCATTTTGTACTAAGCCCTGCAAATTATGTAGCTGGTATTTTCTAGAGAACTAACTGCTTCAAGGTGAATTTCTATCAATCCCTCTCTATATGCCTGGGACAAGTGCCATTACAGAATGATACTGAGTATAGTTTTGGTTACAGTGATCATTTTCACCACCATTCACCTGGCAGGGCAGCTGTCACAAACCTCAAGTTCAGGCATTCCGGACACACCTCTGACATCTGAGTACAGGTAACTGCTTCAACCAAACGTTAAGATGCAGCCCTGGCCACCTTTATCATCCTGCCACCAAGTGTACAATATCCTACTCCTTTCAAGTTCCCTTCAAGTTTATAAACAATGCCACCCCCCAAATACTGGTTCATAAAGTTTCCCATTCTCAACCTAATGTGTTAGGCAGCATTTAACAATTTCCTTAGCATAACTTGATGGAGGGTGTGCAGAATTGCAGCAGATGTAATAAAAGTCAAGCACTGCCATTTCAATTATTAAACACTTGTACCAAAGTCTGTACTGGAGAGCTCAGTGGCTCCTATTTGAGCAGCAAAAGTAGCAACTGGGATGCCCAGAAAGGAAGGAAAGTATTGGAACAAGTTATTTGCTTAGCTGTGACAGATTTGAAAAGGCCCTCCTCGAGGCGAGCGACAAAAGCGTTCTGTAAACTATGCATTTACCTCAGGACATCCCATCGCACAAGTTAAGCCATTCCTCAAACTGCAATTGTCATTTCCTACCTGACCACATCGGATCCTGACACAGAGCTGCCACTGTTTCTGATATAACTGGTCACTCGCTCTCTGGAGACCTGAGATCAAAAGTGTGCCTTACTACATGCCCGTTAGCTAGTATTAAAACCCTCTCTTTTCCAGACCACTCCAAGGCTGTGCAGACACTTGATTGTGCGCATGTTTGTAGGGAGGGAAGAAAGTCAGGGGAGGTGGTTAAAGTGAACCATGTTCTCATTCACCAGGACTCCAGATGAGACACGCCTTTTTACTTCCCTCTTGGTCTTTCTGAAGTCATCTCTGGAGACCGGGTTTCACAAATGATCCTTATTTCATTGCTCAGGGCCCAGGGAATATTAATTGAATGGCCTCACCCCGATTCACATTAACTTGAAACCGCCAGCATCATCGAGCTACAAGTCTATACTCTGTGTGCAACAGAACTCCCGGGCAGGGATGCGTGGGAACGGGCAGCCATTGTCTCATTCACCCTCCACAATAGACAAACTTCCTGAAAGTAACTCCCCCCTGTACCTGGGTGAGATCCATAACCGCAGTTCCTCAGACTGCATGCTCACAGCACTCAATAAAGAACTATCCCAGGTAGGTAAGGAATAACTTTATAGGCTTCCCTGAGGCACTATGTAGCAGTCTCTCCTCAGATATGCTCTGATCCCCACCCTTATGTTTCTAATGCCGTTGGGAAGACAAATGATAAAAATCAAAACCCTCATTTGGAAACTTTCACACTCAGAACTCCTACATTTCTGTTTCTAATTCGCCAGTGGGAAATATTGGTCTCTACATGGTCACCCTGGAAATCTTGAAGATCCTCCCACTGCCCACTCCCCACATCTAAATAGAGCTTAAGGCACACCTCCTGCAGCAACTCAGGTGAACAGCCTGGCACTTCCACTAAGCCAAGGCCATCCTCTTCCACTCGCCTTTTGATCATTTTCAAAATTTGGCAGTTAACTTATTTCATTCACTTATTTAATAGGGATTTATCAAGCACACACTATGTGCTGGACGCTGACGGGCATAGATTTGCTCCAGTTCCTGCCTGCAAGGTCCCCACGGGTCAGTCTGAATGAGGTCTTTGAGTGGCTCTGAGCTCCCTGAAACTCAAGCACCCAGCCCGACCCTGTGCTTCTGCCTTGTTCCAAACTAATATTTGTTGACGAAATGCGCTGGGTAGACTCCTTTGTATAAAGGAAGCTTTCTAATCAACAAAACATTCCAAAGTCAAAAGGGTAAGTCAGATGTGCTACCTATTGAGCAGAATCTGAAAATAAAAATCTCTCCGATAACCTGCTCTGAAGAGTATTTCTTCCTGCTGATGGACATATTGCCAGGTTGGGAAACATGAAAGGATCACTTTCGTATTAGCTGCCCCAGAACTGGTCACAGGTTCTGTTGCAATTTGTCATGGCACAGGTCTGCTTACACCAGGGGCTGATAGAAGCTTGTTACCACCAAAAAAAAACTTCTCTCCTCCTCAAACCTGCGGAAGCTGAATGTCACTGATACAACTATCTCTGGCTTTAGTGGGAACACCTGTCTTGCTTTCCTAGACTGCAGCTAGGTACAAATCTCCAGGAGCAACAATTCACCTTTTCAAATCACAGAGCTAGGAGTGGCAGAGTGGAGAGAATGCAGCCACCAAAAAAAAAAAAAAAAAAAAAAAAAAAAGAAGGAACTACAGGAACCCTGTTGGAATGGAGCAAGGGGAGAAGTGCTGATGTTTCACTTACAATTTCATCTGTGCAGATGCCAGTTAGGCTCTGCAGGCTACAAAGACTAGTGTTATTTGAGATATGAGAACCAAACACATTGTAATTCTACTTTAACACAATTAAAGTCCTTAGATATACTGAGAAAAGATGAATCCAACTGCTTAAAAATCCTTCAGTCTGAAAACTAGACATGAAGTTTACTGTGACTACGTGACAAAAGCTGATTCTAATGCCACATGAAATTCGTTTTTAAATGGTCATTTTATTTAAAGTGGTTGCTTTTTAATGATGCTGTCTCAATTTCCTGTTAAACCAATTTTAATATTTAAATTTAATATTTACTTTGTTCATTTAATTTTAAAGTGTTCTTAAATTAAAGCTATTATAAATATTCCACTGCTGCTGACAATAATTCAGCATAGGAGCTACCATGAAAACATCATGGAAAACATGACTAATATGTTATAGCTGCAATCTGGCTTAGTAAACAAAATACAATAAACTAACTTAGTAAATTAAAAATAACCATTCTGGAAGGTTATAAAATCAACTGCTAAACACACATTTTTAAATTTCTGTGCTTATCTTGAAATCCTTAACAGTGTAAATAGTTAGATTTCACATTATACTTTAATTACATACCACAGAATCATCTCGTGTTAAAATATTTTCTCACATACATACTATTTTTCATTATATCCTCCCAACCTCCAAAAAAGTCCTCAGCATTTATCCTATTCATTTTGGGCTTCAGAGAGAAGATAAATTATAGTGAAATAAAGCCATGACGATATTGAATTTGAACTGTACTTAATGTAATACATAACTACAGTCTCTTGTTCCCACTTCGGTTTCATAACTTATCATAATGGGATATTCTGAACAATGTTTCAGTACAAAACGGGCTCGGGACAGCAGCAACACCATGACTACTGCAGGAAAATTCAATACTTTTCTCCCTCAAAAACACCAAATCTCAAAATCCTACACACTAACTCAAAATCCATCTTTTCCTCTCCCCCATAATTCATTTTCACATCTGAAGGAAGCTCTTGGTCTGAAGCCTTCTGCCTGAAGCATGTTATTCCCTTTGCAAATTCATTTTCAGGAAGCTTGATAAAAAGCAACGAATCCCACAGGTTCCCCAAGTAAACCATTATAACTTTGCCTCGGCTGGAAGGTGAGGAAGAGGAGGAAAGCCTGCAGGCGCCCTGTACTTCTCAGATAAACACTTCACATGCCTGGGCTGGGTCACAGGCAGAAAACACTCCAAACTCATACTTCTCTGTCACTTTTCTAACTAAAAGGTTTCATCATCAACAACAAGTCCCAACCAATTTTGAAGTTTGTTTCTTGATCATCAGAACTTTTTTTTAAATGACATTTTCATTTTAAAATTCTTTTTTCTGAACTAAACTCAGGACTAAAGCACTGGTCACTGCTTCAAGGCTCGCCAGGCTTAACTCAATAGTTTTATCAAACCCGAAGGCCTTCGAAATCTCAAGGGGTTATTTCTTCCTTTCTGTACTTACAGTTAACCAGTAAAGTAGTGTGTGCTTTTCCCTCTGACCGGTTTTTTTTTTTGTTTTGTTTTGTTTTTTTTTTTTTTGCCCTTTGAATGTGAAGATTTATTCCCAAGCCCAGAAATAGGCACCTGACAGGCTGTGATTTATATGTGAGAAAAACAACTCCCTGGTTTTTATCAAGGAGTCAGAAGCGGCTCCCCCTCCCATCTTAATTGTCCTCCAGGAAACAGAAAGAAATGGGGTGGGGTGGAAAGCAGGTTCTGCCTGAAGCTTCACAGGATAGGTAGCACAGGTAAATCCAAAGTAATGGAGGCAAATATAAAAATGAAGATTATTTATTATCTCCTTTATTAATACTCACATGTAACCTTTGCTTTTTACACGGAAGTCTACTTTAGACGAATGCCTCCTTGTTTTCATCAATGCCCAATGGGGCTTTTTGCTCCTGAACCACTTCCCCTTCCTTCACTCCCATCCCCCACGTCCAAATTATTCTTTTACATGTTCACAGACACCACGAAAAGTTTGTAAACAAGATCTGGGCTACTGGAAGTTGATTTCATCGACATCCCACTTCAGAATGGAAGGAAGGTGAGGGAGAGGGTAAGAAATGGGAAAAAAAGGAAAGGGAGAACAGTCAGGGAGAGAGGAAGAGGGGCAGCTAGTGAGAACTTTCAAGTCTTGCCTTTTCTGAGATGTGTGCTGTGCCTTGAAATTCAGTGATTCAAAAGATTGACAGCAAGTGTCTGTGCATTTATATTATATATCTATAATAATAGATTATGTGAGCTTCCTCAGTTTGGGCCTGGCCTGTGTTTGTTTAAACACACCACAATCTTTTCCTTGGGTGTCTCCACAAGGAGGTTCGGTCTCCCCGGAACCCCTCTCAAAGCCGGGGCTTCCGGAGAAGGGTCTTGCTGAGGTCTTTGACCTCCTCTGGGCTGTTGACGCGCTCGTAGCCCAGCACCGCCATGGGCTGGTGGCAAAACTCTTCCACCTGTTTGATCTGCTGGAAGGTGAGGGCGGTTCGCCAAGCATTGGCAGCCTGCGTGGCATTGCGGGCAGACACCACGAAGGGCTTGGAGGAGGAGCCCGAGCCACTGGTCATGTTCAGAGCAAACTGCTCCATCTCGGGACTCACCAGCAGCCCCACGAAGTCGTACACCCTCCTTAGGGTTTTGACTGGGTCTCCCACCAGATCCTCGTACCGCACCACCAGGTAGTGACCCTGCAGCCATTCAGGAGGCTGCAGGGCTGTCTGCAGGGTCTTGGCCATGCTGTTGCAGATGACCTCCATGGCGCCAAGGGCGTGGTAGTCGGCCGGGCCGCCCATGCTCTCCTTCTTGGCGCCCAGCTTGTGGCCAGCTACCTCCAGGAAGGGCATGCGGTGGGCACGAGGGTCCCGGCTGCGCACCACCTGCAGACTCTCGCGGATAAGGCCGTGGCGCGAGCGGATGCGCGAACTGGCCACCGCGCGGGGGTCGCGCACCAGGTGGATGACCTTGAGGTCCAGGGCCGGGTCGCGCAGCAGCGGAGCCAAAACGGCCACGTCGAAGACACGGACGCCCTTGATGACCAGTGTGCGGTACTTGCGGCACTCCTCCTCGAAGCGCGCCAGACGCTGTGGAGGGCACTTCTTGCACACGCGGTCATCGACTAGCCCCACGACCTCCTTGCGGTAGGCGGGGCAGAGCGGCGACGAGCACACCACCTTGTTGGTGGCCGCGCCAAAGATACCCAGCGTGGTAAGGTTGCGCCCCCCGCTGCCTGCGGGGCTGTACAGCTGGAAGACCGAGAGATCACAGCGGTAGAGGGCGCTCAGCATGTCCCGTGCCGCCCCCTGCAGCGAAACGGCGTCCCCTGGGTACAGTTTTTGCCACACGTGCCACACTGGCTCGTAGAGGAAGAACACTTCGGGGTTCTGGTTGAAGAGCTCCCCGAAGAAGGATGAGCCCGAGCGCCATGTGGTGAACACGTACACCAGCTGCCGCTTGCCCCCGCCGCCACCCTGGCTGCTGTTGCCTAGAGAGGCCGCGGCCCCCACCCCCACCGCGGCTGCCGGTGCTGCCCCGACGGCGGCGACAGCGGCGGCTGCGGGAGAGCGGTACGGAGTGCGGGGGTCCAAGCGGGTGTGCGCGCCGGGTACCACGGCCGGAGGCGGTCCCGGGCGCACCCAACTGCCACCGGCTGCCCCCGCCGCGGCGCCCAGGGATCTGTCGGGGCTGCACTGCTGCAGCGGCTCCTTGTGCCACTTGTAGTCCAGGAGATTAAGCATGGTGAGTACCAGCAGAAGTGCATAGCCCGCGCACAGCACCAGCGCCTTCCTGCGGAACACCTTCATTCCGAGCAGGGACGCGGGCCAGCGGCGGCCCGGGCGCCGGGGCCACGGCGGGAGCAGCGCGCGCGGCGCGGCGGCAGGCGCGGCCGGGAGCAGCCGGGGGAGCGCGCCCGGAGGCAGGGCTCGCGGCGGGCTGCGGCTCATCACAGGATCAGCCCGGGCCGACGGTGCGGCGGAGGTGGCCCTGCAGCCCAGGCTGGGGATGCAGCTTGCCGGCTGCGGGCGCGGGGACTTGGGCCGCGGGTCCGAAGAGGGCGCGGCAGCAACGGCGGCTCGTCCCCAGCGCCCCGGATTGGCTCTCCCATGGCAGCGGCTCCGGGAAGGACCTGCGAAGGGGAATGAAGTGGGTGGGTGCGTCCCAGTCCTCCCACCCCTGCCTAAGTAACGCCCACCCTCGGGACTGCCTGGCTACCCCGCTCACCTGGAGCCGCGGGCACGCCCCGAGATCACCGCCCAGCGGTCTGTCCCGCGATTTTTGCGCACTCTCTCCTGCCAGGGATCCCCGCGCCTTCGCGGGGGTCGCGGGACCCGTCGGCTCTCGGCAGCCGTAGCCCTGGGCAGAGTTTCCGGGCAGCAGGCGACCCGCGTCTCGGGGAAGGAAACTTTCACCCGGCCCGGCGCCCTGCTCTGCACTCCACTGAGTACCCGGTGCGTCCCGGCTCGAACGGCGTCTCCTTAGCACTCTTGGGACCGCAGCTTCCTTCCTCGTCTGCGCTCGGGAGGGCGAAGGCGACTGGGGGCGGCGTGGGGGGAGGGCGCTTATACGGGACCCAGCCCCAGGCAAAACGGCTCTGCCTCTCTGGCTCTCGGCCTCCGCGCCGCGAATCTTCCCATCTCTCTGGCGGCAGAGGACGCAGCGCAGAGCAATCCCGCAACAGCCGCAGCCACCGCTGCTTCTTCCATCACCGGGAGGATGCCCGGGAGGGCAATGCCGGCGGCCCCCGCCGCTCCCCAACCTCCGACTGGCCCGGAAGAACCTTGCAGACACACCTCTGGACAAAGGAGCCCAGGCCCGCAGGGCTTGCCTGCCCGCGCCGCGCCCGGCACTAGCCCCCTTTGGCCAGCGAGGTATCAGGGCAGAGGAAGCCCCAGCCTCCGCCGAGCGAAAGCGGCGCCCGGGAGGATGCTGCTACCCGACTCCCCCTACGCGGAGCGGCTGCAACGCGGGCGAGCCAGCCTCTGCGCGACTCCTGCCAGCCCGCGCCGGGTTGGTGCGCGTCGCAGTCCGTCGCCGCAGCTCCTCCCTTCGCCGCTCTGCCCTCCGCCTCCGCCCACCCGCGCCCGCCCTCCTCGCAGCGCTGGGCTCCCGCCGCCGCCTCCGCCTTCGGGGCTGGAGATGCGGGTGTCGCTTTGCTGCGGCGCCGCTTGGGCCGCCATCCGTGCGAGGCAGGGCAAAGCTCTCCCTGCCCAAAGCGCCCAGGCGCGGATGCGGGGTTCGGAGCGCCCGGAGCGACAAAAGATTTTGGTTCTGCTTGCCGCAGCCGGACTCGGCCCCGCATTTTTTGCTCTCGGAAAGAGTTGGTAATAAAGTTTGGGCAGAAATCTCCAGGCGGCTGCCCGCTCCTCTCTCTCCCCGGGCTCCATGAGGCTAGGCCCCTCCGCGAGCGGGGGACACCCGCGCGCTCCAGAGCGTTCCGAGGACGCGGAACGCCGCTCTCAGGCTCCCGAATCCCAGTCCGCCAGTTTCAGCTGGCCTGTGGCTTCTCCTTCGGGGAGGAAGTAATAAATCTTCTCTGACCTCGGGGTCAAAGAAGACGCTTCAGTTTTCTGGAGGGTGTGCCGCGGGGCTGCTTCTACTTTACTGGACTTGTGGGCGGGCCGCTCCAGTTTTATTACGCGCCCCCCACAGATGTTCCCTCCTTCTTCAGCTTGTAACAATGCGTCCGCTGCAACTGACGTTTTCGAAAACTAGGGTGATGGATGGGGGAGGGAAAACTTTTTGTTCTTATTTACAGTAAAATGCTTGTCCTGCTTCTTGGTTTTAGAGATGACATCAAAGGACTTGATCCCAGAGGAAACACTGTTACTGCACGTGGAAAGTCATTTTTTATTTGGTTTGGGTTAAAGTGCTTCTCTACACCGCCCCCCCCCCCCTTTTTTTTTTGGTTAGGGTAATAAGCAAAGGATCCCTCTGCCTCTCTATCTCTCTAACCAAGAACACTAAGCCATAGCCTCAACTTCACCAGTGAACTGAGGACAATTAAAATAGCCCCCGAAGAACGCGATTGGATGGGAGTGCGCGGCAAGATGGTTGTACCCAGGCCTCTAAGCGCCGGAAGCTGAATAGCAGATCCCGAACCCCCGCCGCGGGTAAACCGCGCAAATCTCCTGGAGGCGCTGTTTCCTCCTGCTCTGGTGGCGTTTTTAAAGAAGGTTCACTAGAGTTACTGTAATCTTTTCTTTGTACTATTTTGGGCAACCTCTCTCAGCCAGAGGATCCTTCTAAATTTAAAACGTTGCTGTTTGCGTCATTAAGAAATTTTGGAAAGCAATTTAACTCGTGTGGATTTGGTTTAAGGGTAGAAACGTGTTCAAAGAACTTGGTTTAGCGCCGTTTTCCAGGGGAAAAAAAAATCTATAATTCCATGAGTAGATTTCAGCTAAATAGTTCTCCTGTGGTTCTGATAAAGCGTTAAGGAAGGGGAGTTTCTAGGACAGAAGAGGTAAGTGATTTTATGCAAACGTAGGGAGGGGAGAGTAGAACTAGAAGTTTAAATACAGCTATCACACATCTCGTGGAAACACCTGTAGGAGCCGGTTGGGACAGGCATAACGTTTTTACCCTCTGTACAGATGAAGGTGGTGGGGTTTAACGGAGTGACTCCCTTTCTTTCCATTTCTGGAGCCTCCCACCCACCTTCCCTGGCTGCCTCAAATATCCCTGCCCCTTCTTCCTTTGGTTCTCTCCCCAAAAAACTAAAGTTATGTCGGTGCATTAAATGACTGATAGGGGGAAATCTCAATACTAGTATTCAGCATGATCCTAAGAGGAATAATTTTGAGCATTTTTTAATTTATTCACCGGCTTTGTGCCTTCCTAGAAAGCCCGTGAATTGCAGTTATTTGATGTAAGCACCCTCTTTTAAAACAATTGTTTGCATAAAAACATTTTTGTTGCAATTTTGTAACACTTTACTGGAGTTGGCAAAACAGGAAATCCATTTGCCGTCGCCCCCACAGCGTGTGCTCAGCTGTAAGTGCTCAGCTGGCATAAATTTACAGGTTCCGGCATCTCCACCCTCTCCTTGCTTGCAAATATTTTACTATTTTGCACAATGTCATGGTTAATTCCAAATTTTGTTATAAATAGTGACATCTGAAAACTTGATAGTGTCTGCACTTCCTGCATTTGATATAAATTCCCTTTCATTTTGATCCACTTATCACTTTAGCATAGTAATGACCCAGGCATATAAGAAGTCACATCATAATTTCATTTGCAGAGGGTCCAGTCATGCCTCGGGCCTGTCCTTAATTTCAGCTCACTGTTTGCTTCTTGGCAATTCAGGGTCTTTTCCAGGATGTCCATCAGTCTCTCTCTTCTCTGATGCCTGGTAGGTGGAAAAGAACTGTTGAAACCTTGCTGTGGCTTTTGGTTAATGTGTACAAAGAGGAGGACTTAACATTCAATGGGGCTGTCAGCCTAGCGCCCAGCAGCAATAAAAGCTGTGTCATGTTCCATCCTCAGAAAATGGTCTTTGAGCATTTTGTAAATCATTTACATTGCCCCTGGCTTACCCTCTGTTTCCCACGATTTATGAGACAGGAACACACTAAATGGGGTTGAACTTGGGAACACCTTGCTCTGACCACTGCCCCTCACCCCGGCCCGGGGCTCCAGATCAGGGGAATTCCTCTTTTGTACAAAACTGTTCTCTCCATGAGGTCCTCACTCCTGACAGCTGGGTACTTAGAGGACAGGCCAACCTGGATCAGCTCACAAGGTGGCTGTCCCCTGCACTGTGAACCTTCTGGAACCCCGTCCCACCTGGTCCTAGTCTTCCCAGAGTGCTGATCCTCAGGGTTGTTTTTGTTTTTTATTTTTTATTCTCCTTTATTTCAAAGGAGGTAGCAGGGATTGAACCCGAGACTTCGTACTTGGGAAGCAGGTGCTCAAACCACTGAGCTACACCCACTCCACCCTCAGGATATTTTGAAACACAACATTTGAAAGCCTGAAGAAGCTTTAACACCTGTATTTTAGTTCATGCTCATGAGGAAGCAGAGATAATATCATATTAGTAGAAACTCCATGGGACATCCATATGGCTCTGCAGAAGAAGAATTTTGTTTAAAACAAATAAAGGGATGGCTACTGTGATACTCCCATGACTTCAAAGTGACTCATACCTCAGGTAGCACAATATGCGATAAAAGGCTGTCAGTTGGAAAACCCTCTATTTATTGATAGAAGGAACCAAGGTCCTTGAAATTCAGAACAAGATATAGTGGATCACATATGGAATTTGGAATTAGAATTCTCTACAAGTTTATTTATAAGTTCAATGTTCTTGGACAATTGGCTCAATGTAATCCTCGGTTTCCTCATCTGTAATACAAGGAAAATTATAGCTGCCCCCATAGAATGGTTAAGAGAAGGCAGGGAGAGTGCAGAGGTAAAGGCACAGCATGGCCTTGAGAGAGTGGTAAGTAAATAGCTATTCCTGCCCCCACCCCCAGGTAGAGCGCGGGGCTAAGGGCCTCTTCTCCTTAGGAGGAGATGAAACAAGTAGGAACTCAAAGTCAATGAGAAAGAAGGTTGGTGTATCATCACTTTCTTTACCCATTTCTCAGTAGGACATTTGGGGATTGGATTGAGTGATTTGTAGTTCTGGTTCAGATTTGTAGGGGAAGGAGGGTTCGGTGATTAACAGATAGGATGGGGAGGGAGTCTGGGAGCAGGGCTGTACCTTTGGTCCAATAAACAGGGAACAGGCAGTCGCTTTGTGGCCCTCTGTAAGTGTCCTAAGGCCTTGCTTCATTACTCTCACCAACATCATTTCATCACAGTCTTTACAGTCATTGGGTCTACGAGGGACCTTAAGATGGGTTGTTGAACAGATGCCCCACTGGTAAAAAGTGCTAAGGAGACGCGCCAGCCCCTGTCCCCACAACCCACTCATCAACAACCAACTACGCTACTCATGGTGGGATGAGAGACTTAGGGAAGGGAGAGGGAAGGTTACACTGCAGCTTGCAAGACAGAATTAAAGTTAAAACTATAACTGAGAAGCACATCCATTTGGGCATTCCTTCACTCCCAATACATCATCCTCTATCCTGTGCTATCAGCAACAGGGCCAGGCCTTGCTCTAGATGAGTGGGTCTCAACCCTCAATGAAGACTTAGAATTGCAAAATTACAAATGCCCACGTGCTGCCATGAAGGTTTAATGTCTGTAAGGTTAAAGTGGGGTCCAAGGAATCTGTTTTTCTTTTTTTTTTTTTTTTTTTTTAAGTTCTCAAGGTGATTCCAGTATAGAGCTGAGGTTAAGATGCTATGTTTCTCAAACATAGTATGCCTCGGGATCACCTGGATATCATGCTGAAACACAGATTCCCAGGCCCCACTTCCAGAGTTTCTAATTCAGTAGGTCTGGGGTGGGGCCCAAGAATTTGGGTTTCTTGCAAGTTCCCAGGGACGCTGATCTGCTTGTCTGGTAACTACACTGAAAACCGCTATGTAGAGGATCACGTTTTGTTTGTTTGTTTGTTTTTACCAGCTGATGCAAAGAGCTTTATTGTTTACACTTGGTTCAGGGCTTGTTAAAGGGCCCCAAGGTGGCAGTTTAAAAGATGCCTCCTGCTACAGGGAGGGGCTCGGGCAGAAGCCTGGGTGCCAGGGGAATGCAGAGGGGACCCCCAAAGGCTCTGGAGGCTCCTAGTAGTGCTTGGAGGGTGAGCCTTTCAGAGAGATACTCACCCAGCCCGGGCTGCAGTCCAGCCAGCTTGCAAAGGTTGGTCAGGTGGTTGCCCGTCTTCTTGATGAGCTTCACCTCCTCGTCTAGGAAAGGGTTCTCTAGGAAGTCACAGAGATGAGGGTCTGTGTTGGCAGAATCCAGGATGTGCAGACCCAAAAGGGCCTGGTTCAGGCTCTTCTCCAGGACCAGGGCAGCCAGGGTTTTACTCCACTCATCTTGGGTTGGCTTCTGCACATCCTGGAAGACTGCCTGGTGATCCCACAAATATCTGTCTCTTGCTTCAACAGTGTTTGAATGGAACAGACCCAGGGACGATCCCACACACATACCTCCTCAGTGCTGACCACCTTCCAACCACTTCTCCAACTGCCACCACTGAGACCAACTTCTCAGCCATCCCCTGCTTCTGGGACCAGCTAACACCATTTTTTGTGGCTAGCTCCTCATTATCAACCAACCATGAGCTCCCAGATCCATCAGAATTATTCCACCACAGTGGAGGGCTCTGCTAACCATCTGGTCAACCAGCACCTGCAGTTCTCCTATACCTGCCTCTCTCTGGGCTGCTATTTCTACCAGGACGATGTGGCCCTGAAGACCATGGACCACTTCTTCAGCAAGTTGGGCAAGGAGAAGCACAAGAACACCGAGCATCTCTTGAAGATGCAAAACCAGCTCGGTGGCCACACCCTCTTCCAGAGAATCACTTTGGCATTTATGGGCCGTCATTTGTTGATACCATGTTGTCAGTTTCTAGGACCAGCTGGGAGGGGGAGCAAGGGTTTGGTGGAGCTATGCTCTCTTCCAGGACAGGGCTCCATCATGATTAGAGTTTACTTGTGTGTTTTGTTGACACTGATGCCCACTGGGCCTTGCTACTCAAAGTGTGGTCGTGGGATCAGCCAAATCAACATCACCTGAGAGTTTGTCAGAAATGCAGAATCTCAGGCCCCAGACCTCCTGCATCAGAAGCTGCATTTTAACAAGATCCCTGAGTGACTGGTCTGTACGTTAGAGTTTGGGCAGCCCTGTAGCAGCCACTTTGGAGCTGGCCTGAACACAGTGTTGTGCAGCGGGGCGGACTGTTTCCCCCCCTTTTCTGCTGCACAAAGTTATCAGGTGGATAGTAGAGGCTTCTTCTGGGGCAAATGCTGCCCCACGCAGTGCACTTGTACAAATGAGAAAGAGACGCCCCTCTCTGGGTACAGCCCCATGCATTGTGAGCAGACGCAGACTGGTTTTCAGAGCCACTGCCTCCGCTGGAGTCTTTGTGCAGAATACAATCTGCACAACTGCACAGAGACCTGTTCTTAGCACAAAAATAAATGAAACAATGCTTACAAATTCCATACTTACCAAGAACAATTGGAATCACTACTTTGCTTGCATTGACAAAAAGAATGAAAGATTATAGCAGCACTGAATTACGCTTGGAATACATGGAATGTACCGTGACATCAGCTCACCCTGAAGAAAGAAAAGTGTTATGGGCACATGATGAAGATTCATGGTACACCCTGTCACACACAAAAGCAAATTCCATCCTAGGCAATTTTACCTCTATTCTTGTAACTTATCGACAAACTGTTATGTAAAGGCATAGCAATTTTCCACAGATTATCTCCGTGCTTATTGTGTAATTTCTATGTTGTATTGGTGAATGAAGTGGAATGTAGTTTCAGACACACATTGTTTTGGCAGTTGCAAGATAGAAAATCCAACAGGGGGAGAATTGAAGAAAGAAAGTAGCTCTCAACCTAGACTCTTTAATTTTGCATCTTCTCAAACTCTGTAAGTCTGAGCTACTCTCTTTCATCTTCTTATCACGGTGTCTGAGCTCTGAATTCCCAGGGTTTTATGTCAGCTCTTTATACTTTGGTTCAGATCTTGCCTAGCTACATGCTAAAAAGTTGGATGCAATTTTGGCTCAAAATGTAACATCTCATTATCTTTGTCCTTCTGCAGATATCTCTTTCCTCAGTCAGGACATAACATGTGGTTCTCCTTACTTCAGAGAAACAACCTTTAGCTCAAGCTCAGTTTCTGCCTTATCCATTTATACAGCACAAAATGTTTTGTTGATTTGTTGAACTGTTTCTTTTCCTTTGCCTTGTTAACTGTCTATTTTTATGCATGATTTCATTGTTAGGGCACAACCTGTTGTGCAAAAAGTCTGTTCTGGAAATCCATGCCCCAATTACAGTCTGTGAGAGACAATTGTTTTAATGCCACAGGTCAAAGCCCAAATTCAACAAATATCTAAGCCTTCATATGAAAATACATTGTTTTCTTTACCTCC
Source organism: Tolypeutes matacus (assembly GCA_026826555.1). Taxonomy (NCBI): domain Eukaryota; kingdom Metazoa; phylum Chordata; class Mammalia; order Cingulata; family Chlamyphoridae; genus Tolypeutes; species Tolypeutes matacus. The sequence goes on from JAKSZT010053887.1 coordinate 90,778,053, forward strand.
AACCAAGACCCATTTGTTACTTATTTCAGGATCTAACTAACTTGACGAAATTTCAGTACAATATAAACTATTAGGACTTTACTGAGATTACATCTGTTTTGATTTTTATAACAAGCACCTAGTTCATCCAGATTTATTTTTCCCCCATTTTCCTGATGGATATTTTGTTTCTTTTTTCTCAACATCTACTTCCCCCATAACATAGGAAACTGGTGGGCTTTAGACATACTGTTTCAGTTCATTGCTTTATGCTTGTTATTGGGGAACCATGGAGAATGTTCCACCATCACCACTGCCTGGACCCTGTGCCCAGAGAGTACAGCTTTGTTGTGCACATCATAACACCCAGTGTTGTGCATGACGGAACGGCAGAGCCCACAAAGTAAGAGTAACAGCCACTAATGGCAGAAGGAATCCCTCTCCCTATGGTAAAAATGAATTCTTCTCAATTAATATGCAAGACACTGCTCTGGAAGCTTTTGGATTCCTGGCTTATTTAATTCTGCCCACAATGATGTGGAGGCCACGGCATCTTCCCATATGTGCATCATTTTTGTTGGAGTCACCAGGTCAGAGCACTTGGGCATCTACTTCTCAGATCTGGCCTTTCCTCCTGGAATGCCACATTGGAGAAGAACCCAGGAGAGACGGTGCCATTTGGTATGTGATGGTTGAATGGCATCTTTTCTGTAAGCAGCTCAATTTGGCCAGCTATGTTGGCCCTCAGCATAGGTGTTTATGGTCCTTGTGAAATTCCCTGGTCACTCAGGCAGGCAACCATTTACTTATGTTTGGCTGGAAACCCTTAGAAGTATGTGTTCAATATCTGCAGATGTGCCCACAGCTTGCCCACTGTCCCAGCCTGGGTCAGCAATCTTTTACATCCTTTTAAATAACCCATGCTCTAATCCCCTAACGAAATATTATCCATCTGGCAAAGTGCTGAACCTGCACTGTGTGCATTTGGGGCTCACATTTAGTCTAATCCCATAGTTCTTCCTGATTCAAAAAGTTTTTATTTACCTACAAGACACCCCACCCCCCATATTGCTGAATCTTGCTATCAGTAGAAGACAGATAATGTCATCTGTTTGCACAGTCATGGTTTAGTTCCAAAACCATTTACAGATGCTGGTCCTTACGATCTCCCACCAGAGAAAAGTGGAAATATCAGGAAGACTGGAAATGTGGCACTAATTTTATCCCTAGATAATGAGGTCCAGCAGAATTTTAACATCCTTATTTCAAGATGTCCCCAAGGACCACTGAATGCCTTAACCCCATATGTTTATATGGAAAGTATAAACAGAAAATGCAGAAAATGTCTGCTTTCCCCATCCTCCTGCATCCGAGAATTCTCATCCCAATCCCTCCCACAGAAACTCCACCTAATTGGTAGCAAATATGTTTGTCAGCCTCGTGGGCAATGTGAGAGACACATAAATCTGAGCTCAGGCACTGATTGCACTGAGGAACTAAGGAAACTGGAAGCAGCCCAGTTGTATTGCAAGTCCATGACCACAAAAAGAATGTTGACTATGAGCTACTAGCTTTCTAACCTCTAGCTCTGTATTTATTCTCTAGATTCATAGGGTTTCTCAAATTGTGGTCCAAAGGCTTTCTCAAAGTAAGATCTAAACTCTCCCTCTGTCCCTTCTCCTACCCACTGAGTCATTCTCTCCAAGGGTAGATCCTGGGAATGAGCATGTTAGACAAGCCCCCCAGCTGATTCTGTTGCACACTCTAATTTGTGAACCCAGTCACCTGCAGCACTCCCCTTGACCCTCGGTCTTTCACAGTCATTTCCCCTATTTGGAATCCCCATGTTCTATTGCGATTCTCCATGTGTAGGACACCAGGCTGAAAACCTCCTCCGGGGAAACTTCTATAATTACTACAGGAAGAAGAGGTAGCAAATCCCCACAACTCCTATGTTTCATGCTTGCACCACTAACTTTGTTTATATTGTAGAGACATGCTTGCATGCCTCATTTCTCTTTGTGCGGGGTTTCCTGAACCTCATTCTTTGCTCCACCACTTTCACTATTTTGTGTCATGTGCATATATTAGTTTCCTATTGTTTATTTAATATTTCCTTTTCATCTGGTTCACTGTTCAAGACCAAATCTACATTTATTTTAAATAGAGATTATATATCACCATGATAAATGGAAAACCATTTTCATGCTCCAGAAATTAAAACTAGCAAAAAAATAAATAACTATAGCTTCCGGGAAGATTGGCAGACTAGAAAGACATGGAACTCTCTTCTCTTCCAGAAAAAAATAGCTAGAGGACAGAATGTAACAGCCTGGAAAAAGATCTTCTGGGGTTTAGGACACCAAGCAAAGGCTGGACACTGCCCAAAAGAGAGAGGGACAAAGGAGAGGAATCCCTACTGCAAAACTATGAGTTAAAACAGGCTGCTACTGGCGGCACCCTCCTCCAGACTAAAGACACTTTAGAATTCTCAGGCCTCTGAGTCAACTACAGACAAAGGGGCCTCCAGGGATCCACTGCCTCAGGGAAGGGGAGAGAGAGGAACACAGCCTAAGGCTGAGTCAGCTTTTGACCCACAAATTTGGTCTGCTGTAAACCACCAGCTCTTCCAGGCTGGGTGGAGCCATGCCATTGTTTGCCTTGGGAGCCAGCAAGGGACAAAAGAGATCTGGGACTAAAGAGACCCAACCCTCCCAATCTCCTTCTCTACTGAAAAAGACTGGAATCATTTTCTACCCAGGAAAAGAGAAGGGGCTACCAGAGAAGGCTGGAGCACTATTTCTGAGAAAGTTTGAAGTACCAGGCTCTTAGCCTTCAGGCAGGAACTTCTGTCACATTGATCTGGTCTGTGTTGCTGCAAACACACTCCAACCAGGCTTTGAAATGAGCAGGCTGCTAAAGAGCACCATCTGCTGGCAGACCAAGGAAGTGCATGTGAGAAAATTAAAAATAAGTAAAAGAGGCTTTTTCTGCCCTTATAGAAAGCCCTAGGAAGTGGGTCTGCAACCCATTACTGGATCCAGAGCCCAACTTTGAGCAACTAATAGGGACAATTCTAACAATCCAGGTTGAAACAACAAAGAGCAGCAGTAACACACAGGCTGCTGTCATTAAATCCCTATGAAAGAGAAAGAAATTGAGCATCTGAGTAAACTACCATCTTAATCAGATGCCTAGATATAAGCAAAAAATTGAGTCATACTAAGAAAGTGGAAGACATGGCTCAATAAAAGGAATATATTGAAGCCCCAGAAGAGATGCAGATTTGAGAGAACTAATTAATGAGATGCAAACAAATTTCCAAAATCAAATTAATAAATTGAAAAACTATATGACTAAAGAGATAAATGACATCAAGAAGACATTCAGTGGGAGAGGAAGTGGCTCAAATGATTGGGCACCTCCCGCCCACATGGGAGATCCCAGGTTCGGTTCCTGGTGCCTCCTAAAAAGAAGATGGTCACACAACCAGCACACAGAGAGAGAGAAGACAGTGAGCACAAACAATGGGGAGGGGGGAGAAATAAAATAAATATATATATTTTTAAAAGCCATTGAGTAAGCCTAAAGAAGAATTTGAAATCCTAAATAGAAAAGTAACAGAGATCATGAGAATGAAAGACAGAATAGGTGAGATAAAAAACACATCTGAGGCATAGAACAGCAGACTCAAAATGATAGAAAAAAGAATAAATGATACCGAAGACAGAACAGCTGAAATTGAAGAGAGAAAAGAATGGGAAAAATTGAGCAGTGGCACAGGCAGTTGGATGACAACATGAAGTGAAACAACATACATGTCATGGGTGTTCCACAAGGAGAAGAGAAGGGAAAGGGGACAGAAAGAGTATTTGAGGAAATAATAGATGAAAAATTCCCATCTCTCACGAAAGAAATGAACTTACATGTCCAAGAAGGGCACTGTACCCCAATCAGAATAAATCTGAATAGACTTGCTCCAAGACACATACAATTCAGAATGTCAAATGTCAAAGATAAAGAGAAAATTCTGAAAGCAGAGCAAACCATCACCTACAAGGGATGCCTAGTAAGACTTAGCACAGATTCCTATCAGAAACCATGGAGGTGAAAAGACAGTGGTATGATACAATTAAGATACTGAAAGAGAAGAACTGCCAGCTGAGAATTCTTAATCCAGCAAAATTGTCCTTCAGATATGAAGGTGAGTATAAAATATTCACAAACAAACAGAAACTAAGAGAGTTCATAAAAAAGAATCCACATTTGCAGGAAATATTAAAGGGAGCCTTAGTCCCTGAAAGAAAAAGACAGGAGAGAGATGTTTGGAGAGAGTATAGAAGAAAGAATAGCAGAAAGGATGACCAAAAGAGTAAAAAGACAGACAAAAATATTATATGACATATGAAAGCCAAGACTAAAATGGTGGAAGTAAATAATGCATTTACAGTAATATCATGGAATGTGAATGGAATGAACTCCCCAATCAAAAGATACAGGCTGAAAGAATGGATAAAAACAAAAACAAAAACATGAGCCATCCATATGCCGCTTACAAGAGACTCACCTTAGACCCAGGGATACAAACTGGCTGAAAGTGAAAGGTTGGAAAAAGATATTCCATGCAAACATTAACCAAAAAAAGAGCAGGGGTAGCTACTCATATTAGACAAAACAGACTTTAAATGTAAAAAAATTATAAGAGATAGAGAAGGCCATCATATATTAATGTAAGGGACAATTCACCAGGAATCAATAACAGTCATAAATATCTATGCAACTAACCAGGGTGCCCCAAAATACATGAGACACACTCCAACAAAACTGAAGGGAGAAATAGACATCTCTACAATAATCATTGGAGACTTCAATACCCCACTCACATCATTAGGTAGAACAACTAGACAGAAAATCAAAGAAACAGACAACGTAAACAATATGATAAAAGAGTTAGACCTAACAGACATACAGAACATGGCATCCAAACTCAGTGGGTTATACCTTCTCAAATGCTTATGGGTCTTTCTCCAGGATATATCACATGTTGGGTCATAATGCTGGTCTCAATAAATATAAAAAGATTGAAATTATACAAAGCACCTTCTCATATCCTAATGGAATGAAACTGGGAATCAATAATAGACAGGAATTTTTTTTAAAAAAATAAAAAAATAAAAAGAATAGCTGAAAAAAAGGTAAATTCACAAGTGTGTGGAAGCTGAACAACACACTGCAAAATAATCAGTGGGTCAAAGAAGAAATTGCAAGTGAAATCAGTAAATATATCGAGAAAAATGAGAATGAGAACACAACTCATCAAAACTTATGGGATACAGAAAGGCAGTCTTGAGAGGGAACATTATAGCCCTAAATGCTTATAGTAGAAAAGAAGAAAGAGCTAAACTCAAAGATTTAACTGAACAACTAGAGAAACTAGAAAAAGCAAGCAGAAGGAATGAGTAAAGATTAAGGCAGAAATAAATGAAATTGATAATAACAACAAAAAGAACAATAGAGAAAATCAACAAAACCAAAAGCTGTTTCCTTGAGAAGATCAATAAAATTGGCAAACCCTTAGCTAGACAAACAAAGGAAAAAAGAGAGAAGATGCAAATAAATGCAATCAGAAATGAAAGGGGGGAAATTACGACTGAATCCACAGAAATAAAAAGGATCAGAATAGGATATTATGAGAAACTGTATACCAACAAACTAGGCAACCTAGAAGAAATGGACAAATTCCTCGAAATGCACAAACAAACCTACACTGACACTACAAGAAATACAAGAACTTTAAAAACCAATCACATTTAAAGAGATTGAATCTGTCATCAAAAATATCCCAACAAAGAAAAATCCAAGACCAGATGGATTCACAGTTGAATTCTACCAAGCATTTCAAAAACAATTGACACCAATCCTGTTTAAACTCTTCCAAAAAATTGAAGAAGATGGAAAATTACCCAACCCATTTGATGAAACCAGCATCACCCTAATACCAAAGCCAGATAAAGACACTACAAGAAAAGAAAATTACAGACCAATCTCTCTAATGAACATTGATGCAGAAATTCTCTCTCTCTCACACACACACACACACAAAAAAAAAAAAAAAAACTTGCAAATCGAATCCAACAGCATATCAAAAAACTTATACATCACGACCAAACGGGATTTATTCCTGGTATGCAAGGCTGGTTCAACATAAGAAAATCAATCAACATTAATAAATTGAAGGGGAAAAAAACACATGATCATCTCAATCAATGCAGAAAAAGCATTCAAAAAAATCCAGCATCCTTTCTTGATTAAAAAAACACTTCAAAAGATAGGAATAGATGAAAAAATCCTCAACATGATAAAAGGCACACATGGAAAATCAATAGCCAACATCGTACTCAATGGAGAAAGGTTGAAAGCTTTCCCTCTAAGATTGGGAACAAGACAAGGATGCCTACTATGACCATTGTTATTCAACATTGCACTAGAAGTTCTAGCTAGAGCAGTTAGACAAGGGAAGAAAAAAAAAAAGGAATCCAAATAGGAAAAGAGGAGGTAAAACTCTCGCTATTTGCAGGTGACATAATCCTATATGTAGAAAATTCTAAAATGTCTATGACAAAACTACTTGAGCTAATAAATGAGTTCAGCAAAGTGGCAGAATACAAGATCAACACGCAAAATTCAGTAATGTTTTTGTACACTAGTGTTGAACAGTCTGAGGAGGAAATCAAGGAAAAAATTCCATTTACAATAGCAACAAAAAGACTCAAATACCTAGGAATCAATTTAACCAAAGAAGTACAGGATCTCTATGCACAAGACTACAAAACGATACGAAAAGAAATCAATGAAGACATAAACAAATAGAAAGACATTCTGTGTTCATGGGATTGGAAGGCTAAATATTGTGAATATGTCAATCCTACCCAAACTGACTTATAGATTCAAAGCAATACGAATCAAAATTCCAACAGCTTAATTTACAGAAATAGAAAAGGCAATTACCAAATTCATTTGGAAGGGAAAATGCACACAAACAGCCAAAAGCATTCTAAAAAAGAAGAGCGACATGGAAAGAATTTCACTACCTGACCTTGAGACATAGTACAAAGCTACAGTGGTCAAAACAGCATGGTTCTGGCATAAAGATAAACACATCGATCAGTGGAATAGAATTGAGAGTCCAGAAATAAATCCTTACCTCTATGGCCAATTGGTTTTTGACAAACCATGTTAATGGGACAAAACAGTCTCTTCAACAAATGGTGCTGGGAATTGGATATCTATAACCAAAAGAATGAAAGAGACCCCTATCTCACTCCCTATACAAGAATCAACTCCAAATCATTCAAAGACCTAAATATAAAAGCACGGACCATAAAACTACTGAAGGAAATGTAGGAAAACACCATAAAGACCTTGTGGTAGGTGGTGGTTTCTTGTACCTTATACCCAAAGCATGCAAACAAAAGAAAAAATAGATAAATGGGATCTCCTCAAAATTAAGCACTTTTGCACCTCACGGGACTTTGCCAGAAGGGTGAAAAGGCAGCCAACTCAATGGGAGAAAATATTTGGAAATCACATGTTCAATAAGAGTTTAACATCCATGATATATAAAAAGATATTACGACCTAACAATAAAAAGACAAATATCCAATTAAGAAATGGGCAAAAGACTTGAATAGATATATGTCCAAAGAAGAAATACAAATGGCAAAAAAACACATGAAAAAAATGTTCATCATTAATGATTAAGGAAATGCAAATCAAAACTACAATGAGATATCATTTCACACCTATTAGAATGGCCACCATTAATAAGACAGAGAACTACAAGTGCTGGAGAGGATGTGGAGAGATAGGAACACTTCACTGTTGGTGGGAATGCAGAATCTTACAGCCACTGTGGAGGACTGTTTGGCAATTCTAAAGAAGTTGAATATAGATTTGCCACATAACCCAGCAATACCACTCCTGGGTATATACCCAGAAGAATTGAGAGCAGTGACACAAACAGACATCTGCACACCGATGTTCATAGCGACGTTGTTCACGATTGCCAAAAGTTGGAAATAACCCAAGTGTTCATCAGCCGATGAATGGATAAAAAAACTGTGGTCTATTCACACGATGGAATATTATACAGCTGTAAGAAGAAATGAAGTCATAAAGCATATGACAAAATGGATGCACCTGGAGGACATTATGTTGAGTGAAGCAAGCCAGACACAAAAGGACAGATACTGTATGATTGCATTACTATGAAATAAATATATTGTGTAACATATTGTATGTTTCCACTTGTATAAAACGTAAATATAAATCAATTTATAAAGATGAAATTTGATTAGTGGTTATGTAGGGCTAGGGAAGGCATGCTAAAGGGTGTGGAGTTTTTCTTTTTAGAGTAATGAAATAATTCTAAAAATTTTTGTGATGATGATTGCACAACATTGTGATTATACTAAAGGCCATTGATTATACATTTTAGAGCATATGGTATGTGAATGTATCTCAATAAAACTGCTTAATAAAAATATAAAAAATTGTGCAAGAATAGCCAGAAACAGCAGCTATAAAAATAAATAAATAAATATAACAAAAACAAAAGAAGTTTATTAAATTCTAGTTAGACGATAGCCTGTTAAAAGCTTAGACCTGTCCTCTCTTTGTTTAAAAAAAGGGGGCAGGGGGACAGAGGATTATCAAGCATTAGAATGTGTTAAAGACAGACCAGCCTCTGCCAAAAATTAAAAATAATTGTTCATTCCCCTGAAAATTTTCTCCCCTACCATGAATGTTAAGTTTCCTACTCTTTGAGAAACACAGCTCCAAAATTAAAAGTTTCTCAAAGACAAGGACCATATTTGAATGGAAAATGCAATGTTTAAAAGGCAGATGTAGGGAAGCGGCTGTGGCTCAATCAGTAGGGCTCCCGTTTACCATATGGGAGGCCCCGGGTTCGGTTCCCGGGGCCTCCTGGTGAAGGCAAGCCCGCCTGCACGGCGTGGTTAGCTGACCCAGCAAGCACAAGCAGCAAGGGGGGGATAAATGAATAAATAAATAAAATCTTAAATAAAATAAAATAAAAGGCAGATGTATTGACATGTAAGCAATCAATCTGAACATTTCATAGTACCAACATGCACATCTTTAGGACTTAGCACAAGTGCTTTGCACAAGAAGTGTGCTGAACAAATACTGGTTCAGTGAATGAATGAAGGAATGTACAAACATCCTGGCTGTAAAATTGATTTTGCAGCTTTTCACTGTTTAGCTGCTCGATTAACCTCTAGTGGTTCAGTTCAGTGTCTCTCCCATACAATACAAATCCCATTTTATGAATTTCTTCCCACGTGTGTTGAGTTCCAATTACACAATCCAAGTAAACGGCGCCTGATTTGCATGTGATTTGATTGTGGTCAGAATGCTCATTAATGGAGGCAGATGTGGAATTTGGGTTTGTTTATTACACTTTCCATCTTGTGCGTGCCCAGTCGCTCCTTTCATTTATGAAAGTTGATGGCTTGTGAAGGTGGGTTTTCCAGTTCAGGTTTTGGCTTAGGGTTGTATGTCTAATATGAATCTTCCTGCCGCCTTCCCTTCCCTGACCCAGAAGTTTTGTGTTTATAGCTCTACAACCAAAAGCAGTTTCACTTACCCTGCAGCTCTGGCTCCAGCTCACTGGACAACTTCTCAGTGTTTTCTTATTAACTGTAAATATTTTCATCCCTGGCTCATAAGTACTTCCAAAGATGCCAGTAAACTCCATGCACCAAAAATCTGAGAATTCTTTTGAAATGCTTCTATAAACTATATACACACACATACCTACAGTTTGCTTTTGCGGTTGAGTTTTATAATTAAGAGCTTATATAAACACTTGCATTGTTTTTAAGTATATCTGCACCTTCTTTTCAGAACATTATAAATTATCTTCAAAATTCAGAGCCTTGCTGGGCACCATGCATGCAGATACGATAAGAAAAAATACATTCTGCTTGACTTTAGCTTTGGCATTTTTACTTACTCAAAAGCTAAAATCTAATAAGACTCGTATATTTGACATATAATTTTGAGCAGCTGTTTGAGTAATGATGTCAACATTACATTCTCACCCAAATTAAATCTCATACCATATCTATAGTCCTTTTCCATCGAAAATCTTGTCACGCTCTGCTTGTGGGAGTGCACACTGGTGTCACTTTTCAAGAGGACCATTTGCTGCAACAGATCAATATCTTTAAAAATGTCCTGCTCAGAAGACTCTGCTTCTACTAATGACAAACTTGATTATTTGGATCAACCCACCACCTGATTATAAAAGTTAGTCGATATATAATGCAAAGGGCCAAGAACAACCAAGAGAAACTTAAAGGAGAACAAGTAAGAGGACTCTCTCTTCCAGATATCAAAACATGGTGTAAAGCTCTCATAATTAAGAGTATGATACTGATGCAGGGACACATATGGATCATGGACCAGAGTAGACTAGTCACAGACTCATACATCTATGGACCCTGAGTTGTGACAATGTTGGCACTGCAAAAAGGTAGGGCAGAGACAGTTTTTAATAAATGATGCTGGAATATTGAGTGTCCCTGTGGAAAACTAACATAAGACACTGACCTCATACTGTACACAAAGGCCAATTCCAGGTAAATTATCAATCTGAATGTGAGAGGTAAGACAGTGATTTTATAAGATAATGTAGGAGATTAACTTAATAATCTCAATAAGGAAAGAAGTTTTCACACAATTTACAAGGTGGGAAGCAGATGTTGCTCAAGTGATTGAGCACCCGCCTACCACATGGAAGGTCCTGGGTTTGGTCCCTGGTGCCCACTAAAAAAAGGAGGACGAGCACACAATGAACAGACACAGCTAGTGCAAACAACAAGGGGGTGGAAATAAATAAATAAAGTAAATCTTAAAAAAAAAAAAAAATATATATATATATATACACACACACACACACACAAAGAGCATTTATTATGATAGGGGAAAATATATATTTAACTACATTAAAAGTAAGAGCTTCTGTTCATCAAAAGACACCAAAAAGAAGGAGGAAAAAAGACAAACCAAGGACTTAGAGAAGATATCACCACACATGTAAGTGACAAAGGATTTCTATCCACATCAAACAAAGAACTCCCACAGATCAGTAAGAAAAAGGCAGATAACCTAATAGAAAAAGATGCAAATGATTTGAACAGTATCCTCAAAAAAAGAAGTCATAATTGTCAATAAACACAAAAGGCTGTTCTACCTCATTAGTAATCAGGGAGATATCATTAAAAACCACAATGAGATGTTACTACACACCACCAAATTGCCAAAAACTTTAAAAACCTGGCAGTACCCACTGTTGGTGAGAATAGGAACTTCATACTCTCCTGGTTAAAATCATAAATTATTACTACTTTGGAAAAGAGTTTTTGGCATTACTTAGTAAAGTTGGAAATGCTCCCTATGACCCAGCAATTCTACTCAGAGACATATTTGCTAGAGAAGCCGTGGACATGTGCATCAGGAGACCTGGACCAGAATCTTCAAAACAACACTGTTTATAAAATCCAAAGTATCAAAATGAATAAATACATTGTATAGACAAACAATAAATACAATAATGCTATGAAAATGAATGAACTACAGTTTAAGCAAAAGCTTGGATGAACCTTACAGACACAGGATTAAGTAAAAGAAGGAAGACATACAATATTATTTAATTCATATCAAGTTCAAAAGTAGGTGTGCAAGGATGTATACATAGATGACAAAATTATATTTTAAAAAGAGCAAGAAAGGAAACGGATGTGGCTCAAGCGATTGAGATCCCGCCTACCACATGGGAGGTCCCAAGTTTGGTTCCCAGTGCCTCCTAAAGAAAACAAGCAAGACAGCAAGCTGAAGCAATGGGCAGGCACTACAAGCTGGCATAACAAGATGATGCAACAAGAGACACAAAGAGGAAAACATAATGAGAGACCCAACAAAGCAGGGAGCAGAGGTGGCTCAGTGATTAGGCACCTCCCTCTCACGTAGGAGGTCCCTGGTTCAGTTCCCAGTGCCTCCTAAAAATAAGATGAGCACACAACGAACAGGCAAAGCAAGTGCAAAACAACAAAGGGATGGGGAGAGATAAATAAAATAAAATAAAATAAAATAAAATAAAATAAATCATTAAAAAAAAAAAGAACCAGAAGTGCTTTCCACAAAAATCAGATAGTGGCTACTTCTGAGGATGGAAAATGAGATGTATGATTGAAAAGCACACCTGGAGTTGGTTTGGGGGAATTCACAATCTTTTATTTCCTGACTTAGATGATGGTACAAGAGTGTTAGTTTTATCAGGATTCATTATAATATACATATATTTATGTACTTTTCTTACATCTGATGTATTTTATAATATAAAAGGAAATAAAGAGAAAAGGAATGAAGAAAGGAAGACAAGGTAGGGGAATAACAAAGGAAAGAAGGAAAGAAAGGAGGGAAGGAGGAAGCAGAAAGGAAAGAAGAAAAGAAAAGGGAGGGGGAGAAGGAGGGAAAAAGAACAATAAGGAAACTAGTTGGTCAAGTTCTAGAGGGAAAAATCCAAATTCTCCAACAACACCCTTTTCACTCTATCTCATTAAATACTTCAGGTGAGACTTTTACAAAGCTTTTTTTAAAATCACAACTCACAGTGAAAATATCTATTTTACATCACAACACTGTACACACACACACAAAGCAAAATATCACAAAATGATATTCCCATCACTGCATGAAATGCACTTTGATATTTTCTATACTATTTTTCAGTGCTGTTCTTAACCTTCTGGGTTATTTTCATGGCTCCCCAATGGGTTACAACCCACACTTTGAGCAACAGTCTTCTCCACGATTCCTCTTCATCTGGCCAAGCAGCAAGGAGCTCAGCTTCTCCCCAGTCCTGGCTTAGCCACGTAAGGAGTTCCGAGGCCTTGGGAAGTGACCTAACCTCCTTGACTCTCAGTGTTCTCATCTGTAATACAGGATAATAATGTTTACCAAGTCCTTGTAAGAATTGGAGACAATGTGTATGAAGATTTAGCAGAATCCCTGGTTCATAACAGATGGTCAATAAATGGTGACTTGTTGTCAGCTTTTCCTTCTACTTTTGTATCATAGTCTTCAATTGCTTGGTAACCCCTCAAGAGTGCCATGGCTCCCAGACAGCTGCTCTGCATCTGTTAGGCTCTCAAGGCATGCATCAAGGACAGTGTCCTGGAACATCCTGGATTCCTGCATTGGGAATCCAACCTCAGGTATCAGCTGACAGATTCCAACATTGGGGACTCTGGGATGAGGAAGTATAGGAAGAAGCAAGGAAAGCAGAGGCAGTGCTTTTCCTCCTCCGGAGCCTGTGAGTACAGACTGTCCCATCCACCTAAGCACGTATTCAGAGGCTGTCAGAGCTACAAAGTGTCTTCAAGATGATCAGAGCAAAATTCCTGACCTAGAGTACAATGAGAACATTAATCTGAGACATCCAGACACTATAAGCAAGGCAGAAAGCTCAGGAATTTGGCACCTTGTCAGTGGGCTTTTCTTTGGAATTTAAACTCCCCAGTGTAACAGAGTTAGACTCATTTACACATGGCTTTTCTGCCCCTTTTATTTGAAACTATACTTAGCACTATACTTGATAAATATATGTCCCAGAGACTTAAATCTTTGGCCCGTCCATGTGCCAGTTGAGCCCTGAATCTCAGCAGGGTTGCAACACCTACTCTTCAGTTTATTGGGCTCACCCAGGACAACTAACAAGGAGATGATGATGGACAATGCCAAACCCAAGGAACAGAGAATGTCTGCAATGGCAAGCAAGATGGTTTCATCCATCTATCCCATGGGATCTAAGCCCCCTCTCACTTAGAAGCAGAGTGGGCATCACCATCCCAAAATCCTCAAGACTGGGAAATGAACAATGGACTAAAATAGAGTTATTATTATTCTACTATAGGCTTATTATTATTCTAGCAATGGAAGAACTTTTATCACTGATAGAAAGGCAGTGGCCACCAGAGGTTCTGAGGGAAAGGAGAGGGAAGAATAGGTGTAATATAGGGGCATTTTTGGAACATAGGAATTGTCCTGCATGACATTGCAATGATGGATACAGGCCATTATATATTTTATCATAATCTACAAAATTGTGCAGGTCAGAGTGTACACTGTAATGTAAACTGTAGTCCACGGTTAGTAACAATGCTTCAATATGTGTTCATCAATTATAACAAATGTACCACACTAATGAAAGATGTTGTTAATGTGGGAAACTGTGGAAGATGGAGGGAGTAAGGCAGGTGGAATCCCCTATATTTTTTATGTAACTTTTATGTAATCAAAGCTTCTTTTAAAATAAAAATAATAAAAACTTTTTAAAAAGACAGTTGGGTCTCTCTGTTCTCTCATTTCTGGGAGAAAATCTGTGTCCCATTAGTGAGTCCCTGGCATGATTTTGATAACTTAAGCTGGAAAATTTTAAAGACTTAGGATAAGTTGAACCAAATATCAAAAAAGAGCTTTGAAAAAATATTAACAGTAGGCGAGAGAGAAATTGGCCAGCAGAGTAAATTCACCAACATATTCAGATGCCTAGACATCAGCAAAAAATTACAAGCCATACTAGGATACAGGAAAAGATGGCCCAGCCAAAGGAACAAACCAAATAGCCTGAAGAGATACAATATTTAAGACAATTAATCAATGATAATCACACAACTCTCCTAAATCAACTTAAAGAATTGAAAGAAATATGACTAAAGAGATAAATGATATTAAGAGGATACTGGGTGAGTATAAAGAGCAATTTGAAAGTCTGCAAAGAAAAGTAACAGACCTTCTGGGAATGAAAGACATGATGGCTGAGATTAAAAATACCTTAAAGACACATAAGATCAGATTTGAACTGCTTGAAGACAGAATTAGTGATTTTGAAGACAGAACATCTGAACTAGAAAAGACAGGAGAACAGAAAGAGAAGAGAATGGAAAAAATGGAACAGGGTCTCAGGGAATTGAATGACAACATGAAACACAAAAACATATGCATTATCAGTGTCCCAAAAGGAGAAGAAAATGGAAAAGGGGCAGAAAGAATATTTGAGGAAATAATGACTGAAAACTTCCCAACCCTTATGAAAGACATATATATCAATATCCAAGGACAACGCACCCCAAACAGAATAAATCTGAATAGACCTACCCCGAGACACCTACTATTCAGAATGACAAATATCAGAGATAAAGAGAAGATTCTGAAAGCAGCAAGAGAAAAGCAATGCATCACATACAAGGAAACTTGATAAAATTAAGCACTGACCTCTCATCAGAACCATGGAACAGAGAAGAAAAAGGTATGATGTATTTAAAGCACTGAAAAAGAAAAATTGCCAGCCAAGAATTCTGTATTCAGCAAAGCTGTCCTTCAAAAATAAAGAGAGGGAGTGGATGTGGCTCAAGCAGTTGAGCACCCACCTCCACATGGGAGGTCCAGGTTTTCTGTTCCTGGTGTCTCCTAGGGAGGACAGGTAAACAGCAAGCAGACATCGAGTAAAAAAAAAAAACAAAAACAAAAAACAATGAGCAGATGGTGAGCAGGAACAGCGAGCAGACAACAAGCAAAAACAATGAGCAGACAACAAGCAGGACAACAAGCAAACAACAATATGAACAACGAGTGAAAACAAATGAGTAGGAAACAGATATGACTCAAGCAGTTGAGCGACCACTTCCACATGGGAGGTCCCAGGTTTGGTTCCCAGTGCCTCCTGGAGAAAAAACAGACAATGAGCAGACAATGAGTAAAAACAATAAGAAAAAAAAACAATGAGCAAACATGAGCAGACAACTAGTGCAAACAATGAGCAAACAGAGGAGGGAGCCATCTCAGGTTGGAGGAATGAAGGGAAGTTCAAAGTCTTCACAGACAAACAAAATCTGATAGAATATGTTACCAAAAGACCAGAATTACAAAAGATACTAAAGGGAGTGCTGCCTCCTGAAAGGAAAAACCAAGGGCAAGAGGCTTGGAGAAGAGTTTAGAAATGAAGATTATTAGAAAGGGAAAATTAAAGGATAAAAAGATAGACAATAATATGACATGACAACAGAAAGCCAAAGGTCAAAATGAAGTAAGTAATGCATTTACAATAACATTGAATATTAATGGCTTGAACTCCACTATCAAAAGACATAGACTAATAGAATGGATAAAAAAATATATAAGCCATCTATACGTTGTCTACAAGGGACTCACCTCAGACATTAGGACACAGCCAGGTTAAAAGTGAAAGGTTGGAAAAAGATATTCCACACAAATAGTAACTAAAAAAGAGCTGAAATAGTGATACTAATATTGGACAAAATAGATTTTAAATGCAAAACTGTTATAAGGCCATTATATATTAATAAAAGTGATAATTCAGCAAGAAGAAATAACTATACTAAATATTTATGCACCTAACCTCAGTGCCCCAAGATACATGAGGCACACACTGGCAAAGCTGAAGGGAGAAGTAGATGTCTCTACAATAATAGTTGGAGACTTCAGTACACCACTCTCAGTATTGGATAGAACATCTGGACAGAAGATGAATAAAGAAAAAGAGAGCTTGAATAAAATGATAAATGAACTAGATCTAACAGACATCTATAAAGCATTGCACCCCAAAACAGCAGGATACACTTTCTTTTCAAGTGCTCATAGATCCTTCTCCAAGATAGACCAAATGTTGGGTCACAAGACAAGTCTCAATAAATTTTAAAAGATTGAAGTTATACAAAACACTTTCTCTGATCATAACAGAATGAAGCTGGAAATCAATAATGGACAGAAGAAAGGAAAATTCATAAATATATGGCGATTAAACAGCACATTCAAACAAACATTCAAAGAAGAAATTGCAAGAGAATTCAGCAAATATCTTGAGACAAATGAAAATGAGAACACAACAGATCAAAACCTATGAGACATCACAAAGGTAGTGCTGAGAGGGAAATTTATAGGCCTCAATGCTTACATTGAAAAAGAGGAAAGAGCTAAAATTGAAGATCTAACTGCACACCTGGAGGAACTAGAGAAAGAACATCAAATTAATCCCAAAGCAAGCAGAAGGAAAGAAATAGTAAAGATCAAAGCAGAAATAAATGAAATTGAGAACAAAACAAACAAACAAACAAACAACAACAACAAAAAAAAAGAAGAGTGGTATTCTATTTTGGAAAGGGGAAATTTTTTTTTGAGGACAACTATTTAAAATCACACATACACACATGTGCACACACATACACACACACTGGGCTGACTGGCAATAGTATAATCTGGTGTGACAGCCCCATTTACAGATGAGGGAGCTAAAATCCACAGAGTGACTGGCTGAAGGCCACAAGTTAGCCCAGATCCGGGTCAGGAACCAAGTTCTCCCAACTCTTCAGCCAACACCTATCTCCCTGCCCAAGTGCCAGCTGCATACTTCCAAAACATGCTCTCAGATGCCCACTCTGCCTCATTCCCCTGGATACAGTCAGGCTACATATTGGTTTTAGAAAGCCACAGGCACTTAGCCTTCTGTTCCAATTTTCTACAAGAGCCAAGGGAATTTCTGTTTGTCTGTTTCTTTGTTGTTGCTTTAATTTCTGGGAACAGTAACACTGACTGCATGTGGTGCTTGATGTGCAAACGCTCTGCTGTCCTCCCTACCTGCAGCCCCCAAACCAACGGCAGTGGGAATGTCTCCGTGGTGATCCTTTCTGGAGGCCCTACAATGGCCATGTAATATTGTCTCTCTTCCCACCCTTATATTTGCCTCATTTGATTCTGGAAAATCAGAAAATAATTGCTGAACCATTAAAATACTGTTAATTCACTGATTGATGAGAAACCAAGTAATTTCCTTGGCAGCTGGCATTCCTGGCTCCTTACCCAGCCCAGAGAAATGCTGAACATTTAGGCCATAAAACCCATAACAGGCCTGGTCACCCAGCCTGCAAAATGCAGGCATTCCCCATATACAGGAAGCAGAATAGCTCCAGCTCTAAGTTTCTAAGCTTTTGTCAGTTTAAGTTAGTGGTTTAATGCAATTTTAATAGGTGGTGATTTTATTTTGTATCTAATGAAACCAACAGAGTGTGAAAATAGATATCAGAATTTGGAAGATAATGAGTCTGTTAGCTCTGCTGCCAGCATAGCTGAGTGAGGTACAGTACTTAAGGTACAAAGAATAGGCTGCTTCAGAAGAGGCTTTTATTAGCTTCATTAGGGTGGTCATCAAATGAATGATTTCATAGCAGATCTAATTAACCAAAGAATGTGCAGGAGCTGCATCTTCTTCCTGTTAATTGGGTATCTAGAC
Organism: Tolypeutes matacus; assembly: GCA_026826555.1. NCBI lineage: Eukaryota > Metazoa > Chordata > Mammalia > Cingulata > Chlamyphoridae > Tolypeutes > Tolypeutes matacus. The sequence continues at coordinate 90,796,423 of JAKSZT010053887.1, forward strand.
ACCAAGGCGTATTAGCTACCTTAGAAATTCAGCATATATTTAAACTTGATAGGCTCTTTCTGGGAAAGTATATACGAGGGGGAGTTTTATAGCAGAATTCCAAACCTCACAAGATAAAGAATTTCCAGTCTTCTGGCTCTTGACAGTGAACTGAGAACATTAGTCTATCTCATCTCTTTCCCCAGTTATCAAGAAAGCGTCATCAGTAGACCAAGAACTTTTGAGGAATCCTTGAGAAATGGCTATACTGAGAGAAACATAGCAGAGATTTTTTTTTAAAGAGAATGGTGGAGATGATTGAAGAACAAGTTGTTGACTTTAAAGGCAGAGTCAAAATCTCCCAGAATACAGAGCAAAAAGACAAAAACATAGAAAATATGACAGAAAAGTTAAGAGACATGGAGAATATATTCAGGAGGTTTGATATCTGTCTGATAGTGATTGCAGTAGGAATAGACAGTCCATGCCCAAAGAGAAGACATAATAATAGAAGTGCCCCTGAAATGAAGAAAGATGTGACTTTTCACATTGAAAAGGCTCACCAAGTTCCAAATGGAATTAAATAAAAGAAGACCCTCATCTAGAAACATCCAGCTAACATTCCCCAACTCCACGCATTAAAAAAAAAAAAAAAATCCTAAATGGCTCCCCCACCCCCCCAAAAATCAAATTATCAAAAATGAACAAAAATCGGGCTTTTCTTAAGCAACTCTGGACACTAGAATACAATAGTGCTATGTGTATAATAATCTAATGAAAAATGACTTTCTGCCTAGAATTTTAAGCTCAGGAGAATGGAATCAAATACTAGGGTAATGTGAAAATATTTTCAGTCAAACAAGTACCAAAAGATTTATCACCCATATACCTTACATGAAAGAACTAAGAAAATGAAATCAAAGAAATTATATATAGGTAACAGAAGAATGATCATTGAATAAGATCTTGTAGAAGTGAAGGAAGTTAGAAGAATTTAAGGGAAAATCCATTAGGCTGAGATGCTTGAAAAGTCTCCTTCAACAAGCAAGGCTCTTTTTTTTTTTTTTTTTTTTTTTTTAAGGAGTGACATTTTCTACTCTATGGCTCAAATCATAGTTGGTTCTCAGTGGATCATAATATTGTAAATGCTGTTAGAAGTTTTTAGTTTTTAGATTGAGCTTAAAGACAGGATGGAAGGCTTAATTACAATCATGTGAACAGAATATAGTGTGGTAAACCAAGACATTGTAAATATAAAAACCATAAATTGGGAGGTGGAAGAAGAGTCAGGAGAGAGAAGGAAGAGTAAATGGGTAATCCATACGGATTCTCTCAGCTGGTGGAGGCAAGCTCTAGAAGAGTTAGAAAAATAACAGGCACCAAGCAGCTGTTGTGGGTACCCTAAAGAGCGTAAGTTAAAAGATTCTATTTAAATTTGATAAATCAAAAAGTAGAGGCATGAGTATTTTATATAAGGTTAAGATGGTGAGTGCCAGAAGAATTTATGGTAGAAGCTGTTGACAGTGCTTGCATCTGGAGATAGGTCCTGGTAGTTGGGGAAGGAGATTTTCACTTTTCATTTTTAGCTCTTCTCTATATTTGAGGTGTGTTACTTTACCATGGATGTGTATTTTGTGGAATTTTTCAAATAAAAAAAAATGATTTCACATTATAGCATTGTAGTCTTCACCAATGTTTTTCAAAAACAGTTAATAGGAAAATACTAAAATGAATAATTTCATGGCCTTCACTAGATTTCAAAATTCACTTATCTTTCAAGAACTTAATTTAGCTGGATGTTAAAAATCAAAATAAAGCCTTAGAAATTTTGCCCTTTTTTCTTTAAGAGAAAAAATGTGTAGCTGTCTGAGAAAGGCAAGCACACGTGCACACACACACACACACAATTTTAGATTCACTTATAAGCACATGACTCCAAGCTATTAATATTACTGTAACAAAATACTTCATGCCAATATTAAGGAAAAACATGTGCAATGTTTTACCCACTGGATGGTAAGCTCTCCGTGAGCTCGATGATGATGATATAGCTCTTTATTGTGGCTGGACAAGAAGGTTGGAGAGCAAGGAGAATTCCTAAGGAAATCAGAAACCCCTGTAGCTGCTAGCATCTTAGCAAACAATAGAGAAAGCTCACAACAACCAATCCACATTTCTTTTGATGAAATAATTGGAAACTGTTTCTCTCTTAAGTATCTCCACTATAACCCTGACATCTTTGTAGCAGCAATAAAAATGTAGTGTCTTGCTATGACAAGCAAGGCTCTTTTTATTCCTGGTGTCAGCCAGTTTCAAAGCCTTTAAAAATCTCAGCCCCCAAATAAAACTGCAGACCCCAAACTGAAAGCATGTCCACGGTCCCCTCCAAAAGCAGGTGTTTAGCATTAATAGTGACTGCAACCCTGAGCCTGGGAGAAAGTCATGTGCTTCAGAACACCTGCCTGCGAGTTTTAAAAGTCTCAACAATTCCCTGGATGGTGCATGTGTGTGGAGAGAGAACCAATTTAATGTTAGAATTAATCTTAGAAAAATATGGTTATGTATTTTAGCTGGGAAAGAGGGGAAACATCTGAGAGTGTTTGTCTTCTACCATATCTGAGAAGACTCATGTACCACAGAGAAAGTGTGGTTCCAGTGGTGGTTCCAGAATTCCAGTTTCTGTTTTCTAAAGCCCAAAGGGACATGACAAATCTTGATGATACTAGCAAACATCTTGAGCACACTTTCTCAGCACAGGCCCTGCTCTAAATGTTCTACACATACATGCATGACTAAAAATTCACAATTACCCTATGAAGCAGGTGTTGTTAGTGGCCCCATGTTTGAGATGAGGTAACAGACAGAGAGAGGTAAAGTAACTTACCTGAGGTTGCACAGCAAGAAAGAGATGGAATTGAGGTAATTGCCTTCCTCCTTAAGCTACTCTTCCTCTAAACGTGGTGCCTTCATCCCCCCAATTTTTAAAGTATGATTTGGTTCTCAGAATTATAGTTTGTGCCAGAAGGGATTTTAGAGATAGGTAGATTGTTACAGAATTCCTGCCCCTCTCCCCATGATTCACCCAGTTCTGGGTCCACACTCCTTTGCAACATGAATCTGACACCCCTCCTATAGAGAAGTGGAGTCCATTTCCCCACCGTTCGAATCTGGGCTTATATGATGCCGTGACCAAGAAAATATGGTGTAAGTGAAGTTATACAACTTCTGAGCCTGGTCTCTAAGAGACCTCACAGCTTCCAACTCCCTCCACTGGGGACACCCTGGGGCACCATGGCACGTAGCAGCCCAAGAGGAAGGACGATGTGGAGAGAGCAAGCTGGCAGCCCCAGAGGTCCCAGCTGAGCCCAGCCCCAGCCAACCCACCAGCTGAAAGCAGCTCATGAGGAAGTATAGGGGAGACAAGCAAAGAACAGCCCAGTCAACCCACAGAAGTGTGAAATCATATATCATCGTCGTTTTAAGCCCTTATGGCTTGAGGTGGCTTGTTAGCAGCAATCAACAACTGGTACAGGGACCAGATAGCATAGCCAACTAATTTTACAGCTGAGGAATAAGAGGGAAAGCGATTTACCATGTCCTTAGTAGCAGAATTGAGATAGGGCCACTGTCACTTGCTGGCTGGTCCAGGGTCTGGGTACAGCAGATCAATGCTGGAATGTAGGGAGTCACTAGGCTCTTGTGGGGTTTGCATCCATCATACTCTGGGGCAGCCAGCTTGGGAACCAGAACCAGATAGGTGCAGGAGAGGTGAAAGAGCAGTCCCAGCTTCAGGCCACAGCAGCCCGAGCCTCCCCGTTCCCAAACTTGGCAAAGTACCCAGGAGACCTCAAGATTAGTGTATGGTGGAGGAGACAGGTGAGGGGTGGGAGGGAGAGGGGCCAGCCTACAGATGTTGGAGGGTTCCTCCACCTTGCCCATGGAGTCTGAGTTCAGAAGTTGACAAATGGGAGAAATTTCAGAAAGCATCAAAGGGATCCCTCCAGATGATGTGGGCTTCCTATGAGAGGCTGTGAACTGGGGGTTCAACTCCATATTTATTCCCTTGTTGGGAACAAAGCAGCCTCTGAAGGCCCACACATGCCCCAACTGCCCTGGGCTGCTCAGGTAGCAAAGCCCAACAGGCCTGAGTGGGGGCTGAGCTGATAGGAGTTCCAGGAAAGATAAGGAAAGGAAAAAGGAAGGGGGACGGTGAAGGGGGAAAGGGAGAGGAAGATAAGAAACCCAGGGAAGGGCTCTCCAGCAGTGCCTTTTCTCCAACCCTGCCTCTGTTGATCTGCTCTCCACCTGCAGCCTGAAAAGGGGAAGATGACAGGTCACCTGGGGGTTTGGAGCAGTTCAAACCCTCCTCTCCAGCTGGGCCTGGCCATGATATGCGTCTTGACCCTTTTCCTGTGGCTGTGGCACGTGGTTCCTCCCCAGTTCTGGTCACCTTCAGCTTCTCCTCTCCCTAACTTGCCCCCATGATGGTAGAGAGTGAACTTCCCCAAACGCAAATCTGGTGTCCTGCTAAAATATGACAGTCCTCCATGGCCTCCCCTACCTATTCCATCCCATGTTTAAGGTTTTGTTCTTGTTGTTGCCCATAGCCATAGGCACCTGTGCCATCAGTGCTTTTCTTTAAAATAACTCACTTTTTTTACTTAAATGAATGCATCTTCAATCTAAGCAATACCCATGATGTGGGTTTGATGTGCTGTTTATTGTTTTCCCAATATGCATAAGATGATTACAAAACTGAACATTTCAAATACTTCTTGTGTGCCACCTAAAATCATCCCACTGACTATCTATCACTCTGAAACCATATTGAGAATGTATCAGTCAGAAATACTTGGGTTGCAAGACAAAGGAACTGACTCTACCTACCTGAAGTAGAAAGAGAATTTATTGGGAAGCTGTGGGGCTGGGGAAGGGGGGAGGTCTTCCAGGCTAAAGAGGAGGGCAGAAGGCCCAGGCTCACAAAGGCAGGGCCAGCAGGTCTGGGGCGGGGGTGGTGGTACATGAAACCACAGGGGCTGGCTCCAGCCCCATCTGGGTACTGCCACTGGAGTGAATGACAGCCAGGCATTTTCTGTTTCTACATTGTCCTGTGCTTCAGCTTCCAGGGAGGCAATTCCCATTGGCCTGCTTGGATCCCTTGCCTATCCCTTGGATGTCTGCTCAGGTGCAGTTATAGGCTGGATGCTGGACCCTCACAAAAGCACTACCCACAAGGAGAGGATGCTTGTTCTCTTCTTAAATTAAAATTATCTCTGCAACAATATCCGTGGATAGTGGATTACCAGCTTCACATGTATGGTGGACTAAAAAAATAATTGTGCATCATTTGGGCAGATTTTGTTCTTTTTTGGGATTTTTATGTTGTTCTTTTTTTTTATGTAGGAAGGGTGGACAAGAGAGGTCATTAAGAGCACCACAATTGTCTAGCTTTTAAAAATGAATTTGGGTGGAGGAGCAGACTTAAAGATGTTAGGCTCCTTCAGGGTTGCAGGGGACAGTTAGCTGAAGGGCTGCATTTGCTGGGTGGGCCAGGAAAGCTTAGCTTTGGAGAGCCATGGAAGAAACTTTTGGCACTCTTCCTGGTCACCTGCCCAGGGCACCTTGGACCTAGTCTGTGTCCAATCTATGGGTCCCTGGCCCTGTTTCAGCCAGGAAAGACTGACTTGGAAAACTCCTTTCCAGCATGCCCTCCCTTCCAGAATTTGCCCTCCAGGTGAAAGCAGCTTGAGATAATGAAAGGAGTGTAAAAAAACTAACAAGGCAGACAGTCCTGGGCAAAGGCTTGCCTGCTTTAAACACCCAGAAAAGGGAGGTCTTTCTCCTGGGAAATAGAGAGGGCATTCAAATCCCTTTAGAGGGAGAGCTCCAAAACAACTAACAAGCACAAGCCCAGGACAAGACACAGGCCCTGAAAACACAGGGAGGATACTGCACTCTGCATTTGCCTTGGGCAGACCTTCCTGACAGGAGGGCTGAAGCTCAAGAAAATCTGTCTTATCACCAGCTGACTACAAAATCAAGAAAAAAACATCTCAGGGAATAAATCACAGAATTAACATTTTAAATTAGTAAAATGCACAGTGTGCAACAAAAGAGTACAAGACAAAAAAAAAAAAAAAAAAAAAAAAAAATCAGGAAATGATGGCCCATCCAAAGGAAGAGGATAAAAATCCAGAAAACACCAATGAAGAAGACCAGAATGTGGACATATTAAACAAAGACTTTAAAAACATGATCTTAAAAATGCTCAAGGAGATGAAGGAAAATACACAAAAGAACTAAAGGATACCAGAAAAACAATGACTAAGCAACACTAGACTTTTAATAAAGAGGTAGAAATATTTAAAAGAACCAAACAGAACTACTGGAGTTGAAGACCACAATAACTGAAATGAAAGATTCCCAGGAGAGTGTCAACAGCAATTAGAGCTGGCAGAAAATAGAATTAGCAAACTCAAAGACAAGACAATTGAAATGAGTCAGTTTGAGTAGCAGAAAGAAAAAAAAGAATTACAAAAAGTGAAAATAGCCTAATACACCTCTGGGATCCCATCAAGCATACCACTACATACATTATATGAGTCCCAGAAGGAGAAGAAAGAGAAAAAGGGGCAGAAGGAATATTCAAAGAAGTAATGACAGAGAACTTCCCAAACTTAGGAAAAAAACATAAATATGCATATCCAAGAAGCCCAGAGAACATCAAACAGAATAAACATGGAAAAAAATACACCTCTTTATAGACTGACCACACTATCGAATGCAAAGGGCAAGGAGAGAGTTCTGAAAGTGGCAAGAGAGAAACAACGTGTTGTGTACATGGGAGTCCCAATTAGACTGAGTGTTGATTACTCATCAGAAACCACAGAAGAAAGAAGGCAGTGGGTTGAGATACATAAAGCGCTGAGAGAAGACAACTGCCAACCAAGAATTTTATATCCTACAAGATTTCCTTTCAAAAGTGAGGGAGAAATTAAGACATTTCCAGATAAACAAAAGCTGAGGGAGTTCATCATCACCAAACCTTCCCTACAAGCAATGCTATAGGGAGTCTTTCATAGCGAATGGAAAGGACACTAGACTGTGGTTCAAAGTGGCATAAAGAAATGAAGACCTCTGGTAAAGGGAACCATTTGGGTAATTATAAATGCCAGTATTATAGTATGGTATTGTTTGGTATGTAACCCCACTTCTTACTTCCTTCAGGTGCTAAAATGCATAAAAAGTAATGATAATGCAATTATTCTCACTGTCCTGATTTTGTGATAATCAGGGTAGGCTAAACATTCACTATATTAGAAACCATGCATGTGTCCCCAGACCTAGTTTTTCTCCCTAGGTCTGGTTTTTAGAATGCTGGTGATAAACTAAGCCTGGTTTATTATGTGACCATCCTGTATGGGAAAAGACTATAACTTTGGGTATCTTAGGTCAACCTTAGAAGATATAGCAGGGGACAGATGTGGCTCGGGTGGTTGGGTGTCCATCTCCCATATGGATGGACCTGGGTTCGATCCCCGGGATCTCCTGGTAAAAATTTTAAAAAGAAAAATACAGAAGGCATGAGGGCCACCAGACCCCGTGTGCAGGTGCACCGCCAGGCCCCGCAAGCCACTCAGCAAGATGATGACATAACAGGAGAGTGACACAAGGGAGAGCCAAGATGAGATGCACCAAAAAAACAGGAACTAAGGTGGTGCAGGCAGTAGTAGGACACCTCTCTCCCACATCGGAGAGTCTGAGGATTGAATCCCAGTGAAGACAGGAGGAGAAGGATGAGAAGAGAGGGCAGAAAACAGACACAGAGAGTTGCCCAATGAATGGACACAGAAACAGCAAAAACGGGGGAGGGGGGGGCTAAAAATGGATAAAAGTAAATAAATAAATAAATCCTAAAAAAAATGTGTAGGGGAGGAAGATACATGCTCTTTCATGATTTGTTAACAAATGTTTCACAAAAATATAGGGTGTTTGGGGGCGCAGTGATGTGTGGGAGCCCTGTATGATGTTATGCATGTTTGTTTTGTAAGTTCATGATGTTTACTGAACACTTATAGTTTATGTATGTTCATGTATGAATACTTCAATAAATTATTTTTTTTTAAGTAATGATAATTCTATGGTTTGGGACATATGATGTACAAAGTTATATGTGGTAACAACTTCAAAAAAAGGTGGGGATGGAGGGAATAGGAAAAGTGCATGTGTATGCTATTGACACAAAGTTGGTATCAAACCAAATATGACAGTTATATATTTAGGATGTTAAATTTTAACCCCAAGGTAATCACAAGGAAAGTATATGAAAAATATATCCAGGTAGTGAAGGGAAGGCACTCAAAATAGTACAACACAAAAAATCTAATTAATATAAAAGTAGGCATTAATGGAAGAATTGAGGAGCAAAAAAGGCATAAGACTTACAAAGGCTAAATAACAAAATGGCAGAAGAAAGTCCTGCATTTATCAGTACTGACTTTAAATGTAAATGGATTAAACTCTCCAGTCAAAAGTCAGAGACTGGCAGAAAGGATAAAAAAGCACGACACAACTATATGCTGTCTGCAGGAGACTCACCTTAAATTCAAAGACACAGTAGGTTGAAAGTGAAAAGAGGGAACACTACCTAATTCATTCTATGAGGCCAACATCACCCTCATACCAAAGCCAGATAAAGATACCACAAGAAAAGAAAGTTACAGACCAATATGTCTTATCAATATAGATGCAAAAATCCTCAACAAAATACTAACAAACCAAATTGAACAGCACATTAAAGAATTATACGCCATCATTATGTGAGATTTATCTCTGTTGTACAAGTTGTTCAACAAAAGAAAATCAATAAAGTAATATGCCACAGTAACAGAATGAAAAAAAAAACTACATGATCATCTCAGTGGATTCAGAAAAGGCATTTGACAAAATCCAGCACTCCTTCTTGATAAAATCACTTAGAACACTAGGAATAGAAGGAAACGTCCTCAACATAATAAAGAGCATATATGAAAAGCCCACAGCTAACATCTTATTTATTGGTGAAAAACTGAAAGCTTTCCCTCAAGATCAGGAACAAGACAAGTCTTGTCAGAGCGATGAGGCAAGAAAAAAGAAATAAAAGGCATCCAAATTGGAAAGGAAGAAGTACAATTTTCCCTATTTGCAGACAACATAATCCTATATGCAGAAAATCCTGAAAATGCACAAGAAAGCTACTAGAGAGGATAAACAAATTCAGCAAAGTGGTGGAGTACGAAATCAACATGCAAAAATCAGCAGTGTTTCTATACACTAGTAATGAACAATCAGAAGAGGAAATCAAGAAAAAAATTCCCTTTAAAATAACAACTAAAAGAATCAAATATCTAGAAATAAATTTAGTCAAGGATGTAAAGGATTTGTACACAGAAAACTTAAAAACATTCCTAAAAGAAATCAAAGAAGACCTAAATAAATAGAAAGATATTCTGTGCTCATGGATTTGAAGACTAAATTTTAAGATATCAATTCTACCCACTACTAGGTACTACCCAAAAGAACTGGAAGCAGGGACTCAAACAGATATTTGCACACCAATGTTCGTAGCGTCATTATTCACAATTGCCAAAAGATGGAAGAAACCCAAGTGTCCATCAAGCAATGAATGGATAAACAAAATGTAGTATATACATACAATGTAATATTATTCATCCATACAAAGGAATGAAGTTCTCACAGCATGGATGAACCTTGAAGACATCATGTTGAGTGAAATAAGCCAGTCACAAAAGAACAGATAATGTATGAAATAATTAGAATAAGCAAACTCATAGAGTCAGAATCTTGAATATAAGTTACCAGGGGACAGGGTGGGGATAGAGAACGGGAAATTAAGGCTTAAAATGTACAGGGTTCCTGTTTGGAATAATGGAAATGTTTTTGTAAACGTATGGTGGTGATGGTAGCACAACATTGTGAACATGATTAACAGCATGGAAATATATATCTAAATGTGATTAAAGGGGAAAATGTTAGGTTGTATATATGGTAACAGAATAAAATTTTTTAAAAATCCATGAAACTGTACTATACAAACAGTAAACCCTTAGTTAAACCATGGACTATAGTTAATGGTACAATTATAAAATTGTGCTTTCATCAATTGTAACAAATGTTCCACACCAATGCAAGGTGTTAATAATAAGGTGGTATATGGGAACCCTGCATTTTATGCATAACTGATCCATAAACCCACAATTTCTCTAATAAAGAAAAAAAATCCAATTTAAATTGATTCATAGTACTTTAATTATCACTGGGTACTTGGGCCCAGAAAAAACTCCTGCTAGCCCACCTTCTAAGACCAGCTGGGGTCCTCTTGGTTCAGCTAGAAAGCTCAAAGCCAAAGTTTTTTTTTGCCCCAATCCATTTATATGTATCCATACTTGTTTATCTTTTTTTTTCTATCACTCCCTGTGGCAGTTTGATGTAATTATGAATTCCAAAAATATAATTGAATCATGCCTGTAAACTGATCTGTTAATCTGGGCATGATTAGGTTAAGATTAGGGTGTTGAGCCCCACCCCTTGGTGGGTGGGGAATCGAATATAAAAGGCAAGGCAAAGGAAATTTGAAGCAGTCTTTTGAGAAGCAGTTTTGATGTTGGAAAGAAGCCCCAGGAGAAGAGAAGCAAGCCATTCGCCTGATCGTCTACAGCTGACCTTGTGGAGGAAAAGCAGGGGCTAAGCCCAGAGAGAAACGCAGCCCCGGGAAGAGAGGAACCCCAGAAGCCTGAACCCTGGCAAACGCCGGCAGCTGTCTTGCTCTAACACGTGGCAATGGACTGTGGTGAGAGAAGAAACTTAACGCCTTATGGCCTGGTATCTGTGGACTTCTACCCCAAATAAATACCCTTTATAGAGACCAACCCATTTTTTGTATTTTACATTAGCACCCCTTTGGCTGACTAATACAGAATTTGGTACCGGGAGTGGGGTAGTGCTTTTGCATATACCAAAATGTTGGAACGGTTTTATAAATGGGTAAGGGGTATTTTTTGGAGGAATTGTGAAATGCTTGATGGAAAAGGCCAAGATCACTTTGAAGAAACTGTTGATAGCAATATGGACGCTAAAGAGACTTTCTATGATGCCTTAGAAGTAAATGATGAAACTTTTATTGGAAACTGGAAGAAAGGCGATCCATGTTTTAAAGTTGCAGAGAACTTAACAAGATTAACTCCTGGTGTCATATGGAAGACAGAATTTGAAAATGGCGAACCAGAGCATTTAGCTAAAGAACTTTCCAAGGTAAACTCGGAGAATGCGGCTTGGCTTCTCCTTGCAGCTTATAGCAAAATACTAGATGAGAGAAATACACTAAGGACTGAACTTTTGGGCAAAAAGAAAACAGAAACTGATTCTGGAACTTCCAAGTTTCTGGAAATCAAATTCCCAGATGAAAATGCCCTATTTGAAGACTTTACGAAATTTGGAACTTGTAACTCAGAATTGAAGATGCAGTTACCTCGGAAAGACTTGTGGAAAGTCTTACTATCTGATGGCTTGGACCCCTGCTTCCTGCATGCTAAACCAACAAAGTTTTTGAGAGAGCTGTATGAACAAAACCACTGTCAGCTTGGACAAAAGAGAGTATGGAAAGGAGAGACTGAAGGAGAATCAGCTTTAAGAAGAAACTGTGGAAGCAGAGATCTGGAATTAAGACATCTCCTTGGGCCAAGAGAGGAGCCCCACCCATATATACAGAGAGGGTGAGTTTTCCCCAGCAGTTGAAGAGGGTGGATGGCCCCACCCGATGTTCAGGAAGAGTTTTGCCACCCCAGGGTGCAGGGAGGTTGGAGCACATTCCTCAAAGATTAGGGCGGTTAAGGTCAACACCCCATTGGTCTGAGAAGGGTGTACCTGTCCCCCATGGATTAGGGAAGGCCAGGTGGTCAACCCATTGCTCTGAGAGAGTTGAGCCTGTATGCCAAAGGTTAGGGAAAGCCAGGTGGTCAACTCATTGCTCTGAAAGGGTTGAACCTGTATGCCAAAGGTTAGGGGGAATGTTGTCCTCACCTCAGTGTACTAAGGGGGCTAAGACTCTAACCCAAAGATTGGGTAAGGTGTGGCAATCACCCCAACACTCTTGGAGGGTGAGGTCTGGAGCTTGGTGACACCCAGATGCTTGATGAGGGTGGAACCAAGAAAATGGCCCTTGGGCAAGCCTGTGGAAAGGGTGGGTTCCCATGTGGCCCCAAGGAGAAGAAACCATCATCTTAAGAATGACTCTCAGACTTTGAAATTGAATAGAGGATGCCCTGCAAGTTTACTGCACTGTAAAGGATCCATGACTCATGTTAACATACCAATTTCTCCTTATGATAATGAAAATGTTTATCCTTTGTCTTTCCATTTGTATATTGGAAGCAGTTAAATGGTTTTGTAAGTTTCAGGGGTCTATAGCAGATGGGACTTTGCCTTAAGACAAACTGTATTTCTTTAAAATGATTTTGATATGATTTTGTACTTGGATTGTTACTGATTTAAGTTTTTTTAAATATTGTAATGTATTTTTGGAATTCAGAGGGTGGAATGTGGCAGTTTGATGTAATTATGAATTCCAAAAATATAATTGAATCACGCTTGTAAACTGATCTGTTAATCTGGGCATGATTAGGTTAAGATTAGGGTGTTGAGCCCCACCCCTTGGTGGGTGGGGAATCGAATATAAAAGGCAAGGCAAAGGAAATTTGAAGCAGTCTTTTGAGAAGCAGTTTTGATGTTGGAAAGAAGCCCCAGGAGAAGAGAAGCAAGCCATTCGCCTGATCATCTACAGCTGACCTTGTGGAGGAAAAGCAGGAGCTAAGCCCAGAGAGAAACGCAGCCCCGGGAAGAGAGGAACCCCAGAAGCCTGAACCCTGGCAAACACCGGCAGCTGTCTTGCTCTAACACGTGGCAATGGACTGTGGTGAGAGAAGAAACTTAACGCCTTATGGCCTGGTATCTGTGACTTCTACCCCAAATAAATACCCTTTATAAAGACCAACCCATTTTTGGTATTTTACATTAGCACCCCTTTGGCTGACTAATACACTCCCCACTTACTTTCTTTTTTGCAATTTTGGTTTGCTTTTTGTATCCTTGTAAGCTACCTCAAAGATGATACATAACAATTTGGGAGAAGTTGTGATTGATGATGATGATGATAATGATGTAGCACATCAGGACGTTGAAATGGCCAAAGCTCCATATGGCCAAGAACAAAGCAATAGGAGGCAAGTACTCCCACCTTCCACTGGCAGTTACCAGACCACCCATACAAGACTTGCAAAAGGGCAGTCAAAAATTGCAATCCTTAGTCACTATCACTTCAAGGGTATCAAAGGGTTGAGGCTGCACAGACTGAAAGTGTGAGGAGAAAGCTGTTAGCAAGATGTGAAATTTTTCCTCCCCTTCCTTGGGAAGGTGTAGGAAGAGGGGGGTACTTCCTCTCACCTCAAGCTCAGTAAAAAGAGCTTTGGGAGAGCTCCCTCAGAGCTTAATGTGTGTCCCTCACAACTGGGGAGGGGCAGAGAGGCCTGGTGTTTACCCCACCCCGAGAAGATCACAGGTGAGAGGTAAGCTCTGGAGGTGTCTGTGATAGTGGGTGAAGAATGTGGCAGCCATGTGAGCAAGGACAAGGATGTGTGAGGTTCCCATGGGACAAGAAGAGATCACAAAAAGTAAATGGCCTGGAGCCATTTTCAAAGGTGTTAAACAAAAGTGTGGTCCTTGGGAAGAGGGGACACTGGCAGCAAGATAAGGGGGAAACCTGCAGGAAGAGTCTGCTGGGTAAACCACAAAGGGCAGAAGCTGAGGGAGGTTGTTAAAAAGTGAGTTTGAACGTGCTTCATCCCTGTCTCGGGAAGACAATTGGATATCTCTAAGACAAAATCAGCCCCAAGCAAAGAGTCTAGTCTGACCACTGGCCAAGCCCAGACTGCACCGAAGCCAGGAAATGGGCCCTTTCCCAATTCTTACTTCTTCCCCGGAGAGTGGAAGATGCTTTGACATTAAATGATTTGGGGAGTTCTGACTCATGTGGAACTGGGCATTCCAATTACTGAAAAGAAGCTGTTTTGTAACCCAAAGTGGCTGCAGGACTTTGTATTATCTGGGTGTGCCAAGAAAATTCTTTATTCAATCCTCTGGTATTTCATCCAAGAAGTGAGAAAATCCAATCCCATAGGGATTGAATGGGTTGTGGTATAAGAGGAGAGAGCAAATTGTTTCTTCTGAGTCCTCATGGACTCTTACTCTTTCAGTACAACAGTTGCACAAACCCACAATCTTAACCCACAGACTTCAGATTATAGGGTTTGATTTTTCACACAGAATTGGTCCCAGGGTCCCTGGATCCAAATCTACCTCATTCCCACAGGAAAAGCTATCAGTGAACTAAATAGATAAGACCATAGAATTGTTCAAAATCTAGAAAAAGCTGTTCTACCCAGGTGCCTACACTCCCACTATGGGTCTTTGGGTTTTGTTTTCTTGATCTGGGAGCTTTCCAAGTTTTCCCTGGTTTTGCACGTGGCCAACACTGGTTTTTTCAGGCTCTTGGGGCTGGACAGCTCCTTCCCCTTTTTCATAAAATGTGCAGGCAGAAGTTACTGACTATGGCTGTCAGAGATGGGGAGAGTCTGAATAAGGAGCAGATCAGGGAGAAAACAGGTCACCTAAATGGTGGCAAGCCCAGGGAGCAGGGACACTCCTTGATGTAAATATGAGGAGAGCCCGTGAACTATCTTGACTGGATCATCAAACCAGAAATCAAGTGGTGAGGCCCTTGCCAACTTCTCCACAGGCTGTGAGGTTAAACAGCTCTACTCCTCCGTGAAATGTAGTAGCTATATGCAGTGCTCTCACGGGGAACCGACCCACTTCATCTAATTGGTAAATGCTTCAAGATTGGGTCTCTCTCCGTCTCCTTAATGATAGGTTCTAGTGAATGTTCAATAAATCTTAACAGATGTGGTAGGAAGAATGGATTGTGCAGTTTAAAGCAAGTGGTATAAAATTCTAGATCAATGCACTCTGAGTTAAATGTTTTTAATAGGATTACAGAAAAACAAACAGATTCAAATAATTAGTTTAAAATAAGAAAAAAGCTCTTTAGTTTTCTGAGGTTATGGCTTTAGAATATTATCTTTTGTGAAAATCGAAGCACAGCAAATGAAATTCTTTTTTCCCTTCAGTTGTTTAATTATTTTTCATTCACCTGCGGGATTGTGCCTGCTAGCTGGAAAAAGGACCATCAAGATATCCCAGGGCTCCCTATTAATTCTACAAACAAACCATTTCCAAGTAACACCATGTAATACTCTGCTGACAATAAATATGTTTGTCTGAGAAATAAATATATTTAGTGTTAAATTTATATTTAGGCACTCAGCTTCTTAAGGTTTTTATTGTTTCCCAGAAATTTCCCAAAGATAAATGTGGAAGAAGGAAACCTTAAAGAAATTTCCAGAAAGAATTTTTAAAAATTATTTATCAATCCAAATAAAGAAATGAGCAAAGATTTGAACAGACACTTCACCAAAGCAGATACACAGATGACAAATAAGCATCAGTAGTCAATAAGGAGGTGCAAATTAAAACCACAATGAGTTATCACTAATACCAACTAGAATGGCTAAAATTGAAAGACTAGTCATGCTGAGTGTTGGCTGAGAACCTGGGATCCTTAAATACCACCAGTGGGGATGTAAAATTTCACAACCACTTTAGAAAGCAGTTTAGCTGTGTCTTTTTTTAAAAAGGGGGGAGGAGGTCTTATACCTACCACATGATCCAGCCATTCCACTCCTAGGTATTTACAGAAGAGAAATGAAAGCATATGTCCACACAAAGACTTGTATACAAATGCTCAGAACAGCTTTATTTGTAATAGCCCCAAACTGGAAACAACCAAAATGTCCAGGAGCCCTTAAAGGGATAACGAAATTGTGGTATATCCATGCAATGGGTATGAATAAAAGGGAGTGGATTATTAATACACACAACAACATGGATAAATCTCAAGATAATTAAGCTGAGTAAATGGAGCCAGACCAAAAGCATACATACAGTATGATTCTATTTACATAAAATTCTAGAACACAGTAACCATAGTGACAGTCACTATAGTGGTACAAAGTGGACCAGTGTTTCCCTGGGGAGGGTGGGGATGGGAGGTGGAAAGGGGCTGGAGGGAAGATCATAAGCAGTCATAAGGACAACTTTGGGGGTGACAGATATGCCCATTATCTTGATTATGGTGGTGGATTTTTGGGTATACACATACCAAATTGATCACTCTGAATATATGCAGTTTATTGAATATCAATTACCCTGCACTAAAGCAGGTTAAAAAAAAAATGTTATCTGCCTTCTCCCAAATTTTCTGTCAGCCCTTTCCACATCTCACTGCCTGTGACACTGCTCTGGTAACCTAGAGTCATGCAGCTAATACCTGCATGAGTTACAAATGGAACCTTTAAAATCTAGCACACGTACAGTCTCCACTAATTCAGACAGTAGTAACTTAGTGAAGCAGAAAACTTCCAAAGGAGCATTTGGTGTAGATTTATGAGCCAAATGGCATTAATGTGGTCATATTTTGGCCCTCTGGCAACTAAGTCCCTTTCCCATATTTGAGAGTTTCCCCATTGTGAGAACAGAGGCCACCTCCCACTAGAGAATTCCAAGGGGGCCCTCACATTCCCAGACTCCTTTGCATCTAGAGCCCAGGCCTACGACTGGATTGTATCCGCTAATCAGATACACAAAGGCAGGAACAGATGGGAATCCAGGCCGCCAGCAGCAGCAGCGGCAGGTGAAGGTCTGTACTGCTCGCTCCTCTACTCCTGACCATTATCTGAGCCTCGCCAGCCTGCTTTCCTGATGATCCTGGGAGCTGCCCAGTAACTCCTTTCTCCTTAGTCATCAGGAGTCAAGTTTCTTTTGCATGCAATTAAGAACCCTGACTCATACAGTATTAAATCAGAAGTGTGGGACACTGTGCTCACACAAGATACCAGACCTCAGGCATGCCTCGGTTTCCCTCCTTGAATACGAAGCTGTTAACACAGCCTCTATTTCACTGGATTCTTGAAAAGAATAACTTGTAAAAGTGCAAGCAAGCGTTCTTCGGAAATTGCTAAGAGACATGGACAAAATAAGCACGTGTATATGCTTTTGAACCAGCATATTTTACTAAAAGGAATGCAAATTTCAAAGCCAGAAGAGAAAAAAGATCTGTGTAGAAATGCTGTCCCATATTCGTGTTTCAATTCTTTTAGAACGTAAATGGGAATCCAGCCCACACAGAAGCCTGCCTGGATTTCAGAATTTATGGAGCCACCTGGGAGAGAAAAAGAGCTTTTCCACAGACCCAACAATGCCATCTAAAGCCCTGCAAAGCATCTGCTTATCCATAATACCCCCTGTGTGTCACAGCTCCTGTGCATTTCCCTGCCCTGTGTCAATAAGCTGCTGAGATAAATACAGGACCTTGGTCTCTATTCTGCTATAGACATATTGTGATTCAAGCAATGGAAGAAATTACAACATTGATGTGGAGCCAATGGTCACTGGAGGCTCTGGGGGCAGGGAGAGGAAAAACAGTTATAATACGGGGGCTTTTTTGGGACTTGGGAATTGTCCTGAGTGACGTTGTGACGACAGATATAGGCCATTTTATGTCATCACATAAGATGCAGAACTGTGTGGGAAAGAGTGTAGACTGCAATGTGAACTATGGTCCATGCTTAATGGCAAAGCCCCAGGATACGTTTATCAATTGCAATGAATGTGCCACACTAATAAAGGATGTTCATGTGGGAGGGTGTGGGAGGTGTGGGAGGTGGGGTGTATGGGAATCCCTATATTTTTTGTGTAAGATTTATGTAATTTAAGTATCTTTTAAAAAATAAAATAAAGAATTCATCTGTGTGAGCTGTTTCCTTCCCACCAATTGTGACCTCCAGTCATAATATCCGAGCTAGAGGCTAGGGACGTTATAATCATGTCACAAAGAATGAGCCAAGGAGGAGAAAAAGCACCAAATATAAGGAAATCCTGAACATCAGAGGCCCATTCTTGGAAGAAAATGTTCGCTTTAACAGGGAAAATTATAAAGGAAATTAAATGGAGTGCACCTGGAGAGTGCTACTTCATTAAGACTTTAATTTAATCTTTTAAGCAGAGGTAGCTACAACTTTAGAGAACATCACACAAGCCATTTGCAAATTCATCCAACAGCTGTGTATCCACTCTCACTGTAAATGCACTGGAGAAGATCAACAGGAGCCCATTCCTGGGGTGACACCACAGGGAAAGGAGGCAGTCCCCAGCAGGGACATTAGACCAGAACAAGCTGCTGGGACGGAGTTAACCTTTTCCTGACAGTGTCAATGACTTGGAAAGTCAATTCTATTCCTCCAAGCCTTTTTCATCAGTTATGATACCCTGAGCCCATTATCTTTTCACACCTGCAGTTTAGAGAAAATTCTGTGAACCAGTCTGCCACCCATCCACCCTGGGCAGGTCTCCAATAGGCACAGATAAGCTTGCGGCCAGCTGGCCTAAGGCAAACATAAAAATTCCTTTTGGGGAAAGCTGCTACCAAAAGAAAGTCAAAAGCTGGGTGCATGTAAGGGAGACCCGCAGACTCTGCTGTCTCCATAGAACCAGACAGCTTTTAGAGTGACCAAGGGGCAGGGAAAGGATAACTATTCTCCAAGTCTGAAGGCTAAGTTTGTTCATCCTTCTGCACTCCCGAAAGGAGCAACCAACACACAGAGAGACTTAAAAAAATACTCGTAGAATTAAGAGAAAGGAAGACAGTGAAGAAAGCCCAGCTCCTGCTTCTCCCTGCAGCCCAGCGGTGTCCAGCCTCAGCTTATCAATGGTCTGGGGTCCCTGGTCCCCAGGGACAGGGCTGGTGGGCACCCCAGGTTTGCCCTCAGCCTGCTGTGCCCCTCACCCAGGACACGATAAAAAGCCTCCACCCAATCAGAGATGAGGGCTTCCTTGGCACAGGTTCAAAATGTATGCACTCCCCCAAACTTCAGCCACTGCAAGTTCAAATGCCATCTGCTCTCCCTAGCAGTGGGGCAGTAGGCACAGGGTAGGGTAGGGCTCAGACCTTGCCTCGCCCACAATATCCAACATTTGTCAATAATTTCTGTTCTACCCAGTGCATCCACAACCCATTCTACTGAGCCACACAGCAAAAAGAACTAACAGTTTGGAGAGTTTAAACAATTTGTGTTTGCATTCTTAAAATATTATTCCTAGATAAGACACAACTTTATTACCATATCTTGCTGCCCTTTTAATTCTCATATGCTGTGCATCCCAAGAGGCCCCTTTCCTTAGATACGTGTAACTTCCAGGAGTCTAAAATACAGTCATAAAGCTATTAGCTAACTTGGTGGCTTTTATCTTCTCCAAAGGAGAACTCACATCATTAATATGTCTTTTAGGATATTCATCTTTGCATAGCTTTCCTGTATCCCCTTGTGTGTGGTGGACTTATAGGTTATATCTTGGATACACCAGAGGACCACAGAATGAGGTCTGTGTGGCATTTTATTAGCACAATAGATTATGTTCAAGATGGAGAGAGAGAGAGAAAGAAAGTTAACATCCCCTGGAGACTTGTAATGGTTCAAAGGTTTTCCTTCAAGGAAATAGAAGGAAGAAGCCCTGGTCTGGGCCCACTTGGGGGTCAGGGCAAGGGAAAAGTCAGGCTTCTGGGCCTCCTTTCCCAGGGCTCACTTCTGGCCTTGAGCGCTGTCTGAAGCCCCCTCGAGGGGTCAGAAGATTGATGTTCTTATGGAAGCCAACTCTGAGAGGTTCAGGTTCAGTCTAGGCAGATGGTTCTCAAACCTGAGTGTGTAGCAGTGTCAGCTGGAGGGCTTGTTAAACACAGATTGCTGGGCCCCACCAGGGTCTGGTTCCACTGGTCTGAGCTAGGGCCTGAGAATTTGCCTTTTGAACACGTTCCCAGGTGACGTGGAGGCAGCTGGTCTGGAGACCACACTTTGAGAACCCCTCGGTTCTAAGATGGACCACTGTTTTAGGGTACACTAAGGAAACCAAGGAAAACTAAGAGCTTCAATACAGTGACCACACATCATTAAACCAGGTGGGGACCTTTCTGAACACAGGGCCCATGTGACATGAGACGGGCTCAGTCCCTGGGACCCTGCAAGGCAGACCAGGGAGTTCTGATCCTCTTTCTATCCGATCCTTCTATCTCCCCAAAGTCCTCAAAGAAGACTGCATCTCCTCTGCACCGTGCCCCACCCTCTGGGCCCCACAACTTCTGCTCTTCACAAAGGTTATTGGAATCATATTTTTGGAGGGAAATTAAAAAGCCTGTCAAAAAGTGTAAAATGTTCCTACACTTTGCTACAGCAATTTCACTCCAAGGGATTTATCCTCCAGTGGGTAAATTCCTTGAAGTGCTCCCACAGGTGCTCAAAGGTCATTTTACTGAAGTCGTGTTTGTAATAAGAAAAACATTAGGGAAGCGGCTGTGGCTCAATCAGTAGGGCTCCCGTTTACCATATGGGAGGCCCCGGGTTCGGTTCCCGGGGCCTCCTGGTGAAGGCAAGCCCGCCTGCACGGCGTGGTTAGCTGACCCAGCGAGCACAAGCAGCAAGGGGGGGATAAATGAATAAATAAATAAAATCCTTAAAAAAAAAAAAAAAAAAAAAAAAAAAAAGAAAAACATTGGAGGGAAATAGATGTGGCTCAAGTGATTGGGCTCCTGTCTACCATATAGGAGGTCCAGAGTTCGATTCCCGGGGACTCCTGGTGAAAGGCAAGCTGGCCCATGAGGCAAGCTGGCCCAAGCAGCTCGAACAGAGAGCTGGCACAGCAAGATGACGCAACAAAAAGAGACATAGAGGAGAGACAACAAGAGACACAGCATACCAGGGAGCTGACGTGGCACAAGAGATTGAGCACCTCTCTCCCACTCCTAAAGGTCCAAGGATCAGTTCACGGTGCCGCCTAAAGAGAAGACAAGCAGACACAGAAGAGCAGACAGCGAGTGCAAAACAATGGGGGCGGGAGGGTGAGTAGAAATAAATAAATAAACAAATCCCTAAAAAATAAATAAAACAAAATGTTTAATTAGAAAAAAAGAAAGAAAAACATTGGAAACAACTTCAACAACTATCAGTAGTAGGGAAGGAGGGAGGCAGATTTCTAAGTAATGACAGGGAAGTGTGTCCAAGCCACAGAAAGTACAAAAAGCAAGTTGCAAGTCCATGCATGTGTATAGCACGCATGTTAGTGCATGAATAGGAAAAAATCAGGAAACCTAAACAATAAATTAACCATTACCACTGGGAATTTTCACTTTATAACTCACACACTTCTAAATTTTTTTAATTTATTACTTCTCTTTTTATTTCTGAGAATATGTAGAGTTAAAACAATATTTAAGACACCCCCCACCCCATCACCACCAAAACTGTTTTAATCCAGAAACCTTGGCCATACGCCTGTTCCTTCTAGCCCTGTATAAGTCAGGGTTCTCTAGGGAAACAGAATCAACAAGAGATATCTGTCAATAGCATGAGACTTTATAAGACTCTCTCACATGACCGTGGGGATGCACAAGTCCAGGTTCCACAGGCAGGCTGCAAGCCAGGGACTCCGATGAAAGACCAATGAAGGTCCTTGATGAGTTTCTGGGAGACATTGGCTGTCCAAAGACAAGCTAGGAAATTCTCTCCGAATGCTGAAATCACTTCCCCTTTTAAGGCATTCAACTGATTGGATAAAACATCACTCATTCCTGACTGCAATCTACCTGGTTGATTGTAGATGTAATCAGCCATCTATGCAGCAAACTCACTGGTGACTAAAGCCCATAACTGTCTTTGTATTACAATTAGCCCAGTGCTTGCTTGACCAAACAACTGGGCGCAATTACCTGGCCAAGTTGCACATTAGCCTAACCATCACAAGTCCCTTTGCACTATTGCACTATTTTGTGTTCGCCCCTATAATTATCCCTGGTGGCATGAAGCCTCTCAGGTACCTGATCTAAGCTAGACTACTGCCCAATTTTGCTGTGTCTTAATATGTTCAGTGTTCAGAAGTGGGCTCCTATGAAAACCTAATCAAAATATAGAGAGGAGAAGAAGCAGTTATGAAATCCCTTTTAGTTCTATTGCCCTATTTCCTTTCCAATCTGAGGTAATAGATGTACTTTTATTTCATGTCTGGACTTAGGATATTGAGCAGGATGCCCAAAGCATTCCCTCTTCAACCCCTAGGTAGATTCTTTATCTTGACTAAAGGCCTCCAGTCTCCCAACATGCTAAGGCTCCAGACTGTTCCCCTTTCTCACCCTCAGTCCTGAGTTATGGTCATTTAGTTAGGGTCAGTGATGCTAGCTAGCAATAAACTCCCAAATTTCAGAGGCCTAATACAAAGAAAGGTTTATTTCTCACCCATACTTTGAGTTCTTCCTTGGTGGGCAGCTTGGTCCTCCAGGGCTCCACGTGCCTCCACCTTTTGGCTCTGCCCTCTTCAGACCCTCCGCACAAGGAAAGGGAGAGAGCAGGGAAGGTGAAAGGGAGATTTTATGGGCCAGGCCTGGAAGGCAGGGCTGAAAAAACACTTCTGCCCACATTCCATTGGCCAGAATTTGGTCTTGTAGCCCCATCTAACTACTGGAGACTGGGAGGAGTGGTGTAGCAGACAGAATAACGGCCCCCAAAGATGTCCAGGTCCTAATTCTCTGAACCTGTGAATATGTTATCTTATGTGGCAAAAGGGACTTTGCAGGTGTGATTGATTTAAGTGTTTCAAGATGAGGAGATTATCCTGGATTATCTAGATGGACCCAGTGTAATCACAGGTGTCCTTATAAGAGGGAGGTAGGAGAGGCAGAGTTAGAAAAAGGAGATGGGAAGATGGAACTAGAAGTTGAGATGATGCACTTTGAAGATGGAGGGAGGGGTCACAAGGAGTGCAGGGGGCCTGTAGAAACTGAGAAGGCAAGTGAACAGATTCTCCCCTAAAGCCTCCAGAAGGAATACAGTACTACCCACACCTTGATTTTACTCACCTCCAGAACTGGAAGAGAATAAATCTGTGCTGCTTTGAGCCACTAAATTTGTGGTATTTTGTTCCAATAGCAAGAGGAAACTAATGCAAGTGGTCCAGCTGTATGCCAGTTGGGAAAAGACCATGGAATGTGGTAAATAATACCCACTGATAAAGCCATCCCATCTTTTCCACTGCTGCTATCTCTGGCCAAGCTCTTATTACCTTTCACCTGGTCCATGGCTTGGCTGCATGCACACAGGTGTCATCTCATACCAATGTCTTCCCCACACAGATGCCAGAGGTTGCATCACTCACTTCCTCAAAGCCCCTGTGATTTCTATAGAACAATGCCCTAAATCCTAGCCTGGCATTTCAAGTCCTCTGTAATGTGGCCCCTATCTACCTTTCCAGCCTTATCCCTCACAAGCCCCTCTCTCCTGTGAAGGTGAAATGCTGGGGCGATACTCAGTGCCTAGAGTAGCCATCCAGAGATGTGGGTCAAAGAGGCCCAGTTAGGGTCTGGCAGTTGGCATCTCCCCTCCCTCATCCTCAGGCATTCCTTTTTGTGAAGAGATATAAAGCCAGGAAAAGACATTCCAGATGCAAGGAGGGAATTAAGAAAAGATGCCTCATCTACTGACAAATACGACCCAAAGGAGCTTGTTCTAAGTCTAATTAAAAGAACAGGACACACACAAATTTCATTGGTCCCCTTGGTTACCCAGATATGTTAAAGACAAGTTCCTTAGCATGCCAGGCTAGACAATCATCCCCACTGTATTAGTCAGCCAAAGGGGTGCTAATGTGAAATACCAAAAATGGGTTGGTCTTTATAAAGGGTATTTATTTGGGGGTAGAAGTCCACAGATACCAGGCCATAAAGCATTAAGTTTCTTCTCTCACCACAGTCCATTGCCATGTGTTAGAGCAAGATAGCTGCCGGCGTTTACCAGGGTTCAGGCTTCAGTGTTCCTCTCTTCCCGGGGCTGTGTTTCTCTCTGGGCTTAGCTCCTGTTTCCTCCACAAGGTCAGCTGTAGATGATTAGGTGAACGGCTTGCTTCTCTTCTCCTGGGGCCTTCTTTCCAACATCAAAACTGGTTCTCCAAAGACTGCTGCTACTCTGTTCTTGCCATGCCTTTTATATTCGATTCCCCACCCACCAAGGGGTGGGGCTCAACACCCTACTGACGTGGCCCAGTCAACGCCCTAATCATAACTCAATCACGCCCAGATTAACAGATCAGTTTACAAGCATGATCCAATTATATTTTTGGAATTCATAATTACATCAAACTGCCCAACTGTAACACCTACCATCAAGCCACGTTTATTGATGTCCTTGTGAAAACTGACCCACAGCACTTGGAACGGTGAAAGGCCTGAGATGGCCAACAGTGATTACAAGGGGGTTTTAAAGATTCCAAATCCATGCTTGCAACTGAACCGTTTATAAGCATAACTGTTTATGAGCTCCAGGTACAACTGAAGGGGAGCACAATCATGTTGATTGTCACCCCCACTGGCCATTCTCACCCCCATCCCATTACTCCCCAGATAATGTCCCCAAATCTGAGCTGTGCCTTAACCTCTATGGCTCACACTTCCAGAACCCTT
Source organism: Tolypeutes matacus (assembly GCA_026826555.1). Lineage (NCBI taxonomy): Eukaryota > Metazoa > Chordata > Mammalia > Cingulata > Chlamyphoridae > Tolypeutes > Tolypeutes matacus. Next base: position 90,821,123 of record JAKSZT010053887.1, read on the forward strand.
GTTCTTTGCTAAATAACAAGGGACTACAGGTCAATTAATCATGTAATATCACAAAATTACAGAATATTAAAATACATAATAAGTAATTTGGGAAAAAAGTTTGGAAAAGGAAGGGTAAGGTGAAATTCCCCTTAAGTCTACCAGTATACTGTTATCATTTTGATACATTTCAAACTTTTTCCATAGGCATATTTTTAATACTTTTTAATACTTTAAATGCTTTAGATTACATAAGTGATACATAAAAAATATAGGGGATTCCCATATGCCCCACTCCCTATACTTTCCCACATTAACAACATCCTTCATTAGTGTGGCACATTTGTTACAATTGATGAACACATTTTGGAGCATTGCCACTAAGCGTGGATTATAGATTACATTATAGTTTACACTCTGTCCCGCACAATTTTGTAAGTTATGACAAAATATATAATGACCGGTGTCCATCATTGCAAGGTCACTCAGGACAATTCCAATGTCCCAAAAATGCCCCCATATTACACCTGTTTTTCCTTCTTCCTCCCCTCAGAACCTCTGGTGGCCACTGCCTCCACATCAATTATAAAAATTCTTCCATTGCTACAATAAGTCTATGGTAGAATAACAGTAGGTCTACTCTAGACCATCATTCATTCCCCAATCCTAAGGATCCTGGGGTGGTGATGCCCATTCCACCTCTAATTGAGAGGGTACTTAGATCCCATGGGGCAGATGGATGGGACTATCTTGCTTGCAGTTGCAGACACTGTCTGTTCCTTGGGATGGGCATTGTCCATCATCATCTCCTTGCTAGTTGTCCTGGGTGAGTCCAATGAACTGGAGAGTAGGTGCTGTAACTCTGTTGAGATTCAGCGCCCAACTACATAGCCATATTTTAACACAAGGTCGTAAATACAATTTTGCATCTGGCTGCATAGTCCTCACAAGCACCACTTAATGATCTCATAATATTTATTCCAGTAAATTCTTAAACTCTTCGCAGTCTACCAAATTGCTCCCCTATTTTTGGATGTTTGTGTTAAATTCTAATTTTTTAGTTTACAGATAAAACTTAGGTGCATGCAGCTTTTTCCATATATACTTTTTAAATCATTAGACTAGATTTCTATAAGTATGATTTCTGGGTCAAAGTGTATGAAAATGTTTATGATACATTTGGTCAAACTGAATTTTAAAAAGCTGTATGAATATAAAGCACAACCAGAAAAGGAAAAGAATATCAGTCATGAAAAAATATTTTATTTAACATAAATGTTTAAAAATCATATCAAAGATATTTCTGCTACTTTGATTGGCAGGAGGGAAAAAACAGCATTGTGGAGTTGGAAGGAACTTCGGATCTAACCCAGCAGTTCCCAAACTTGGCTGCTGATCAGAATTACGAGTCATCTTTTAATAATGAGTTCTACCAGAGCTCCTTGGAGAAATGACCATTTTAGTTCTGGAGTAGAAAAATGTACAAGATGAGCCTGGAGAATCTTGTCATATCAGAAAATAACGATATGTCAGAAGGACTCAGGAGCCAACTTGAAGACACTGTCACTGGCCAAAGAGTGGAAATTTGACTATCAATAAGGATAAGAATCATAGTGGCTTAAAACACCAAATAGGAGAAAACTACATGAAGCGGGGGCAGCCCTGGAATGTGCTTCGGGTGGCAGCCTGTAGCAGTGCCTGCAAGCCAGAGGATAATGGACCCAGCCCCCGCCCCTGGTCAGGCCCCGGTGACCTATTCTGCGTCCCCCACCCCTCCGTGGTACTTTGTTGGCAACCTCACACAGATTAGGCAGCGGTTCTGGAAGAATACACCTTCTCTTACCATGAAATGAATTAGTGACAGAGAATTAAACTGCATAAACAGAGGGGCAATCCATTAGCATTGTGAGGCCCCAAGATTTGCCTTCATTTTTCTCTTAATGTGACCTTAATATATCTTTAAACAACACTTCCCCGAGGCTTGGGAGGTAGGATTTCTCAAAGACTTTGATGTGGGCAGGAGTTGCTGTCTTTTTTTTTTTTTTTTTTTTTTTTTTTTTTTAATATTTGTCTTTTTATTAGTAAAATACCCTCAATTTTTAAAAAACTTTTTAAACTTTACTTTGTACATTTAATAATTGAAGATATAAACAATAATTTAAAAATAAAAAGACATGCGAATATTCTCACTGTCCTGATTTTGTGATAATCAGGGTAGGCTAAACATTCGCTATATTAGAAATCATGCACCTGTCCCCAGACCTAGTTTTTCTCCCTAGGTCGGGTTTTAGAATGCTAGTGATAAACTAAGCCTTATTTATTATATGACCATCCTGTATTGGAAAAGACTGCAACTTTGGGTATCTTTGGTCAACCTTAAGAGATAAAGCAGGGGGACAGATGTAGCTCAGATGGTTGGGCATCTGTCTCCCATATGGAGGAACCTGGGTTCAATCCCCGGGACCTCCCAGTAAAAAGAAAAAAAAGAAAAATATAGAAGGCGCGTGGGCCCCAGGCCCCATGCGTGGGTACGCCATCAGGCCCCATGAGCCACGCAGCAAGATGAGGATGTAATTGGAGAGCCAAGACGAGACATACTGAAAATCACGAACTAAGGTGGCGTAGGCAGTAGGACGCCTCTCTCCCACATTGGAGATTCCAAGGATCGAATCCCAGTGAAGACAGGAGGAAAGGATGAGAATAAAGGGCAGGAAACAGACACAGAGAGTTGCCCAGTGAATGGACACAGAAACAGCAAAAACGGGGGGGCATGTAAAAATGGATATAAATAAATAAATAAATCCTTAAAAAATGTATAGGGGAGGAAGATACGGACTATAGTTAGTAGTAATACTTTGACGATGCTCTTTCATGATTTGTTAACAAATGTTTCACAGCAATGCAGGGTGTTTGTGGAGAGGGTGATGTGTGAGAGCCCTGTGGGATGTTATGCATGTTTGTTTTGTGGGTTCCTAATGTTTACTGAACACTTATAGTTTATGTCTGTTCACGTATGAATGATATACTTCAATAAATTGTTTTAAAAAAATAAAAGAAAAGAAAAAGAAAACACAGCTGAATAAAAACATTCATTTCTCAATTAAAAGTACTGGACTGATGTCTTAATTTAGACTCACTCAGTCAATCCAACATGTTTGGAGAAAAGAATGGGTGGGAATCATTACCAATTAAAGCAAGGGTATTAAGAGTACAAATCTTACACTTCCTAGCTCCACTCAAGGCCTACAAGGCGAACCTCCCCCCTGCCCTACCACGGTTCACTGGGAAGAATTTCCTCAGACCCTCGGCAGCTGCTTTAGAACCGTGGTCACAGATGCACTTTGCAGTCCCGTTTCCCTTCTGACCCAGACGAGCACCAGGCAAGCAATGAGGCTCCTGCTTCCACAGTCCTGAAGTTCTGCGAGCCCTGGTGCTCCCTGCAGCTCTGTGCACCTGCGGTTCTCCACATGCACAGCCAGGCACTGCTCCCTCCCTCCTATCTGCAGAAAAGATTAATTTGTAGTCTGTGTTGATTTTTGTGGCATAACTATCACCGATATTGTCTATTTCAACCTGCCAACCTGAAATTCCTGGACAGAGTTGGGGTAAGATGTGTGCAACCAGCTCTTTACCTGATAGGAGCCTGCTCCAGCATACCACTAGAAGTTCTTGTCCTTTTGCGGATATGGTGCAAGATAATGGACGCTACAAAGACCCATGGCACCGGGCACCTGCCCTTTAGGATCCCGATATAGAGAGGAACACAACCTGTGTGAAAAACTATCTTGTACTGTCTGACATCTAAGTTTATTATTAGCTTTATTAGGTTAGAGAGAGGAATTCTCCTATGGAAGTTATGGAAAGCATCTAGTATTATGTGTTTGGGGGAGGGGAAGAAGACAGAAGTATGTGCTGCGAAGCTCTCTTCCCTAGGGAGATAGAAATTGCTAAGTTCGAGAAAATTATAAGAAATTAAGAAAATATGGATCTTAATAATTGGAAGGCAAATCAACCAATATATAAAAACAATATGCATAATTTTTAAACCAGCACAAGAAACTTCAATCCATCTGTATTAGGGGTTCTCTAGGGAAACAGAATCAACGGAAGATATCTGTAAATAGTATGAGATTTTATAAAATTCTCTAACGTGACCTTGGGGATGCACAAGTCCAGGTTCCACAGGCAGGCTGCCAACCAGGGGCTCCAATGAAGATCCGATGAAGGTCCTTGATGAGCTTCCAGGGGATGCTGGCTGTCCAAAGACGAGCTGGGAAATTCTCTCTGAATGCTGAACTTACTTCCCCTTTTTTCAGCATTCAACTGATTGGATAGAATACCACTCAATGCTGATGGCAATCTCCCTGGTTGATTGTAGATGTAATCAGCCATCTATGCAGCAAACTCACTGATGATTAAAGTTCATAAATGCTCTTGTATTACAATTAGCACAGTGCTTGCTTGACCAAACAACTGGGCACAATTACCTGGCCGAGTTGACACTTTATCCTAACCATCACACCATCCAATGAAAAGTAATTTAAAAAATGGGGAAAGAATGAAAATATGGTGACTAGAAATATATAGCTTAGGATAGAAGAAATATGGCATAAAGATAGCCACATTAAATATAAATAGGTTAAACTCCATTATAAGGCAGACTCCAAATTGAGTAAAAATGATGTAAAAGAGACAAATTTAGAACAACTGGAAAAAGAAAGGCTATAGTGAGGGTAGAAAACTATATTTTAAAAATATGAACCAAAAGAATGCCAGGTATTTTTAGTATTAGACAAATCAGAATTCAAAGCAAAACCATAAGTGACAAGGATATTTATATACTCATTAAGGGATAAGTGTAACTAGAAGATATTATAAGCATGAACATATGCACAATTAAAATATATGGCCTATGTTTGTGTATTTAAGACATGATTGGCCATGAGTTGGTAATTGTTGAAGGTAGTTAACTTATCTGAAAATAAGTGTTATCAGAAGTAAAAAGCTAAGTGTTCAACTTGAGAGGCTAAGAAAAGAATGTAGTAATACCAAAAGAGAAATAAAGAAGAAAATATTAACTTAAGAGCAGAAGCCAATGAAATCTAGACCCTAGTGCAATGGAGATGAACAAAATCAATGGTTGTTCCTTTTAAATATTGATGAATAAAATTACATAGTGTCTGGGCTTTGCTTCAAAATAATCAAGTGTTGGAAGTCAGTTGGGCTTTAGATGAAACATGATTGGCAATAACTTGATAATTCTTGAATTGCACCATACTATTCTTTCTATTTTGCATATATTTGAAAACTTATATAATACAAATTTAAAAATAGTTGTTTCTTTGAAAATAATAATAATGTAGCTAAGCCTCTGAAATGATTGCATAATACAAATAAAATACAAAATCAGAAAGAAAAAATAACTACAGAAAAGACAGATAAAAATAATAAAAATATTAACAGCAAAAATCCATGACATAGCTGTTGCGTGGGGCTGGAGGATGAGCACTGAGCTTGGACAGCAGCAGCAGTCTGGGGGCAGAAGGGGCCGTAGTTCTGGGGACAAGAAGTCCAAAAAGCGTAGCCGGCGCAAAGAAACCTACTCAATGTATATCTACAAGGTGTTGAAGCAGGTGCACCCTGACATTGGCATCTCTTCCAAGGCCATGAGCATCATGAACTCCTTTGTGAATGATGTGTTTGAGCGGCTCGCTGGAGAGGCCACCCGGCTGGCCCAGTACTCCGGCCGAACCACACTGACTTCCCGGGAAGTCCAAACAGCAGTACGTCTGCTGCTACCTGGGGAGCTGGCCAAGCATGCTGTGTCTGAGGGCACCAAGGCTGTCACCAAGTACACCAGCTCTAAGTAACCTAGGCCTTAACATAAATAAAGGGTGAACTGTAACAACAACAACAAAAAAAAAAAATCCATGACATAATGATACCAAAAACAATAATAAAGCTTTATCTTTTGGAGGATGATAGTGATAACCCAGCATCAAAATGATTTTAGAAACTGGAAAATAAAATAAGGGAATCAAGCATTTATGCTGCCTTTCCTATATGAACTGTACTGCATAGTGACCAAATAGTAAATGAGAGGAAGTTTCTCTGCATTATCTCAGCTAATAATGAAAAAGAAATGATAAATTTAGGATATTACCATTTGCAACACTAATGAATTAATAGATTCAGGCATCTATTAATTCTGTCCATCAACAGATGCTAACATCACAGAAAAAGAGACACAACCAGACATTGATGGAAGTATACACCACTTCCTATTAAGTAGTTTTGCCAAAACTTTTAAATCTAAAGCTGATCATACCTCTAGATCAAAGTACTGATTTATGAAAAATAAATATCAAGGGGCAGGATTGCAATCAGCAAAATCAGAAAGAAACTCTTTCTGGGGAAGCTCTTCAGGACAAACAAACCAGTTTCTTTAACAAAAAAAATTTCGAGGAAAAAAATTAAATGGAGAGACACCAATAGATTAAAGTTTCCATTAGAGATATATTAACCAATCACAATGCATGAAACTTTTTTGGATTTCAATTCAAACAAACCAAAAAAATTTTTTTCCAAGACAATTGTGGGTTTGTTAACACTGACAGGATTTCTTTATGAAAAGAAGGAACTACTGGTTCCTTTTCTGGTGTATAATGGAGCTGTGGATATTTGTTTTTAAATTCTTATCTTGTAGGAAAACATACTAAAATATGTACAATCAATATGCCTGGCAGTTATACAGATTATCGTGGGCATGAATGGATAATTATTTGAGCTGGGTAATGCATTCAAGGGGGTTCATTATAGTATTCTCCCTACTTTTGTAGGATTTATGTTTGAATTTTCTACAATTAAAAGTAAAAAATTATAAACATATTTTAGGCCCTAGGCCCCACCCCAGACCTGCCAAACCAAATTCTCAGAAGTAGGGACCTGGAATCTGAGTTTTGACAAATCCCCATGATTCTTTTTTCTTTTTCTTTTTTTAAAAAGACTTAGATTACATAAATGTTACATCAAAAATATAGGGGATTCCCATATATCCCACCCCCTCTCCCTCCCACACTTTCCCCAACTAACATCTTTCATTAGTGTGGTACATTTGTTAAAGTTGATGAACACATATTGAAGCATTGCTACTAACCAATACTATAATGTAATATTTTACATTATAGTTTACACTTTACACCACACAATTTTATAGGTTTTGGCAAATTGTATAATGTAAACATTTTGTATATATAATGTATACATTTTGTATATATAATGTATACATTTAATGTATAATGTATATTAATGTATAATCACCTGTATCCATCATTGTAATGCCATGCAGAACAATTCCAATGTCCCAAAAATGCCCCATGTTACACCTATTCTTCCTTTTCCCTCCGCTCATGCATAAAGGCATGGTGACCACTGCCTTTAAATCAATGATACAAGTTCTTCCATTGCTAGAATAATCATAAGTCTACTTTAGTCCACAGTTGCATTTCCCCCTTATGTTTGTTGGTGCCTCACTCTTAAAGATTTTGGAATGGTGAAGCCCACTCTGTTTGCGATTGAGAGGGGGCTTAGATCCCATGGGGCAGATGGATAGAACTGTCTTGCTTGCAGTTGTAGATACTCTCTGTTTTGGGGGATGGGCATTGTCCATCATCATCCTTTTGTTAGTTGTCCTGGGCAAGTTTGATGAACTGAAGAGTAGGTGTTGCAACTCTGCTGAGATTCAGTACTCAATTGGCATATGAACAAACTGAAGATTTAAATCTCTGGAACATATATTTAATGAGTATAGTGCTAATTATAGGTTCAGATAAAAGGGCAGAGAAGTCATGTGTAGGGAAATTATAAGAGAGTCTAACTCTGTTGCATTGGGGAACATATATTCCAAAGTAAGGCCCACTGACAGGGTGCCAAGTTCCTGAGATTGTCTGCCCTGGCTATAGTGTCTAGATGTCGCTAGAGCCCTCAGGAGCCATGTTGTTTGAGGTACTATTTACTGTGGCAGTCGATGAGATCCTGCTGAGACGTGCATAAGCGTAACTTCTGGAATGACCTCCCAACTCACTTTGAAATCTCTTCACCATAAAAACTCATTTGTCTTTTTTATTTCCCCCTTTTGGTCAAGGTTTTTCCCAAATGCATCACTAGTTGGCACTTGGTAATAATCCCTTAGTGCCAGGGAGGCTCATCCCCAGGAGTAATGTCCCAAGCTGAGGTGGTGGGGGTAAGGTAGCGCATTTATATGCTGAGTTTGGCTTAGAGAGAGTCCACATTTGAGCAACAAAGAGGCTTTCAGGAGGTAACTCTTAGGCACAATATAATACTAGGCTAAGTTTCAATTTCACATGAAAAGGTTCATAAGTAAACCATCAATATCAAGAGCCTGGCATAATGATCTGTCCTCCTTTGCTAGGCACTGCCCACATACTTGGGGGATTCTTTTGGTGGGGGAGGGGGATTCTTGCCACTCTATTAGAGATTGTAGCAGGACTCTCCAGATTGGGAATTCAATATTCTTTCGGTTATTGTGTGGGTCTCCACCCACCAAGACAATGCCCCATGACCACTTGAACATATTCATATGCCATAGAGACATGCCACAGGTGCACCCTTCCCCACACATCCCCCCTTCACCAATACCCTGCACCAGTGATCCTCCCCTGCCAGTTGTGACCCTTCTGTGACCCAAACAAAGCCAAATAAATAAACAAATAAAAGTAATAATAAAATAAATAACAAATAAAATACAAAAATAAAAGTAAAAATAAAAAATAAAGTAAAAAGACACATTATTTCAATGTGTCTTTCATCACCTTAAGATCAGCTATCTTTTATGCACAGTGACAATTTCTTCTGTATGTTCCCCCATTGTCTTACTGTTTTCGCTTTCTCTTCAGAGACGCTTTAGGTTACAGAAAAGTCCCGTTTAAAATATAGGGGATTCCCATATACCCAACGCCCCCCTCCCATTCTCTCCTATTAATAACATTTTACACATGTATGGTAATTTGTTACAACTGATGTACAAATATTGCTACTAACTATGGCCAATGGTTTACATTATAGTGTACATTTTGCACTGTATACTTTTATAGGTTTTGAAAAAATTTAAAATGGCCTGTATCCATCACTGCAAGACCATGCAGAACAATTCCAATGCCCTAAAAATGCCCTATGTTCCATCTATTCTATACCTTCCTCCCCCTCCCCTCGGAACCTATGGTAACCACTAAGTTTCAGTTTTTTGAAGAATAAGGTTCATAGCTACATGCAATAATACTGAGGGCTTGACATATTGGTCTGCTTTCTTTTGTTAGGCATTGCCTATGTTCTTGAGAGATTCTTGTCTCTCCCATGTGTTCTGATGTAGCTGGTCTGTGGACTGGTGTCTGGGAAACAGTGATTTGGCTCACAAGGAAACTGAGGCACAAAGGTGGTAAATGTCTTGCCTATACATACACAGCTAGTTCATGGAAGAACCCAAGTTACCTGACTCTGGCCCAGGGTCCTTTTTGCGATAATGGACAGCCTCTTGAATGCAAATATGCTAGTCCCTAAATGTATTCCCCTCTTAGGTAGCATGATGCTTTGCTCAGTTTAAATGCATGTGTGTCCAGAAGGTACATTGGGTGTTGTCTAGGCTCTTTAATCACTCCTGAAATAATATTCCCATTGTGCTATCTGCTCTATGAGGACCTCAGTGTCTATCATGGAAGGAGAGGGGGCCCTTTGAGCTACATCTGCACAAGGGACCGCACTTAAAATTCCAATGCTATTTCCAAATGAATTATATATGTTAGTCACAAGGATGCACTGGCAGGCTGGGAAAAAGAATATATGTATTCCACAACTTCACATTCGAGTCCCATCACTGAGCCATGTCACCTGTGGTGCACATGAATTAATATTTGTATCAATTCTGTAATAAGCTTGTGACTAGCATAATTATGTGACTAGCATAATTACCTTTTAGGTAAAACCACTAATTTGTGAAATGTTAACCTTTTAATATAAACTATAAGTACTGTAACTCTAGTTTGGAATCTCTTGGCATCTTTTGAAATAAACTCGGAGCCTCAAAAATGTAAGTAGTCATTTACTTAACTCCACTCCTGCAGACTCTTCTTGGGGGCAGGGGGACGGGGACGCCACCATAAACAAAGCTGGCAAAAGCTTTTTTCCTGTTAAGGAAACATGTAACTGGCTCTCATGAAGATGACAGAAATCCCAACCCAGGTGAGAGGGTAGGCAAGAGAGTGTGGAGGAACTATCACCAGATTGAGGCGGCAGGATGATGGTTTGATTGGTACATGGACTCTGTAGCAAGGTGACCTGCCTTGAATCTGGATCTAACCACTGATGGTTTTCTAGTAGTGTGACTTGGGACAAGTCACTTAACCATTCTGTACCTCAGTTTCTCATCTATAAAATGTGACTAATAAGAGTACCTATCTCATAGTGTTATGAGGTTTGTATGAGCAAGGCACATAGTAAGTGTACATACCTGTTTGCTGCTTTCATTTTGATTGCTAGATGAACCACAATGAGATGCAGCCCTGCTACCTTGAGCTATTCTGTATCTCCATCTCCTTGCTAAAAAAAATTCTAAGAGTTCTTTATTCTTTAGAACAAATACATAGAATGAAAAACATGGAGAAAACCTTTACACTTCTGCATCCTGTCTTTATCACCATATACCCTTAATCAACCAATCAGTGTCTCTTATTTACTCCTCGTCCAGAACTATGTCACATGCCACAGAGAAAATAAGACAAATGAAAGACACTTTTAGCAGGGCTCTGGCTTTTACAAAATATATTATCTTTTGACTGGGATTCCAGAAGTTTTTTTCCTATTTAGCCACTTGACAAAGTGACTGGTTGAAGGAAAATGGACATACATATTTCAATCAACAATGTAACTTCATCTCTCAGGTCTCTGGTTCACATAATAAGGAGCTATTTTTCTGAATCCTAGTTCTGATTGTAGATTGACAAGAGATGACTTTTGCTGTCAAGGGGAGTGAAAAATGGGTATAATTGGCCGAAGTGGGGACAAGAGTAGGTTTCTTTTAATGATGAAAGAAATAACATCATGCTTCTATGTAATGAGAATAATTTAGGAATAATAACAAAGTTAATGATGCAGAAGTAAGAAGAGAGAACTGTGCTCGAGTGATGTACTTGAGTGGACAAGAGGGGATGGCGTCTAGTCCATAAGTGGGGAGGTGGCTTTGACTAGGACCCTGGATTCTTCACCTTTGTTAACAAGGAAGAAAAGGTATGTGGGTACAGAGGTGATAGGTAGTCAGAGGTGGTGGTAGTGGGTCTGTGATTTTCTTCTGATTAAATTTTCTGTTCCCTGCTTCTTTCTTTGTGGCCTTCTTTATGAAGACCCATCCTGATTCAGCTGGGCCATACCTTAACTGAAGCAACTCATCAAAGGATCCTATTTACAATGTGTTCACACCCATAGGAATGGATTTTCTGGGGTGTATGTCTCCAGCCACCACAGTCCGCCCTTGGGACCCCAAAAAGACATATTCTTCCCACATGCAAAATACATTCATTCCAGCACAACATTTCAAAAGCCTTCGATAATTTCAGTAACAATGCTCAGTACAAATCAAAATCAGTTATGGATGTGGCCTAAGGCAAAATTGCTCTAGAAACCTAGAAACCAAGTTACCTGCTTCCAACATACAAAGGAGGACAGGCATAGGATAAGCATTTCCATTCCAGAAGGGAGAAATTGAAAGGAAAATTGGGATCACGTTCCCAAACAAGTCTGAAACCCAGCAGGGCAAACTCTATTGGATTTCAAGGTCTGAGAGTTATCTGTGGATTGATGTTCGGTACTCTGGACCTGATGGAGCATCAGCCCCACTTCTTCCAAGTGCTTGCACAGTGGCCATACTCTCCCCAAACACTGGGGTAAAGGTCCAACCCTGTCCGAGTATCAGGATGGTGGCCAGGCTCTCCATGAATGTTGGGACACAGGCCCCACTCTCTCCAAGCACTGGGGTGGTGGCATGAGATCTGAAAAATGGAGCAAAAGGCTCACCCCATCCAAGCACCAGGGCAGATGGCCTGCCCCTTCTAAGCACAGGGGAGGACCCTCCCTTTGCACACATATGTGTTGGCCCAAAATCTTTTCAGTCCAGACCTTTATTTCCATGGTTCTGCCCTTGAAGGCATTCTTCCTTCAACTCATCTCTTCTCTGTTCCTTTCAATCCAGACTGGCAGTGGTTCTGTTCATATGCATTTTGCAAAAAAACTTGTCGTTTTACGTGCAGTTCAGAAGAGCCCAAACCATCAGATGATAGAACTTTCCAGATTCTTTCTGGGTAACTGCATTTCCAATCCTGATTTCCCACTGAAATGGTTGACTGGATCCATATTCAGCCACACCCTCTTTAACAAAGGGCTTTTCAATTAAACCATCACATGGAGCCCTGTCCTCTGTGGACTCCCTTCCCAAAAGGTCAAGGAGGTCCCAGAGAGAGCCACTTCTGGGGCCCTAGTCTCAGATCACACTATCTGGATAGGCTCAGAATTTTCCAAACCATCAACTCTTTGTGCTTAAGAGTTCAGTTCTCTTGCATTTCACTATAAGCTGCAAGGAGAACCAGGTTGTACCTTCTGCACTTAGCTTGGAAATGTTCTCACCGAAATATCCAAATATCATCACTTAAAAGTTCCACTTTCAATCCTACAACAGAACTCAAGTTTGCCAAGTTCTCTGCCACCTTATAACAAGGATCACCTTCAAATTTCCAGTAACACATTCATCATTTCCTTCTAAGGCCTCATCGGAATTAACTTTAACGTCCATATTTCTAACAGTCTTATCAAAGCAATCTAGGTTTTTTCTATCAAGCACCTCAAAATTCATTCAACCTCTACCCATTACCCAATTTCAAAGCCATTTCCACCTTTTTAGGAATTTGTCATAGTAGCACTCCAGTTTCTACTACAAAAACTGTTTTTGTTTCCTGACTATTAAAGCAAATACCATAAATGGGTTGGCTTAACAACATTGGCTCACAGTTTCGGAGGCTAGAAGGCTTACTTCTTCCAGGGTCGGTATCTTCTGGCTAGCCAGCAATCTTTGGGTTCCTTGGCTTTTCCGTCATATAGCAATACACGTAACAGCACTCTCTTCCAGGTTCTGGTGACTTCTAGCTGCATCCCATGGCTTCCTTCTTTGTAAGGTCTCCAAATAGTAGTATTAAGAACCATATTGATTCAGTTGGGCCACACCTTAAATGAAGTAACATTTTGAAGGTATCTTATTTACAATGGGTCCACATCCACCAGAATGCAGACTACGACCAAGACGAAGTACATGTCCAAACTGGGGTACACAATCCAATCCACCACAGAGGATAAGAACATGAAGTGCCAGTTTCTGATTAACAACTAGAGCAGGAGGGTCTGGCAGCATTCCATCTCAAGGGTCATTCAGGAAGAACTTCCCCCAACCACATACCACTGTAATAAAAAGATGGAAACCCACCTAGACAGTGCCTTGTCTGGAAAACAGAATACTGCATTGCTTGGTGTGATCTTTTAAAAATTTGTCAGATATGTTTTCCCTTCTATCTCCCTTAATCCTCAGTCTGCAACACACACCCACACTTGTACACTTATACAAAAAAAAAAAAAAAAAAAAAAAAAACTGGCAAAATTACACATGAAAAATTGAAAACAGCTGAAATCACCCAGACTTATATTGTTTTACAACTCACTCTTCTAAAAATAGAATAAAATAGTGATTTTTTTTCCAAAAATAGGGTTACAATAGATTCATACTGGAAGTCTTTAGCCTTTACCTCAGCTGTCAGAGGAAATCAGTGTGGATCTAGGGACAGGGCTGCCACTCATTAGGGCTCATGCAAGTAGGATTGGTTTAGACCCACAAATTTCTTCAATGACCAGGTCAGTCACTTCGTTCATCTATATAACCTGCCAAAATCTTCCTCTATTTTATAGAGTCCAGATATCTCCCAGCTGGGAGCAAGTCATTTTATTCAATTTGAATTACTTTTTAAAATATTATGTCACAAAGTCCCAATGCTGGTAAAGGTATAGTGAAATACCCATTCTCCAGCATTAAATGAAGTCTAAAATGGCACATTTTGGAAAGACAGTTGGTGACATGTTTCACATGAGCTTTAAAGAATTTATAGTCTTTGATCCAACAATTCAATTTCTGGGAAAAACCAAAATTTTTTAAAAGAATGGAAACAAAAACCTTATGCACAGTGATGTTCATCACAGTATTATTTATAAGAGAAAAATGGAATCAGTCCAAATTTCTAATGACATAAACTTGTTGAAACTACAGTACATTGTACTAAATTAGAGTTTGCAGCCATTAAAGTAACATTTTCTACAAGTTTATAACATGAAAAGCTAAAGACTCATAAGGTGCTCCCTTCCTAGAACCTGAATCTTCAGCTGAAGAACAAAGAGGTTGAAGAAGGTTGGAGCTGTGTTCCTTCCTGTTGGGAGCCTGGACAGACTACCCACCACTGTGGTTCTGACTTCCTCCACCTACAGCTGACTCATGTTCTGCTGATTGCCACACGTGACTTTCCAGCTTCACTGTCAGTTCTCCGAGTCTCTGTAGGTGCCCACTTAATTCCCTTTTGCTTAATTTAGCTTAATTTAGAGTGTCTGTTGTTTGTACCAAAGGACCCTGACACACCTAACCAACCCATTAATTAATCAGACCCTAAAAAAGCGAGTTGCTCAATCATAGTTTGAAAGTGTTTTCCAAAGCATGTTTGGTGGAACTTTAGCCCTCTGGGGTAAGTTTAGGAAATACAACATGTCTCCCACTTGGGGATACATATTATAAAGGTTCTGAGAAATATATCATAATTTAGCTCAGTGTTTTCCAACTTACTTGACCACAGAACTCCTTTTTCCAAGTAACACCTATTAACATCCTACAGGACTAGTATATGCTGCAGTGGGTAGAAATATACTGGATATGAACAAATCTTATATATTCTACAATATTTAGAATTTGCTCATATACCAATTCAAGAACGAGTGCTATGGGCCTGACCATCTACTGACTTGATTTCTGTTTTATGAGAGGCAAAATGGGTTAATCTTAGGATGAATAGTTAGCCTTTGCTGTAGGGAAAGGAATCACAAGATTTAAGGAAATGAGAGGAGAGGATGGATTATATTTATTAGGGAGCTATTATGTACTTGGGGCAAAGCTAGATAATTTACCTATATGATCCTTTCTAATCTTCACAGCCAAGAACCTCCCAACTAGTTCTCTTCTTGCCCGAGATGCTCTCTGCACCGCGTCCAGAGTGATCTTCTTGCCTGCTCAAACTTGTCAAACACTAACTTCATCTCATGTCAAATTCTCTTCCCTCACTGCACTAAGGCCACACTGCTTTCCATTCAACACACTAACACTGTACCCTTTAAAACATGTATGTACTTCCAGCTCCCTCGGCCTGGAACACTTAGGTTTCCTATCTTCACATTGCCAGCTCCGTTACTCAGGTCTCAGCTTATGTATTACCATCATGGTTAAGGCCTTCCTTGACCACCTTATCTAAAAAGATAACCCATGCCCACTATCACACCACCCAGTTTGCTTTTCACAGGGCATTTTACCAGCTGAAATTATCTGGCTTCTCCCATTAGAATGCAAGTTCCTTAACAGTAAGGTTCGTCTGCTTTATTCATCACCACATATCCCCAGTGCCTAAACAATGCCTGATGCATAGATGCTCAACTTTTGGTGAGCCCTGTAAAACAGATGGAGCATTCATGCTGCAAAGGAGGAAATGGGCTCAAAATGCCTTGGCTAAACTTCCTAACCAAGAACACACAGTGGGGAAGTGATTGAAACCATGCTTTGCAATGGTTGAAGGCTCAAAGGATTCTTGTCTTTGAAGTCCATGTTATGTTGTATGGTTGGCCAAATCCTGTTGGGTCAAAGTTTTTCAAGGAGGAACTCTGTAAACTTTCTGCCTCATCAAGCTTCATAGGAACTAATCGAGATAGTTTAATAAAGATGATCAAAGTCAGAAATTCATCTATAGAAATCACATTCCGTACAAAATATACCAAGAGCTAGAAGGCCCTGAGGTTTGAAAACTAGATTTGTTTTTATACAAGAGATTATGAAAGTGATTACATCTAATATGTAATACCCTCTGCCCGAGTCTGTCTTCTTGCATTGGGTAGTGTATTAGTCAAAGTTAAGGATCTGTACCAGCTAATGAGAAAGAATTATCATTTTAGCCTGGTAGTATCAGGTAATATACTCACCTCGTTGTAACACATTCTAGAAGCTAAAAGCTTCAGAAGAAATGGGGGGCAGGGTGGAAGCATTGCATGGAAATGTAGAGGTAAGGAGGACAAGAGAAGTCCTCTATTTTCTCTGAAAGTACATTACATCCTCCATTTTCATCAAAAGGAGTTTCAACAAGGTAGACCATCTTCCACAGTCATAAAACTTTGCAAGGCCCTCAAGGGCCCCTGGATCCCCAATGGATGTTATTTTTGGCCACATCAAGATAAATGGACAAAGGGCCAAAAAGTCTGGGATAAATAGGGATAGGTATTAGTATACTCAGGCACTAAGAATAGCTTGAATGCTTTCCCCCAACAAATCCAAGCTACATAAGGATGTATGAGGTACAAGGAAAATTATGAAGTGGTAATCTGTGTAGCTAATACTTTGAATTCCATTGTGATAGTTCCTTGGAAAGAATCATCTGAATTCTTCACTGAATAGGAAAATATCAGTATGTATGCCATGGGGTCGGAGGTGGCTCAACTGGTTGGGTGTCCCTCTCCCATATGGAGGGGCCCGGGTTCGATCCCCGGGACCTCCCGGTAAAAAAAAAGTATGTATGCCATGATTGTTAATCATGAAGAATATTATAAAATAAGCTATTATAGAAATACTTTAAACAGATGTGGATAGTTGAACTCTGCAACTTATCAGTTGAGCTTTAGAGTCTTAAAGCACTAAAATATACAGTAGGCACAGTGATTCCTTATCTTACACCAAATACTTCCCTCATTCTTCGTATATTGTTAGTGATGGCTTTATACAAAATATATACAAGATTAAGAGTACACTAGGTGTATACAAAAATATGTGCAAATAAAGAATACTCTGGGAGATTTTGGAAAGTCCCATTTCAATCATGAAAACAAAAATATCATTTCCTGTTTTAAGACTGTCTTCTCTAACATATGCCTGCTACTTAAGTCTTGAATTAACCATGCTTTCATAGCAATCAAGCCAGAATTAAACCCATATTTTTAGGTATAGATACCTTGGAGAAATATTTAATGAGTGATGTTTCTGTTTTGTGGCATTTACACATATGTAGTATTTGGCACAGAATTCGAAATGCTGCAGATTTTTCTAGGGAGGACACATTCTTAAAATAAAATAGGATATATTAGGGCAAGTTCAGGATAAGCACCCTATGAAATACATAAGCTA
This sequence comes from Tolypeutes matacus, assembly GCA_026826555.1. Classification (NCBI taxonomy): domain Eukaryota; kingdom Metazoa; phylum Chordata; class Mammalia; order Cingulata; family Chlamyphoridae; genus Tolypeutes; species Tolypeutes matacus. Next base: position 90,838,623 of record JAKSZT010053887.1, read on the forward strand.
GATGTAACATGGGCTACTGAAAATTAGTTTAAATTCTCATTAGCTGTTACTATGAATGATGAATATAAACTTAAAATATCTACACAGAACACCTTTTGGTTTTTTATACCCCATTACAACATGTGAGGGAGGTCTATATTAGGTCACAACTGTTTACATTCCCAGAAATAAGTGAAGGACACGACAGATCCTTTATTAAAACGTTTGGCCAAAAGTCATCTGCAAAGTCATCACAACCCAATAGCTATTACAGAGTAATAAAACAATTATGCTGAAACAAGAAAAACCATCTAATACCACTTCATGTAATAGGAATATTTAGCTGCTAAGGCAATCAATCTGTACTGAGGTGCTTATTCTTTTCCATTTCAATATTCCAGCTATATGGAAGACCAAATAATAGTTTTAGTCAAGTTTTGCTCTTCCAGATTCATGTTTGTGCAGCTGCGAGAATTCCGTAGAGCTTTACAAATGTCCTAAGGACATTACTATGCAGCCGTTATTTCTGAGTAGGATTTAAAGCATAATTTCCTTTTCAAATCCAATGTAGTTTCAGCTCATTATGCTAAAAGTAAACTGCTGTAGTTTTAGGGTACACTCATATCCCTGCATCATCTGAAAATACAAACTGCATAACTTGTAAACACACAAAACACAAGAGTTCAATTACACTCACGTTACTAACCCTCTTTTTACTCTTTTCTCAGCATACTATTCTCCATTCACTCATTTTGTGAAAATTGCATATTGCTGCTCAGCTCTGGTATTATGTGTAGATTTTAAACTTTTTTACTTTGAACTTGGACAAAGAATCCAGTACTTCATCATATTGCACCCTATTCTCTAGTCTCTTTCCACATATACCCTATTTCAGCTACTTATATTTAGATTTTCCTTTTTTTCATTTATGGATTTCCTTTCAGGAACTTTGGTTAGTGGAATGCTACAGTAAATTTCAACTAATGAAAAGTATTTTTTAAATACTTTTAAAATAGCTACTTGAACTGTTTTTCTCAAAGGAGATTAAGAATTAAATGTATCTATGAGCCTTGGACAGACTATAAAGTGGTATTAAGTGTGCAATAAATATGCCAATATATCCCCCAGTAAAAGTTTGTAACAACCTGTTAAATCAAATGCAAATAAATTATCTTTTAAAGGTCCTGGTGCTAAGGAATTGTGGTGCTGCTACTCTCTATTTTTTCTAATTATAAAAGATATTCCTATCATCAGTTTCAGGAATGTTGAATATTTATTAATTTTAGATGCCACTGTATAACACTATATGCTGGTGACTTACATGCTTTATAATAACTATGCAAAGTTATTATTCCCCCTTTATAGGTGGGAAAATGAGATTCTGCAATATCACACAGTTAGTACAAGGGAGGGGCTGGTATTCAAATCCAACATGACTACAAATCCCACGGTTTTGCTATTCCTCAACCATTAATGCTACAACTCACTTAAAAATAAAGAAGTTCTGTATTCCTAAATAGTTTGAGGCTATGTTTTCTAAGTATAGAGAAATATAACCAAAAATTAGAACAAAATCTTTACATTTTTTTGTGGCAAAACAGCTAACCCAAACACTTTTATGCCAACATTTTAGTTTCCTTTGCATTAGGCAATAAATACAACTTTAAAAATGCAAGTATGGTCATTCATAATATTAATATGCTACAATTTCCATTATGCTATAATATAGCTCGTTTCAAAGGTTTACTTTGTATCCCATGCTATGAAGTATTAATGTGAAATTACATCATACATAACCATTAAAAACAACACAAAGCAAAAATAGTAAAAATGGCAAAAAAAAAAAATTTAATATGATGGTTTAGTAGCTGGTGCATAACTTGGTATCACTTCATGTTTTATTTTGAAGTTTTTACTACAAATAGAATCTTCAAATGTACCAAATGGGGAAAACTCTTTTTCAAATACTATAAGGAAATACAGAAACTTTAAAGAGAAAGAAGGCTTTCAAAAGGTACCATGAATTATTTTTTAATGTGATGATATTGTGGCTATGTTTATTTAAAAAAAAACAAAAAACTTTGAGAGACACTTATGAATGAGAAGATATATATTAAAGCAGGTCAATGAGTATATGGATGTTATACTACTTTGCTTTACTATATGCTCAAAATTTTCCTCAACAAAATAAAAATAACAATTCATTTAAAAGGGGAAAGTGATGAGGAAATGAATGAAATTTCCTATCAAAAGAATGATCTCTCATAAAAATAGTTGACTATAAGCTAAATATCTACACCATGAGAACATTTTAGCTACAGTCAATAAGCATGGCACACCATCTATTTCACTTGAAGAAAGCTGCTGAAAACTAGGTATGTTTTACTGGGCACTTCCACTAGAAAAACTACAATATGGAGAAAATTACATGAGCAGTCTAAGTTTGCTATGAAAACAACATATTTTTATTAAAGTAATTAAAAGTCAAAAAACAACAACAAAAGGGAAATTCCACAACCTTTGTTTGCAACTATATAATTTTTATGTAGAAAAACTACAAAGTGACAGTCTTATCTGGAGAGCAGCTCCACAATAAACTTAATTCTTACATCAAGAGTAACTAAATTATGGAATCAGTTCAACTGAAAGAAATTGTCTTGCTGCAGAATTTTCAGCTGAGCTGATTTCAACTATATTATTCTCATTTCTGAAAAATTTTCTTTCCTGATATTTCAAATCACCAGAGATATGGCATACAAGAGCCTGTGAAAGTAAAAGGGAAAAAACACAAATTCTCCAAGCACAATTACACATGAAACAAGAATTAGGTCATTTTATCTACAGATCTACAAAACTATATAAATAACCAATTATACATATAATCCATTTACATTGAAGCTCCATGAGGTGGTATTGAATAAACACTGAGGAATTGATATTTCAAAAACGGAACATGGTTCACCCTGAACAGCAGCACATTCCCACCTTTAAGTCTATCATCCCAACACTTCCCCTGGGATTTGTATTTGTGTATTATTATTATCTAAGTCCTAGGAAGTTGATGGTAAAAAATAATGGAAAAAAAGCCAAAGCAAATGAATTTAAATACCTCCTGAAAATCTATTCTAAAACATGCATGTGCAATAGGAAGAGAAGCAATTTGTAGATGTGAATTTTTCCAGTCACATGTTCCTTTAGATATACTGTCTTCACTAGTATCTGCACTGAATTTTATGTAATTGATGTCTCAAAATGTTAACAGAAGTACTAAAAAAAAATAAAATAAAATAAAATATTAACAGAAGAGAAAATTATTAAAAAAAAAAGAAGCTCTTATTTCTTAAATGGACAGTCATATAAAAGTGGTACAAATTTTTTTTTTTTTTAAAGGTACCAGGGATTGAACCCGGACAATTTATTTTTAAAAGCAACTTTTTCCTGCTAAATTTTAAATTACAGTCATGGTCGGTCATCAGAATAGGTTAAGTCACTTTGGCAATATAGAAATTTGCTCTTTTAATAATAATAATAAAACTACCATCCTGGCAATATAATTTAGAACTTATTCCATAATGGAGGCAAATATGTAAAGAATATTTCTTTAAAAACTAAACTTGATCATGACTGGAATTTCTTAAAAATAGTTTTAAATCTCAAGAATTTTTAAGTTTGGGAAAAAAAATACAGAAATCATAAGAAAGTATTTGCCTCCCTCTAAGATTGTTTAATTGGGATAGAAGTCTCAGGGTAAGCCCAGAGGAATAGAGAAATTAGGTCACTGTATAGTAATTTCTGCAAATTTTAGCAGAACAACCAAGAATATTCTAAGCCAAATAAAAGCATCCTTTTGGGTGAGGGTTTTTTGTTGTTTCAGGTCTTTAACTTTCAACATGTTACAGATCAGAAATCTCCATATACTTATAGTAAAAAGGAAATACAATATTAAAAAAAAAAATTCACAAACATGATTCTTTTCCATTTCTTTGGTAAGAAACAGACCAGAACTTATTTATTTACTTTTCTCTCACCTACAGAAAGGAGGGGATAAAAATGGCATTAAGCTGGAATAGAATCCTTGTGTATAAATGTTAGGTTGCACAGAAAAGAACTTAAGTTACCTCCTCTGCAAAAGGAGTAGACAATGAAGATTTCCTCTTACACGTGGTTGTGGTAGAGGACAACTGTTTATTCCAGGCTGGAACAAGTTATTTCCTGTTACCAGAAGCCATGCTATGAAATTTTAGTTAACCTGTAGAAATTTTACTATGCAACTTAGTGTTTTCTTTATATAGGACACAAATGAAAAATATGCTATTATAAAAATATGGTAGACTATCTCCCCCCCAACGCAATTCACCAATTTCTGATCCCATTAAACTTTCATTGAATCCATGGGGAAATAAACAGGCTTACTAGATATTTCCCGAAAAAGTTAAATTGCAAATAGTCTATATACCAATACCATCTGCAACTCAAGGAAAAAAAAAATCAATCTAATCTAAATATATCGATAAATTTCACCGAAAATATATTCTATTAGGCTTAAGCAATCCCTCCACCTGCCCCAAAAGTAAGCCTGTCTTACCCTACTGTAAGATAAACTATGATAGTTCTTTCTGGAGCCTGATAAAGAGAACTGCGAAATTCCTTTGCAGTAGGGAAAATATTACAAATAAGCACCCAAAACTGACCTAACATTTTCTATTCACTCCTGCTTCTTCCAAGGTATTTTCTAAGAGAGAAATAAACACTCCTTGCAATTTGACTGGTAAAATCATTTTCTAAGCCTATAACACCAGTGAATGATAAGATGCCAAAATCATCAGCAACTCAATGCTATTGTTAGTTTTGCAAAGAAAGGTAGATTATATAAAAATCCATTCTCCCAGGCAATGAACAGGGGAGAAAATGTTACTTAAAAATTGGCTCTATTTAGTAAGGTTTTTAAAAAGCAGCACCAAATGTTCACATTTAATTATTCTGAGCAACTTTTAGAAACAAAATGAGTAAGAGTGAACAATGAGAGACTATTAAGAAAAATTTGCATGTTGATAAAAACCATTAAGTAAAATAATCTGATTGGCTCATTTCCAAAGCCACTGTAGGTCTGCCCAGTTTGGAAGTAGCATGCCTCTAGGACTCAGCTAATATATTTACTCCCCAAGTCCTGGGTACAGTATATCTTATATTGTGACTAGGCAAGAGTAAGGAAAACAAGTTGAAAATATATTTTTAGAAAGCACCTAAATAAATCTTTATTAGTTTTCTACTAACTCAATTTGGGGGGGGGGGGGAGGGGGGAATCAAACTCCTATACAATTAAGTGCCTAAATGAGAAACCAAAAGCAAATGTCACAAATAGTAGTAGTGTCGGTGCAAGTCTACACAACCCTTTATTACATTATGTTTACAGAAATATAATGGTCAACATTTTATACTTCTTATTTCTTCTTAATACTGCAGCAATTTTACTCCCATTGAAAAAAGATTTGAATTCTGTAAATGTTAGTGAAATCAACATTTTGCACTTTGAATTGACAGACCACTGGATGTTAAGTTTCCTGAAAACCATTTTATTTTTTAAACTGCTTAAAACCAAATCCTTTTTAAAAACTAAGGTGAAACTTGTACAAATATTCTGATACCAAATAGAGGGCTATAAAGAGGCAACCATCATACAAAAAATTCCATGGCCTTGTTAGAAAATTTCTTTAATAAATTAACTTCTTTTTCAGGATATGAGAAAATCAAAAGATGGAGATTAATTTTTCCTTAAAAATAAGTAGTTGCTCATGGTTGGGTGTATTGAAATCACTTTGTACTCTTTGTAAAAAGAAAGTGTTAGCCAGGCATTCCATTAACAAAACACCATACCATATACACCTAGTCTTTTTATCTCTGGGTACTATATTACTCAGGATAACCTTATTGAAGAAATTAGTTGGAGTCTCAGGTCCCTTAAATTTGATAGTCTTCTTAGTAAACATAAAGTTCAGCTACTTAAGCACTGGAGCTTGTAAAGTGCATTATGTATAAGAAACACAATGGTATGCCAAACTCACTTAGTAGGACTTTAGGGACTTGCTGTCACCACTGGGGCAAAAAAACAACATTATAGTTTTCTGTTCAGATTTTATTTGAAATCTAATTCAAATTGTCAAAGCTACAAAAGGGGGAAGACATCTGTATTATTTTTGCTAAGTCACAACATCCTAAAACAAAATACTACTACTGCCAGCAGATCCATTATACACATTTCTGATGAAATTCATTAGCACAATAAAAATTTCATCTTGAGAAACAGCCACAAGGAAAGTAATTTGTACAATATAAAACAATGACAGGTCTACAGATGCAGTTACTTGTGAGTTTACACATGCATTCACAAACAAAAAAAACCCAGGAATGCTCTTTCATTTGATTTTTTTTTTTTTTTAAAAAAAAAAAAAAAAAAAAAACAACAGACTGTTCAGGCACAAAACAAAATCGCATTTCCAATAAGTGACAGCATCTTAAAAATTGTGAACACTATGTCAGTGCTTGTTTTTCTTTGACTTTTTATGAGACCTGTGTGGAGATCGGGACTGGGATCTGGATTTCTTCCCTGATTTTTTAGGGGATCTAGACCGTGATCGCCTAGACCTTTTAGGTGTTCTTGAACCAGATGGTGATCTGAGAAAACAAACAAAAAAACAATTTATCAAAGTACTCAAATGGCCATAACTGTTTAACCTTAAGCTATCTAAAATCATCTTTTAACAGAGCACAAATGGAAGTCATTAAAACAAACAAGACTGTAATATTTCTCAAATTTATATCTTGCCTATTGCACATGAGGATTTATTTTGTACTTACTATGCACTGCGTGAGTGATCAGTAGAGCACTTAAATGTTTAAATAAAAGAGATTTCTAAGCCCTTAACACTAATCTACTGAATTATAATCTCTATGGGTAGGGACTAGGAATTTGCATTTTAAACAAGATTCCCAGATAAATGATACCTCTCAAAGTCTGAACCTCTAAAGTACAAGATAAAATTCAAAAATGGCAAATAAGATCATTTACAAATTTTAAAAACACAGCAGCTTTGCAGGCTATCATCTTGAGGGCAAAAGGCATCAATTACTGCAGTATCAGTCAAGGGCATCATTAATTTAAGACTGCATAGTCCACAAGTGCTATTCATGAAGATCATTAAAAAGAACATATAAAATAGCAAATGCCATTTAGAGAAGAAGAAACATCTATTTTATATAAGGATTTTACTAAAAATAGGTAACATGATAAAGTTTTAGCATATAAAGCAGTTTTTAACTCTCAGGAAAATTCCTCTATGTAATACCAGATAAACAAAACATTTTTGAATCACTTTTCTGGAACTAAGGAAAAAAGTATATAAAATACTAAATTACATACTGAAGAGATGATATTTATGGTATTTACTTCCACAAATCTCTGCCCATGAACTTGCTAACAAGATTGCTGTGAAAAAAAAATTTATTTTTCTTTCAGTTTTGGCAAAGTCAAAGAATATTCTACGGAAACTAAAGAACAGAATGAAAAGTAAAGCAGCTATTATCGTGTTCCATATGAAACACTAGATATGTTTAAAATTCTTGGCTGGTCTTTACTTATTGGAAGCTTTCTTGTGCTTAGTCATGAGAGAGACTGGGGGTATGAGAAGGGAGGTGGGGAGAAATAATCCAAAATGTATATGTATCTCTTTGGTTTTCTAAAATCCTTTTAAAAATGGCTGCTAACCAAATTCTTTTCAACAGCTCGTGGAATGATAAGGTAACTGGCACCTGAAAACTTACAAAAATGACTTGCATTTACCTTTTGGCCTTTTTGCTAACATCTCTAGGAGAATCTTTGTGAGATGACCTGGACCGAGAGCTCTCTTTATGAGATCTTTCTGAACGCTCCGAACGCTCCGATTTTGGCGATGGGGATTTCACTCGTCTACCGCTGCTACTGCGAGATGGGCTGGGAGATGTACTGTGTCGCCTCTTCCTATGGAACAAAGCCCCCAAAACATTCCACAAGCGAGCAAAGGATCAGGCATTCATTTTTTTTCCTACTAAATTAGCCATTAACTGCTACCAGTTTATAGTAATTTTATTTTCACTAAAATTGTTACTTTCCAGTAACATTCAAAGCCCTCTATACCAAGAACAAATAAGTCTTGAAGACAGACGGAGAAACACAATGGCTCAGTTCAACGAAATTGGATTTTTTCCTCTTTTTTTTTTTTGCTATGAAAGATATTATTGGGATAATCGACAAAATTTCATTAAGGTCTCTGGATAAGCTAACAGTATTGCTTTAATGTTAATTTCCTGATTTGGATAAATTCACACTAAAGTAGTCAGGGGTAAAAGGGCATCATGTTGGCAGGTTATTCTTAAATGATTCAGAGAGATAAAGAGGGAAGGTAAGGGAGGAGAGGGAAAGGAGAAAATTAAACATTTAGGGAATTTGGGTAAAAAGTATCTGGGAACTGTTTGTACTATTCTTGCAACTTTTCTGTAAATCTGAAATTATGTCAAAAGAAAAAACAGAAAAACGTGATAGGCTTATTATTTAATCAATTAGTATAACTATGTTATTTTTAACTATCTATAATATGTCTAAGTGAGAATTTTTTTACTTGCAATATCTGCGTTTTTGTTAGGAAAACCTCCCTTTTGTTAACTGATGCAATTTTCTTTACTAAATTAGAGATTTAGGAACTGTGAAAGTAAGAAATAAAACTTGAAAGAGAAATGCTTTTGGTTAGAATGAAAACTTAAGAGTGAGGCATTAAGTCCCTATGGCCTATGTCTACAATACCCTTTCAAGATAAGACTGGGAGACTCAAGTTTACAGGTAGCAGCCTCAGCTCCTGGAAGAAAGGCTTATATTAGAGGCAACAAGGAAGATCCAGCAAGCTACTTTGTTATTTAAGCCTCAGGTTTGATACCTAAAACTGTAACTGAATTCTTACACTGAACCTTAAGGCTAAGGATACCATCTGAACCATAAAGGGATGATGCCTCAGCTAACTAAGCCGAATGCCAACTAACTGCCCCATTTCTCAGCTAATTCTGCGTCCTGCAGGCAGAAGCCAAACATGTTTATCATGAAAATATACTTCTCTAAATTGTTGGCAGTGATGAAAAATTATTACAAAATAAAACACCATTCAAAATCTTGAAACCAGTATAAGCATTAAACATAAAAAAATATTATACCTTTCTTTCCTCGTTGGAGTACACTCATCTTTTTCTTTCTTGTCTTTGGATCGAGATTCCAATTTTTCTTTATCCTTCTTGTCTCTTTCTCGTTCTCGTTCTAATTCTTTCTCTTTCTCCTAGTTTGTTTTAAAGGAAAAATTTTTAGTTGTTTAAAAATTCCAATCTAGATTAATTTCTCATATATCAATATTTCTCGTCTAGGAAACTATTTTTTAGATCACTACATAAGGGACAATTACCTTTGCAAAACAAAACAAAACAAAAAACACCCAAAACCCTACTCTCACAGAAAAACTAATAATTTCTCCTACTTATACTGAATGATAACAGTGATACCAGTTCTAATAGCTAAATATTTACTGAGTGCTTAGCACAGGCCAAGCAATGTAGTAAACAAGTTTAATGTAATCCTTCACAACATCCCTAGGAGTAGTACTATTGTGCACATTCTAATTTTTTTTATTTTAAGGAGGTACTGAGGATAGAACCCAGGACCTCATACATGGGAAGCAGGTGCTCAACCACTGAGCAATATCCACTCCCCTATATGTACATTTTAGAGATGAAAAATGAGGCTGGGAAAGGTTAAGTATCTCCTGCCTCACCCTCCCCACACCATCACCAAGGATCACACACACAGGGAGTAAATGGTGAAGTAAGAATCTGATCCCAAGCTCTAGGGCCAGAGCTAACTATTACCTATAGAACACCCTCTCCTGCAAAAAACAAAATAAAATAAAAATCAGAAAAAGCTAACAATACACTGGCCTTTCCATCACTGACTACAATAAAATAGTTGATAAAGAGTGATTCTAACTGTATAGCAAGGTGATTTAATCAAGAGCTCTCAGCAAAGCAATGGGATAAATGGATATTCAAAATAATCTTCTATTGGGAAATTGCATTAATAAGTACAAGTACCAACTGTATTGGAAATTTAAAATTCTTAATTTATAAAGATACAAACTGACTACATAACTGCAAAATTATTTAAACCAGAAAAAAAACTTATTTGTTCATCCTCTGATTATACAATTGCCACCTCTCACTTGAAATTCTGAATTGTGGTAATAGTAGAATTAACGGAGTGGCTACAGACAATGAAAGCACAAAGTCAATTTAGCTTTTATTTTATTAACAGGAATTTTCTCTCTGATTTGTATGTACCAAGTCTGATAGCTGACTCTAATTTTTGAAAGGGGGGAAAGAGGTCAGCAAACTTTTTTCTGTAAAGAGCCAGAGAGCAAATATTTTCTGATTTGAGGGCCACATACGGTCTGTGTAGCAACTCTGGCATTGCAGCATGAAAGTTGCCATAAATTATAAATGGATGGGCATGGCTGTGTTCCAATAAAACTTTATTTACAAAATCAAGTGATGGCCATAGTCTGCTGACCCCTTGGTATGTAACTTCAAGAAAAATTTCCTTCTTTCCAATTACAACCATAGAAAGCAAGGAGAGAGAAGAGGTAATAAATGTATTATTCATTTTGAGCCTATTAACAGCAAGTTCAAGTAAATGTCTCAAGATTTTTCATGCAATCAATAACCTGCCACCATCTCCAAAGCACTCCATGTGATACAGGTAAGGAGCACCTTTTAAAAAATCTTATCTTTTTCCCAAATATAACTTACAGAATACAAATTTAAAATGTGCTGCTGAGATACTGACTTCCTCTCATGATCTATAGGATTTTCAGGACTGATAATTTTACAGGAACCATAGTATAGTCAAAAATACTTAAAATATTATAAACACTCTAATTCAATAATAATGAGTAATAGTAAAAGTGGTAACTATTATCCATCTTATAACGGCCCTGCAAAATTGGAAATACCAACCTAGTTTCACAGAGAAAGAGTAGGCTTCAGTGACTTTCCCAGGAGTACACAGCAGATTGGCACCAGGATTCCATAGGTCTGCACAGCACCAAAGTCACCATACTGCTCCCCATTACCAGTTCTGTACCACTAACAGCTTCACAGTAACTGTAAGCTCCCTTCTCAGTCTTTTTTTTTCTATTTCTCTCTCTTCCTATGTAATCTAATGATTTTCTTTGCAATGACAGCCATGTCACAGGTAAAATTAAAAGCAGTCCCAACCAAATTACTGGATTCCTTCAACAATTATCATGTGGAGTTTCTGGTTCTAAAATTCTCAGCAGATTCCTACATATTTCTTTATGTACAAGAATAACACAGGTCCCTACATTTTAGGATTCATCAGTGAGGTATTTTATCATTTGCTGTCCGTACTTGGAAACAATGGGAAAGGAGTCTTAAATGAACTAACCAGCCCCAGAACTTCCCAAATGCCAACTCTTTGCCTCTGTGCCACTTCTCAGGGTTGCTGGTGTCTCACCATCACAAACGGGACTCTTCTGTAGGGTCTTCCAGTTCTGAAAGCATGCTCTTAACAGAATTAACCTTCTAGTTTAGAGGCAATAAATATCCAGGGTAAAATAGTACAGTGCTGTTCTAAGACTCCCTTTTCAAGTTGAAAATATTTCTAAAACATCAAATTTCAAATGTTCCCAATTGTATACCAATTGATTCAGCCTGAACAATTAAGTGATATAATTTGAAATATAATTTCCCTAAAGAAAAGTATCAATATTCCAGAGAGTCAAACAAATAATTTTGCCAAATGCATATTACTGAATATACTTATTCCTTACTCGTTGAAGAAGTTTATCTCTGTAGTGTTCTACTTGTTCTTGAAAGCTTTGACCTGGTTTTTTAGGTCTTTTTCCAGATTCCAATTCATCCTGAAACTTCATTACTTTGAGCTGTGAAATAAGACAATTAAATAAGTATCTTCATCACTATAGCTTCCAAAGAAAATCAAATTAAGCACTACTTTGCTCCTTTTAAGAAAAATATCCTCTTCTTTGAAACAAATGTATACTAAGAAAGAATATAAATAGAACAAATCAGTAATTGCTCAGGACTCAGTAAAAATATAACCTCAACATAAAACTATTATCTGAAGGCCACTTGTCAGGCCTCAAGTAATCAGGTGTGAGCCCACATGCTCTCTGCACAGCTATACGGGATGCCTTAAAAACCAAGATCTATGGTACATGCTCTTAAGAACCTAATCATTCTCTCAACACAATAATGAATGTGGTTATCTGCTTCCCCAAATTAGAAAGGCAAGGATGCTAAAGACAGCAATATATGAGAGCCAAACTTTAATTTTTTAAAAAGATAAGACAGCAAGGAAAAGGTATAGATAAAAGTTGGTTTCTTAAAAATATATTTTTATGGAAGGATAACATACATACATGCACAAAAACAGTAAGTGTATAGTAAAAGTTGTGAACTTACAAAACACAAATGCATATCATCGTACCAGGCTCCCCTACATTACCCCACCACCAGCACCTTGCATTGTTTTGTGAAACATCTGTGCTTTAAAGTACATTCTGGTCACAGTTCATGTAGGAATAAATACTGAGTTGCATATCTGAAAGTTTCACTCTATTTACAACACAGTACAATCACTGAGATTCAAAAAGAGGGCATAAAAACATGAAGAAAAGGTTAAAAATCATATTTGGAATGTACTTTCTAAGACAACAAGAAAAGTGTATATACTGATTTTAAAAAGATCAGAAAAACTTATAATTTCATTTCTTATAATTTATCCCATAGAATGTTAACATGTATACAGCTTTATGTTCAAGAATATTCATTACAACACTGTATATAAAAGAATGAAGACTACCTAAATATTTATCAATAGATTGCTGGTTAATAATACACACACACACACACACACATATACACACAGTGCAAAGATAAAGATCTGAAAGCAACAAACTGGTACATTAGTTACAGGGAGAGAAAAAGACCACAGTGAGTAAAGACATTTTTACTCACTTCTTATTCTAAAAATTTAAGGTGTTTTTTGTTTTTTTAAAAAATACTATGTATTCATGATTTAGCTTGAACTTAAAAATAAAGACTTCACAAAATGGTTAAAATAACTATCTGGAGGCATAACAGAGGAGCTTAAATTATGTAAGAAATTTATGAAGATAAGAATAATTATTTCTTCAACTTAGGGAATGGTAAATAAGGTGAAAAGCATGAGGACTCAGAGGATGTCGGAGGAGGTGGAAGGCACATGAATCCTAGTTGGTACCACTGAGCTGCTATCCCAAACCTGTCCAATCTTGTTTCACTTGAAAGGAGGGAGAAAACATTCTTACTCTGTTGTATTCAGTCATTGATCTGTCCTTTAAATGGATCAAATGCTACTACAGCATTTTTTATTTATATTTAAAAACAAGACTTCATTTGTTTTAGGCGTTTTATTTTTCACTACAAAAGAGATTTCCACAATAGAATGGAAACAAGCTTTCAAAAACATTTTTTCCACTCAACGTGTTTTCACTATTTTTGACTTCATGAAGGTTTCTTGTAAATTCTCCTAGTTTTGCCCTTTTTCTATCTAATTCTACTTCTAAATGAAGTCTTTCATAATCGGAATTTTGAGGTTTTTCTCTCTCCTCTTTCAATATTCTTAAGAAGTCTTTGCATTTTTTATCACATTTAAAGAGACAGTAAGATGTAAAGTTGAGGGATAAGAATGGGGAAATAATTTAAATGAGTGAGCTCACCACTGCATGAAGCCTCACATGACCAAACTGATCCTGTTCCATAGAATGTTATTTTTGGAAAATCAGTTTTAAGAGTTAAGTATCCAAGAATCAAACAACACATCTGATTGTTACTTGGAGGTATGAAAGGAGGCATTCCTAGAGCCTTAAAAAAAAAAAAAAAACTTTATAAAATCCCTAGTTTTAGGGGAGCAGATATAGCTCAGTGGTTGGGTGCCTGCTTCCCAGGAACAAGGGCCCGGGCTCAATCCCCAGTACCTCCTTTAAAAAAAAAAAAAAAAAAAAAAAATCCCTATTTAGAATTCATCCTGCTGATACAGCCTAACTCAAGCACAAAGCCAGGATACTGTAAACAGGTGACTACAGGTACCAACTCCAGAGGAAGCAACCCTGCAATGGTTTATTAGTTATTTGTCTCCTTGTTGCCCTGAGATAATGAATGAGCCAGTATCACTTTCCTACTCAACTATTCACTCTTCCTCAGGGACCAAGCCAAAAAGGGATCTTTTTTCCCCAACAACACAGAAGACCCTGTACCTAGCTACTAGCCTACTGTTCCATTCTTCAAAAACCTGCTAGAAGAAATAGAGATAAGAGAAAAGGTATAGACAACTCCAAGCTAGGCACTGCTCTAAGTGGTATCTGAAAGATACATATAAAATACATACTACAGATACTATAGTATACAATAAAACTAAATGGGTAAGCTAATTTAGAACTTTATATTTAATGGTTCTCCAATAAAAGGGTTAGTACTCACTGGAATAAAAACTTAGACAGTGGTACTCAAATTTAGGGGCAGAGAATTATGATAAGAAAAGCACAGGAATAAAGCTCATGAGTCCTGATTCTAGGGCAAATTTGTCACTAGTTCTGGAACCTTATTCCACATGACTAAATCTTTCATAGTAAATAAGAGGGAAGGATTAAAAAATTCTGAGATGAAGCTGAGGCCTAAATTTTAAAATTGGAATTTGGTCCAGTCTAAATCCCAGGAAGGCAAGTAAGTTGTGAAAGGCAGGGACTATGAGAGCAGAAAAAGCAATTGCTGAATGAAAACACAAAGTATGGATATACGTATTTATAAAGTGTGGGTCTGGAAACACATATTTATATCACATACATACACTAATACATACAGTGTGGAAACAATATTCATAAAACCACTCACGTTAACAACAAATAGCTAAATTACATTAAGTGGTTTTCTATTCTTTAAGCAAATGAGGAAACAGCATTTTCAAATGATTTGAAGTCTGTTTTGATGTTTAAAAGGGAGTAACATCAATTAAAGAAAATATATCTTAATTGCACTCTGTCTGTTTTTTACTCTAATAGTTTCATCAACTCAGTCAGGCAAGGATTCTCAGTAAGGTAAGAAAAAAGTAAAGAAAGGGAATGCATAGCCGGAAAATGGCCCAAGAGGAATAGTGCTGACACAAAGTAGGCATTCAAAATTACTTGGTAAGTAAATGGACAGAGTATCAAAAGTCACTCTCAAGTGACAAGCATAGAGATCTAGGGGTCAAGAATTTTGTTTGTTTTTTATTATTATTGAAATAATGAAAATGTTGTAATAAGGACTGAGGTGATGAATACATAGCTATGTGATTATACAAAATATCACTGATTGTACACACTTTGGATGAATTATATGTTTTATTCATGTGTATCAATAAAATTGATTTGTTTTAAAAATAAGTTACTCTCATGAGTAATCTTTTAAGGTTCTAGACTGACTGCATTATTGCTTACAAGCATTTACTGGGAATGTTTTTATCACCTTGGTGCAAGGGATAAGGAAAGTTCCCATTACAAACCCTGCCCTTGATTTGTAGAATGACATCATCAAGCGTGGTTGGCTGACCCAGCGAGCACAAGCAGCAAGGGAGGGGGGGGATAAATGAATAAATAAATAAAATCTTAAAAAAAAAAAAAAAAGATAGTAGCATAGACATCCAGGAAACATTTCCCATTAAGACAACTAAATAAAAAGGCATATTCAACTGGCTTGGAACTCTGCAGGACAATAGAGACTGGAGAAATAATCAAAAAATGCTCAATTGAAGGGAAAAAGAAGGGAGAGCTGAGGCTTGGGTGTGTCAGTCTTGACCCCTTCCCCATGCTTGATCCCAAGGGACTTAAGGGGCACAAAGCAACAGCACTCTGGCCTGGGCACTTCCTGGCGTGGTCCAACTATAGCAGCAACTTCAGGCACGGAGACCCAAGGCCGCCCAAGGCAGTGCCCTAACATCAGCAAGAACGTGCACACAAAGTAGCCCCCAGGAAACAGCAGTGACCCACCACAGAGCTGATGACAGCCTGTGCAGGCTTCCAGCCCAGTCCCTAACTGCTGTTATAGTTAAATGAAAAATTAGGTGTTTCTGAATACTGGCTCCCCTAATGCAGAGATTACTGGAGTAGAAAAGCCTCACAAGAAAAGGGGAGAACTAAACTGCTGAAAGGAGGGTTATACCCAGGACTGAAAGCTGTAGTGAAATAAGCCTTGAGCATGGGAGAACAGTAGCACATCATAGCCACTGGCAAGGAAAATTTGCATAAGAACAAAAAGAACAATGCAAGAATACCAAAGGAGCAAGAGAGGAAAGGAAATCCTCTCCTGGAGGGGAAAGAATATCACACAATAGGTTAACCTTAAAAGTTACTGTGCGTGGTCAGAACAAGAGACAGGTACAGAAAGACCTGTGAAAATATGAACTGTTAAACATGGGGAAGGTTCAATATAAATTGGATCAAGTACTGAAGAAGAGCCACTCTATATTAAAAAACACTAGGCAAACAAGAGGGAGAAACTGACTTCCAGGGTTAGCACATCAAAATAATCAAATGTCCAGATGTCAAAAAAGGATCATAAACCATACAAAGAAAGAGGAAGAAGTGGCTCATTTGAAGGAACAAATTAAAATTTCAGAGGAAACATAGACATTGGAACTAATCAAAGATGTTCAGCCAAATATCATAAATCAATTCAAGGAGCTAAAGAAAAATATGAACAGAAATAAACTAATAAAGTTATAGAGCTAAATGATATTAGACAATGCATGAACAAGAAGATTTATAAGGTTTAAAAAAGAACATAACAGAACACATGGAGATAAAAAACAGAATAATTGGAGATTAAAAAATATATGAGGCATATAACAGCAGATTTGAATAGTCAGAAGTAAGGACAAGCAAAAACATTCAGTTGTAGGAGGAGATAAAAGTATTTTAAAAAGTTAGCAAGAAAATAAAATTTAAAAAAAAATAAAATAAAAAATAAAAAAGTTAGCAGGAAAAAATAAAAAAACTAAAAAGAAACAAAAATTTTAAAAAGTTAGCAGAGCCTAGGGACTTGTGGGACAACATGAAGCATACCCCCATATGAATTATGGGAGTCCCAGAAGAAAAGGGAAAAGGGGCAGGAAGAACATGTGAGTAAATAATGGCCAAAAATTTCCCAACTCTACAAGACATAAATATACATGTCCAAGATGTTCAACATACTCCAACAAACAGGATAAACCCTAATAGACCTACTCCAAGACACGTATTAATCAAAATGTCAAATGCTAAAGATAAACAGAATTCTGAAAGCAGCAAGAGAAAAGTGATTCATCCTCAGAAAGACTATATGCCGACTTCTCAGTAGAAACTATGGAGGCGAGAAGGCAGTACTATGACATATTTAAGGTACTCAATGAGAGAAACTGCCAGTCCAAAATTCTTTACCCAGCAAAACTATCCTTCGAAAATAAGGGACAGTTTAAGACATTCATGGATAAATAAAATCTCAGAGAGTTTATAATCAAACGAACTGCCTTATAATAAATGTAAAAGGAGTGCTTCAGATAGAAAGGAAAAGACAGGAGATGGTAGCTTGGATCACTATGAACAAGTGAAGATCTCCAGGTAAGGTAACACGGGTAAATGCAAAACCCAATAGTATGGCATCCTCAGTATATAACTCTAGCTTTTATTTCCTATAAAATTTAGAATACAATTGAATAAAAAATTATAGTTCCTTCTAACAGACATGTCAATAATAAGGGATTGAAGAATAAGAGCATGAATCAGTATCAAAAACCTCTCAACACAGAAAAGTACAGGATCAGATGGCCTCACTAGTGAATTTTACCAAACATCCAAAGAATACCAATACTGCTCAAGCTCTTCCAAAAAACTGAAGAGAGGGGAAGACTCCAACTCATTCTATGAGGCCAACATCACGCTACAGCAAAGCCAGATAGAGATACTACAAAAAAAGAAAATTACAGACCAATGTCCCTCATGAATACAGATATAAAAATCCTCAAAATACTAGCACACTGAATCCAAAGGAGTATTAAAAGAATTGCCCATGATCAAGTGGGGTTTATCCCAGGTGGAAGGATGATTCAATATAAGAAAATAAATTAATGTCAACACCAGATTAAGAGAAGGAAGGGAAAAAAAACCACATGATCATCTCAATTGATGCAGAAAAGGAGTTTGAAAAAATTCAGGACCACTTCCTGATAAAAATACGCAGAAAATGAGGAACAGAAGGAAACATCCCTAGCATGATAAAGGGCATATATGAAAAAAAATCCATAGCTAACACTTACTTTATGGTGAAAGATTTAAACCTTTCCACTAAGACCAGGAACAAGACAAAGATGCCTACTGTCACCAGTTTTTCAACATTCTACTGCAAGTTATAGCCAGAGCTTAGGTAAGAAAAAGAAATAAAAGGCATCCTTATAAGAAAGGAAGTAAAACTTTCTCTCTCTGCAGATGACATGATCCTATATATAGAAATTTTTGAAAAATCCAAACAAAGCTCCTTGAGCTAATAAACGAATTCAGCAAAGTTGCAAGGTTCAAGATCAACACCCAAAAATCACTAACGAAGAATCCAAAGAAGAAATCAAGAAAAGCAAAATCCATTTACAATAGCAACAAACAGCTAGGAATAAATTTAACTAAGTATATATAGGATTTGTACAAAGAAAGCTACAAAACACTGCTGAAAGAAACTAAAGATAACCTAAGTAAATGGAAGGACATTCTGTGTTCATGGATTGGAAGACTAAATATCGTTAAGACATCAGTTCTATCCAAACTGATTTACAGATTCAACGCAATCCCAATAAAAAATCCCAACATTCTTTTTTGCAGAAATAAAAAAGCCAATAATCAAATTTATTTGGAAGGGTAAAGGGCCCCAAATAAGCAAAAATGTCTTAAAAAAGAATGAAGTTGGAGGACCCTCACTTCATGACTTTAAAGCATATTACTTAGCTATAGTGGTAATAACAGCATGGACAAGGACAGACAGATTGACCAATGGAACCGAATTGAGAACGCATAGAAATTGACCCTCACATCTAGAGTCAAGCGATTTCTGACAAGGCTGTTAAGCACACCCAGCTTGGTTGGAACAGTCTATTCAACAAATGGTGCTGGGAGAACCAGATAGCCTTATCCAAAAGAAAGAGGACCCCTATCTTACACCTTATACAAAAATTAACTAAAAATGGATCAAAGACTCAAATACAAAAACAACAACCATAAAACTCCTAGAAGAAAATGTAGGAAAACACCTTCAAGATCTTGTAGTAGGCAGTAGTTTCTTAAACCTTATGCCCAAAGCATGAGCAACAAAAGAAAAAATAGATAAATGGGACCTCTTCGAAATTCAACACTTCTGCACCTCAAATGACTTTGTCAAAAGGGTGGAAAGAGAGCTGTCTCAATGAAAGAAAATATTTGGCAATCACATATCTGATAAGGGTTTGATATCCATGATATATAAGGAGATCATACAACTCAACAATAAGACGACAAACTACCCAATTAAAAAATGGGCAGGGGGACGGATGTGGCTCAAATGGTTGGGCATCCGTCTTCCATATGGAGGGACCCGGGTTCGATACCCGGGACCTCCCGGTAAAAAAAAAAAAAGGGGGGGGGGGGGGGGG